>JAKSZT010053836.1:298569-407853 GCA_026826555.1 Tolypeutes matacus
GTCAATTTAACTTACTGCAGAACTTGGTTGTCTCCAGATCTGGGGTTCCTGATGATGAACGCAAACCCTCCTATCTGCAGATTTCATCAGGGTAATTTATAGTATCATCAATTTAGGAAGATTTAAGTAAATGTGTAATTGGGCTCCTTATGAGTCATCAAAGGGAGGAGAAATCAATAATTGCTAATAATTGTTAAAATGGCTTAAGATGCCCCAGAAGGGAGTAGAGTGGTTGGTATGCTGAATGTGCATGAGCCGCACACACACACACGGACACAGGCATGCACACATGTGCACTCAAAGTCATCAGAGAGCTAATCCAGCACATACACACATAATTGGGGAAATGAGAAACCAGTGGAAAAAAATAAGCTAAATCTGGGGCATGGCACTAGTCAGGAAGCAGTTAATAAATTTTTGCCTCTGGAAAGTCTGAAATACCCAAATGACTTTCACATTCTGTAGCAGCCCACACATCATTTAAGGTATTGTTTATGTAATGTCCCCTGAGAGAGAGTGAACCTGAGTAAGCTAAACAGCTACTGCTCCTCCCCTGGGGGACTTAGAAGACAAGACAGCCAACAGTGATGCAGAAAGAGACAGGGCTTAGAGACAACAGAATCAGTCCTAGTCACAGAGGGAACTGTAGCCCATGGAAGAGCCCATGTGGGAGGTAGAAGATTCTTTAATAAATGTGTTATGTCCTCCCTCTGACTCCATTTCTCTGTAAAGCCAGAGGTAATTTGCAGCTAAGACATAAGGCCATGGCCCATACATTAACTGTGAAGTGCTGTCCTAGGAGTTTCCATGTGAGCAAAACTGCAGCTCTCATGCAAGGTAACTCATGGCTCTTCCCCATCTTGTCTGCTGAGAGTCAAGTTCTTTTCTGTTAGTAACAAGCGAAGAAATGCTGTAATAATAGACTCTTACACTCTAGTCCTAGAGCCAGGTCATTACATTTATCAATCAAATCTAAGATTTTCACATACACTAGACCTAAATTACTTTTTGATGCAAATCTTGACAATACAACCTTTTACCTTCAACTTGCCCTTCTCTTCCCTAAGTTCAGGTATGTTATCAGCTCCAAAAATGTACTCCCTATAAAATCTATTAATCCCTATAAAAGCTCAAAATGCCAAATCAAACAGGCTGATGCTACTTCAGTATCATGGCTATTTTTTTAAAATTATTTGAATAATATAAAAGAGAATAATTCCCAAAACATATATCCATATCTAGTGGCTAACTTTAGTCATTTCGTGTTGTTCTTTCTCTAGGTAAATTACTCTGCTCTAAATGATAGTCTATTTTAGTCCTCTATATTAAACCAGGGGAAAATCAGAGATGCTAAACCAAATGCTATATTTTTTTTCTAGAAAAGGGCCAGCTGTCTGTACAATGCAATCCCAAAAGAGTATCAAGGTGAAGGAATTGTAAAAAATGAAGAAAAAATATATATTCAGGACAAGACCTGTCCATCTGTGGATGGGAAAAAAGAAAAACTGAACAGACTTGGACAGGCACAGCCGAAGTCTTTATGGCAGTATCTGGGGCTAGAGGGCAGGCGTGTGAGTGAAGGAAGAGTCTACCTCCTCAGTGGGTTCCTACAGTTCAAGGAAACCATTTAGAACATGTTGCCCAAATCTCTTGTTCATAATTTAAGAAACAATCCATGATTACCTTAGCCCCCTCCAGAATGCTTAGAGGGGAATGGACATTCTATCCAAGCCATCCTCCTTCATGTTGGTCTCTATTCAAATTAAGTCCCCTAGTACAAAGTTGCAGAAACACAGGCAATGCATAAAACTCAATTTAGAATGGTACACCAATAGAAAAGTATTTCTTGCATTACAGTCTCTTTACAAAGCCAGGAAATAGAGAGGAGATGTGCCATATGCTTGATTAAGACAGAAGAGGGATGAAACCTGAGAGTAGTAGGAGAAGAATGGAAGCTATGAGGACTAGAGAAATTCCCCTTCAACTCCCCTGATGCAATGATCTGAGATAGTGCTCCCAGCTTTCAAATCTCGATCTGTCTGAATTATAGACACTACCTCAATATTAAGACATGTCCTGTGTAAGAAGCCAGACACAAAGTGAACACACCATTGAGCAGCAAACTGCTTGTTAATGACAAGGGGCCCCTTCTGTTCATATGTTTCCTTATATTTAGCTTCAATACAAAGAAATGAAGCAGGTCTTTTTTCTTTCCACTTCTCCATCTTGGTTATCATGTTGGTATTCCTCGGTCCAAAGAGGTCAACTCAATTTTAAAAGGTATTATTTTTCAAGTTTAACACAAGATACTTACAGGAAACTAAAAAATAAAGACATGCATTTTATGGCAATCCAAGGGTTAGAACATGAACGTCAAGACATTGGAATAAAAATAAAAAGAATGTGAGCTTTTAAATATACAGCTAACAAAAGCAACAAGCATAATACACCAGAAAAATCCAAGAAGCTACAATCAAATATTTTTCCTCTGCTACAAGAAAGACTTAAGGTGGGCCACAGAGGAAGAGAAATATTTCACTCAGAACTGACATAAGCAAGGAGATGATGATGGACAATGCCCATCGCAAGGGGCCACCAAAGGTTTTGAGGGGAGGGAGAGGGGAAACTCGGTGTAATATGGGGGCATTTTTGGGACATTAGATTTGTCCTGCATGACATTGCAATGATGGATACAGGCCATTATATATTTTGTCATAACATACAAAATTGTGCGGGATAGAGTGTAAACTATAATGTAAACTACAGTCCACAGTGAGCAGCAAATGCTTCAATATGTGTTCATCATTTGTAACAAACGCACCACACTAATGAGGAATGTTGTTAATGTGGGAAAGTGTGGGAGGAGGAGGGATGGGGCACATGGGAATCCCCCTCCCTTCTTTTGAAGTACCCGGGGCTGGTGATTGAGCCCAGGACCTCGTATGTGGGAGGCTGGAGCTCAACCACTGAGCCATATCAGCTCCCCTGAGTTGATTTTTCCGTTTGTTTTGCTTGTTGTCTGTTTTTGTTTTTTCAGGAGGCACCAGGAACCGAACCTGGGACCACCCATGTAGGAGGTGGGTGCTCAACCACTTGAGCCACATCCATTCCCTCTATATTTTTATTGTAACATTTATGTAATCTAAAGCTTCTTAAAAAAAAAAAAAGCAGCATAAACATTTGCAGAAATAGACAATTCTCTGGTTGCATTAAGATTATTATTTTTAACCTCTCTGGCTAATTGGATAGTAAGAATTTTAAGAATTATTCATCCTATCAATCTTTTCTTTTTTGATTAAATTAAAAATTTAGTTGTTGCTAGTTTTAAAAAATGACATAAGCAGTAACAACTGATTTCTCTATTAGCAGATATTTTGTTTGCCTTGTCTGAGTGCTAAAGTGTGTTGGGACACAATTCAAAGCTTACAAAAAACTGGCTTAAAACCAAAATTTTAATAATATCTTGAAATCTGAAGTAAAATGTACTCATAGAGGTTCCTGTTTGAGAAAAATCCCGCAGAGCTTAAGTGATTCCTAAAAATTCCTTGTCATTTAGCCACAGAACCAAAATACTTCTACCTGATTCTAGTACTGATTCTTTACCAGGCATCTAGATGGCTGGTGGGTGAGTAAAAAAAAGTCAGCATTTTGCCATTCTTTTAAAAGAAACTTAGGACAAAATTTGAAGGGCCTGGAAAGATTCCAATTTTCACCTCACTTGACAAATGGTGTAGGTTACACTTTTAGAAGAATCAGTTCTTGAACAAGGAGTCTTTGAGACTAAAGAATTAATATACCATATGCTCATTTGTTGCATGAAGAAGGAGTTTCTATGTACAGAAAGAAAGACTGGATGGGCCAGTTCAGAGATAGAAGAGTTGGAAGAGGTAGACTGAGGACTACAATAGGGATGATCAGATACAGATCCAGGTTTTGTAGGGGTGAAATTCATACAATTTGGGGGGTTCTCTTTAAGAAAAAGAATACAAAATTATGGGTAAAATGAGGCTTAAAAGTGAATATTTATTAGAATGAGAAATTAAATCACAATAAATCACTAACGCCTTAAAGATTTGCGTGCTTTTCTTCTGTGATATCTTCAGGTGGTTTGGAAGAAATGAGTAAATAGAAATGCTTTCTCTTAGCATCTTCACTTCTCCATTCCACATGGCATTCTCTACGATTTTCAGAAACTCCCAGTACGCACGGGAGTCTATGCACATGAAGACCCTGCATCCTAAACTTCATTGGCATCATTGCAAATCCAGCTTTAGGTGAGATTACACATTAGATGTGCATTCAACTTTACCAATGGAGCTATCCACTTCAGCACTACTGGACTGTGAGTCATTAAATATGGATTTGAGTCCTGGCTCTCTGCTACTAACACATTTCTGACACTGAGGAAGTCAAAGCACCTCTTAGTGTTTCAGTTTCTACCACAGTTTATATTACATGTTGGTTAAGGTCTTTTCCTATTATAATACCATTTAATGCTGAATACCTCAACCAACTCTATCTTCAGTATTTCCTATCTTAGTAAATGGTATTTTCCTTGCTCAAGCCTGAGCCCTGAGTCATCCTTGACTCTATATTCCTCTCTTCCCCCCAAAGCTAACTGTGGCAGTTTGAGATTATTTTATGAATCCCAAAAAGAGAAAGATTATGTTTGTAAACTAATCTATTCCTCTGGTTGTGATACCCTTTGATTGTATTAAATTCAGTTGTAGGGCCTTTGATTAGATTACTCGATAAGATTGTTGTAGGGCTTTTTATTGGACTACATCAGTAAGACATGACTCAGGTTGAGTCCCCACCCCCTTGCTGGGTCTGAAATAAATGGACATTCACTCAGAAAGACACAGGGAGAGAGCTCTGCCATTTTTGATCCTGCCATGTGATGAGGCTCAAAGAGCAGAGGCCCCATAGAGAAATGAGCCATTTGGCTGATACCTTACAGCTGAACTTGAGCTGACATTGACATAGGAAGCCCTAAGAGACAAGCCCTATGCCAGCTTACAGCTGATATAGAGAAGAAAGCAGAGCAGCTGGGCCTGAGAGAGGAAGCCTGGAGGGGAAGGAGAGACCGGGCATAGATCTCCTGCCATCTTTATTCAACCAGTGGCAGCTGACTTTGGTGAGAAAGCACCTCTTATGGTGCATTGGTTTGGATTTTCCACAACCTTGGAACTGTAAGCTATTACCCCCAAATAAGTACCCTTATGAAAGCCAGCAGATTTCTGGCACTTTGCATTGGCACCCCTTTTTGCAAAGTAAGACACTAACCAATCACTAAGTCCTACATACTTCTCCCATCTAACCTCACCCAGAAGCAAACTGGTCCAGGCTAAATCAGCTCTCACCCAGACAGTTGCAATGACTCCGATGACTCTGCCAGCATGCAATCTTGTGCCCTTCAAATCAACTTCTCCACTGCTGCCACCATACTATTTTTTAAATGGCAATCTTATCATATTTTCCCACTCTTTAAAACATTTCTGTGACCTCCCATTGATCATAAAATGAAGTTAAATTTCATTATATGACCTACAAGGCCAAGTATGACCTGGCTCCTTTCCTTCATTCAAATCAATGTCATACTAATGGCCCCTTTACTCTCACAACTCCAGGTGAACTTAGACATAATATTCTCCTGCTGACCTAAGGAACTTCAGTATTTGTTAACTGTCTGATTGACTGAGGTTGTAATGGTGATGGACTTTTCTAGACATAAAGAGCACATTGCAGTTACATGAGCAATTATTGTTGTGATCTCTGGAAAAAAGTGGGATCACAAAACCCTGAGCAATTCCAACCCAAGAGCATTGCCATTTCATCAAATTCCAGTTTTAGTAATGATATTCCAAATACCTCAGATCTCCTTTTGAAAGTTTAAGTCGATAAAGGATTAAACGCTACAGATAATTCAATGATGTATATCTCTTTTGTGAGGGCTGAGTGTCTATGATCCAATCCAAAGGTTTATTGATTTTTCTGTCCTTTCCTTCAAAAGTGTTAGCCTTCAAGCACAGATCTCTGAGACTCCTGAAGGTTGCCCAGGACACGGCAGATATCTACTTCCCATTCTATGAGTTTCTTCTATCTAGGAATGGATAGTCCTGGATAAGTGCAAGTACATCAGGGTTCAGATATAACAGAAAGAGCCTTAGTCAGGAATTTAAATCAAAGTTTGAATTCTGGACTATTTCCTATGAGACCCTTGAAATCTCTTTCTCTATAAAATAAGGGGCAGGGCCAAAAAGAGTGTTTATGGGAGGCAGGGCGGGCACCTAAAGCTACAAGGTGAGAGGCCTGCTTTCTAGTTACAGAGCCAATTTTAATTCCTTGTATGATTTAGCCAATTTATTTAACTTTTTTATCTTCTCTTCCTTTTCCTATAAAATGGAACTGATAAAATTAGCATTCCCTTTTCTAACTGGATTATTAAAACCAATGTATTTTATTGATTATTATTTTTGTCATTCTTTTAAGCCTTTTGAATAAGATAATCTATATGTATTCTCAATTACCACACAAAGCAAACATTTCCTTGGGGTGGGGTTGGGGAAAGGGATAGATTTTCAGATATCAGTTTTAGAGAGTTTAAGTGATTTGCCCAAGATCAGCTAGTACATATGTGGGAGAGCTGGAATTTGAAACTGGACAATCTGAGCCCAGAGTTCAGGTGCTTAACCACCATGTCACATGGCCTCTTTGGAGAAAGAGTGACAAGAACTTTAAAGCATTTCAAAGATGTTATTTGTTTTTGTTTGTTTGTTTGTTTTTCAATCAGCCTGATGATGTGTTTTTTTCTGACTATTTTTCTATATCTATCAATCTATCTGTCTATCTATCTATCTATCTTCATCATCATCATCATCATCTATCCAACTATTTCTTTAAGCACTGGCCACAGTCCATACATGTTCTGCTACGTGCTGCTGGGGATGCGAATAAGAGGAAAGGGATATCCACTCTCATTACAAATTATAGCTGGGGATGAACTCATAGAGCTGACAGGGTTGAACTGAATGCTTTAGAAATTAAGTACTAAGGGAATGAAGAAAAAGAAGTACTTTCCAGCTGGGAGTAGATGGGGATCTCTTCAGATTCTTACAATAAGGCAGGTACTTTCCAAACATTATCTCAGTTAACCCATGTCACAACTCTGGGGAGATGGACATTGCTATTCCCACATAAAAGATGAAGGGACTGAGGCTTGGATAGTACATATTTAAACCTAGATCTTTTGGGCTTCGAATCCTGAGCTGGGGCCTTGAAGGACGGGCTGATTTAGTTCTTCCAGCATCCTAGCTGAGGGATCAACTTTGTGTTTCACTCTCTGATACCTCCGTGGATTACACAGGCCAGAGAGCACATACCCTTCCTTGCCCATTAACAAGTATGAAATGTGGAGGCGTCACATTCAGAAAAAAAGGAGAGATTTCCAAGAATCTTGTAGATTCTCTACTAATTGAGGACTTAATAAATTAGAAATCACTTAAATATCCCTGCTTGAAATACGGAAAATGAGGCTTCAAGTAAAGGATAAGAAAAGCTAGAAATGAGTGACACCTCCTTTCCACATGGGAAATCAGTTTGCAAAAAATGTATATCACTGATGTGTCTCTCACTTCCTAATCCTTTAATCCTAAATCAAGACACCAGTGAAATTTAGGAACACAACACTGTCTGGCCAAAGAAATGCAAATCTCCCAGGGAAAGAACCACTTCCTGGCCTTGGGACAGGGATTGGGCCATTACAAACTGAATTGCTTTGCAGAGAAAAGGAGCTACATTTTTCCTATTGTTGAGCAGGAGTGTGAGGTGGTGGCTGGGCCCAGTGACTGGGCTCCAGTGACTCACGGAGTGACTGCGGGAAAGGGAAGTACAGCTGACAAAACTCTCTGCCTGGCTGCTGGAGGCTGTAGGAGAAAAGAATCAAATTTCTTGAATATGAAATCTCTTTTTTTAGATTTCGACCTTTTTTTTTCTTTAATCTGTCCAAGATTAATGTTGCAAAAGTAAAATGCCCCACAGGCTGCTTATTTTGACGCTTACTACAGCACATAAAAGTGAAGAATTATCATGGAATGAATAATTTATTTAGCGCTTTACTGTTGTTTTAAACAAATCACTTCCTTGAAAGCAGTGTGTATTCAAGCAATAAATCACTGTTTTGCACTCTGTCAAGAGGAAAAGATACCACTTGGCAGAATTATTGAATGGCAGTGCCTTGCAGGGAGGCACAATAAAGATAAAGGTGATGTCCTTGCATGATGGGATTTTGATTGGATCTGGAAAAAGGTAGGTTTGAGTAAGAGTCAATAAGGAGACCCACTCCTTTACTCATAAGGGTTAAATGAGCACCTGTGCGTGCTCAGGTAGCTAACTGATGCTACATTAGGCACAGAGTAACTTATCACTTCATCCTAGCTATTATTATTTATTTTATAACTGCAATTACTACGCACACCAAACATGGAGCCTACATGTAGGGTACACGTCATTGAAATTTTTTTTTAAATGAGTCTTATGCCCTTGAGTTAATCACTATCTTTGGGAGCTTCATCCAGCTTTATACAATGTGGTAAGTATTATGATAGACGTTCATACAAAATGCTATGATACACTTGCCTAATAAGAAGATGGAAATCTGGAAAAATTTCATGGGTACAGTATCACTGGATCCAGGCCTTGGCTTAGCCAAGATGCCAGGCAAAGAAGAGAACTTCCTGCCTTGGAGCAGAGAACTGTCCGTGAAGACCATGAGATGTTTGGGTGGAGAATGTGATGTGTAACAACTAAGTGAGGGTGGGGAAGGAAGTGAAAGAAGTGTGGCAGAAGATGAGGATGAAACGGGACCAGATGGACTGTGGAATGGCTTTCCCAGGCTCTAGGCACTTATCTTTCTGGATAACTTGGCCCTGGAGACCAGACACTCAAACCCATTTCAGTCTCCAAGGCAAGTCTGTTAGGGGTTTCTTTCCCAGGTTGGCTCACTACCAAACTATCTGCCCTGGAACCACAGTTGGGGAAACCTGTAGAGACTAAAAGAAAGAATGACCTTGGTCGCACTCTCCTTACATTCAAATCAGAGGTGGAAATACTATTAAGCCGGCTTTGCAAAGATCTCAGCATGAAAATATAATCCTAGTTTTTGTTGAGGAAGGAAACAAAACAGTTTCCACAGGGCTAAACTATCTCAGTTTACAAGTTTCAAAGTGCCTTTTCTTCTATTCTAAGTGCCAGTGCCACAAATATAACCTGAGGTCTGACACACAAAGGAGCAACCCCCACCCCCACCCCACCTCCAGCTCTCCCTGACTCCTGGCAACTCTGGAAAATTAGTCCAGGCTGATAATTTCTGTCCCTTACAGCATGGAAAGCCTAGAGCTTGGTTTTGACACATCTGGAGGAGAAGAGGAAAAGCAAAGCCCTCTGATTCTATCAGACGGTATCAAAAGATTTTGAAATTATCTCATTTCCCTATGGTTTAAATAATAATAGCATGTTGCCCTCAAGGAGTTTAGAGAACCAGTATATCCCAATTTTAATTAAATGGTTTAAGGGAGAATGAACTTTCAGCCTCATTTAGATAGTTTCAACTTGGCCAAAAACGTGCTGAGAACTGAAAACAACACTTCTGGCTACTAGAGTGAAGGCGACAGGCACTGAGAACGTCAGGAATTGGATGCTTCTTATCACCTTAACAATATGTGCTCCTTATTTGTTTATTTATTTTAACTATCTAGGTGTCAGCACTTTATCAGGCTCAGAGAAAACGCCCAAGGTTGTTGGCTAACAGCCAGCCAGAAATGCTTCAGCCTCAGGAAGAAATTAATCAATGAACAACTATCTATTGAATGTTTACCAGCTTCAAGACAGAGTTTGTAGACCCTGTGGGAGGTAAAAAGACACATAAGATAGAACTTCTGCCACTCAGGAATTTACCAACTAGTAGTGTCTGATTGTCTCTCTCCTGTTCAGACTCAGGATTTCCCTGCATCTATAAGATTAATTCCCTATTCTTCCACAAGACTTCAGAGGCCCTTTTAAATAGCACATAGCTCCTTTCTACTTTTATCTACTGCCACTTTTTGTAATCCTGTAACACCGACCTAACTTTATTCTTTAAACCACCATGAATTTTCAGGTCCCTGAGGCTTTCTTAGTTTTCAATATCCAGTTCAAATGCCATCTCCTCTATGAAGCTTTCCCAGACTCGCTGGACAGAGTCTGTTGCCTCACCTGTGTTTCTTTAATACTGTAAAACTTTTATTATGGCAAATATGTCGTTTTTATTACTAGTTTACCTGTCTCTTTCATTAGATTGTGAATGAAGTACTAAATTTGTTTTCGATTTTTTTGTTTTTTGTTTACAATTTCTTGTGCTAGCCCAGAGCCTGACTTAAAGGACATCCTCCAAACATTGTTATTGAATAATTACAAGGTTACAGATATGCATTAAAACATATGAACCAATGTAGGACAAATGAGATCATTTGTATGTGCAGGCCCACCCCCATCCTTCACACATAGTAGGCCCTCATTAATTATTAGCTTAATCTGAATCATAAATGCCCATTGATATCATCGTTCAAAAACTGATGGGCTGCAAATGATACCACAGAATGGTAGCCCCTTCTCAAGAGGTCAGAATTAAGGTGAGCATCATATGTTTGTGGTTCGCCACTTAAACCAGTCTGAGATCATACGGATGTTAAAAAATAAGGCCATTTGTGAAAGGTCTTTAATGTCTTCGGAAGTCTGTTTTTTGTTTTGTTTTTTTAAATGTATGTGTTGCAAAGCATAGAGAGCAATGAAAGATTTTTGAGTACAGAGATGATACTCAAAATAGGATGCAAAATTTCATCTGACAGTTATACAAGGGATGAATTAGCAGTTGTTGGCAGATTTTCCCTCAAGGAAAAGATAGTAAATGTTTTAAGTATGTTGGCCACAAGGTCTGTCACAATTCCTCAGCTCTGCTATTATCTTCTTAAAGCAGCCATAGACAATATGTAAATAAATAGGTGTGGCTGTGTTTCATTAAAACCATATTTACAGATAAGCCAGATTTGGCCCTGAGGCTGTAGTTTGCCATCCCCTGGATTAGAGCAATAAGTAGCTGATGGTAAGGGAGACATTTAGGAGGCTATTCAAATGCACTGGTGTAAAACTTTGGAGACTTTGTACTAGGGTAGTGGGGATGAAAATGGAAAGGAATGAGTAAAAGGGAAAGCGATTACAGGGAAACTAAAAAGGTACCTAATTGGATAGTGTATGGCAAAGTAATAAAAAAGAACCTAAGGGGGAAGCAGATGTGGCTCAAGTGGTTGGGCTCCCATTTTACCATATGGAGGCCCCGGATTCGATTCCTGGTGAAGGCATGCTGGCCCGTGCAGCACAGGGAGCTGATGCAGCAAGATGACACAACAAAGAGAAACAAGCAGACACAGAAAAACGCATCGCAAATTGGGCACAGCGAGCAGAAGCAGCAAGGGGAGCGGGGGGGGGGGGGAGGGTGATAAATAAATAAATAAATAAATAAAATCTTTTAAAAAAGGAAAAAAAAAAAGAACCTAAGATGCCTTGGTAAGGTTTTGAATAAAGAGGACTAGGAGAATGGTGGCAACGTTAAAAGAACATGGCCTTCTTTGTTAGTCACCTGGGATAAACCCAAGTAGGGGAACCAGGGAGAGAGCAATTTGAAAAGATGCACATATGGAAATTTACATGAGCAACAAACAGTCTTTAATCTTGGCCCGAAACTCAAAGTAATCAGAGAATTGTAAATTTGGTGCTAGAAGTGGGGTTAGAGATTATTTAGTCCAAACCTATTATTTTATAATGCAGCAGAATAGGTACTGTTTGATCATTAAGATAGACAGATGGCCCACAAACCACACAAGCCCAAATCATGTTTTGTTTGGTCTTGTCTACACAATATTGCCTAAGCTTAACGTGTTTTAGAAACAAAGTGAATTTGTTGCCGGCATTTAAAAAATCAAGAAGTTAAATATCAAGCTGGTATTCTCACTTTTCTTGGAAAAGAGAGAGATTAAGAGAGAGAGAGACAGAGAGAGAGAGAGAGAGACAGAGAGAGAGAGATCTGAAGTACTGTGCTCATACTTCCCCAGGGCCAGAATCAGCTATTTATAGCATGTGGGTTCTCCATTCTCTCAAGCAATCTCCACTCAATCACTCATGGGCATTACTCCTGAGGCCCTCACAGGCAATGGCATTTGAGACCCCTGATGCCAAGGTGTAGACTTTGGAGTCACACTGCCTGGTGCTTATTTAATGCCTGTAAGCTTCGGTTCCTTCATCATGGAGGGATGAAATAGTATCAAGCTTCTACTGTATAAGATCATTATGAGTATAAACTGAAATATTACATGGAAAGCACTGGCACATGGGAGGGCCTCAAGTTTTATATATTTTGATTATTATCATTCTGGTAAATTGAAGCCTAGAAAAATTAAAGTGAATTGCCCGAGTCCACACTGTCAGTTGGTGACAGAACTTGTACTAGAATTCATATTTCATCTCTCCAGTATTATTTCCAATACCCTGAGTGTATTCCACACAAATGCAAGGCAGATGTTAGAAAAATCTAACAAAGGTATGTCCTGAAACAAGAAGAAATAATCAAAAAGAGTCAGAGAAGATGGCAGGGCAATGTGTGGAAGCATTTCCCCAGGTTATGCCCAACTGCAGAACTTTGGAACAAGCATATGATTTAAGGTTTGTGACTTATATTTTTGCCAAAGCCATGTAAAGGAAAGCAAAACATTCAGTGTACCATTTGTGATGAGTACAAATCAAGCCATATCTCAAACACAAAGGTGATAGCACATCACCTTTTCTTTTCTCTTTTCTCTTTTCTCTTTTCTGTCTCATCTTTTGGCTATATTCTCTCCTGGCAAACAATGGTAGGTAGAGAGACCAGCAAAAAGCACCTGAAACTCCTCTGCCCTGTTTATGAATTCTCAATCCCTGCCTGTTTCAAAAGTGGAGGAGAAAAAGTACGAAGTCAACCACCTCCAACTAATTAGTTCTTTCTACTTGGTGACTGTAAATCAATGACAAGCAAACTTCTAATACTTTCACCCTGGCTGAGAAGTTTTCTGCCACTCACCATCCATCACTTCTGCCTGTAAGTGGCCTTGCTGAGCTCCGTCTAAATAGCACCCAGCCTTCCCCTTACACACATTCCCTCTCTTCCTCAGACTACAGGAAAATATGCTGGTGGCAGCTGTTTGTAATAAGTAACGGCTTTAGGAGACCAATTGTAATGCAAAGGCCATATTTTCTAAGCTGTTTATAGATTGCAATTTGTAAGGTTATAATGTCACTGGCCGTCAATAATTCAAGGTGGAGAATTACATCCGTTAATAGGTCATCGATTCTTCATTCTTCTCCTTCAACACTCATTCCCCTAAGAGCCTTAATTCATTTAATTTAAGTGTGATTCCTTGAACTTTGAACTGAAGGTCTCATTTGTTTATGAGGAAGAAAGAAAACCAGGGTGGAACAATATAAATAATTCCTTAACCAGCTTCAAGGGGTCTGAACCAATCAAAAGACCACAATTCATATAGGAACAACTCATAAAGTCCATTCTCCAGGAGTCCAGTGTTCCAGAAAACGTGTTTATGTTGTCAATGCACAAGTCTTAACATCCACCTGCCCTCAAAAAACTAAAATGGAGACAAATGTTGTTAGCACTGAATACTTGAAGCTATGAAGAATGCATTTGCTGTAATTGTTTGCTGACAGGAATCTGAGCAAATGCTTTCACTGGGAAAATAATTAAGTCAGATTCTAGTGAGATCATGGGCACTAAGTTTGTGGCACCTGGGTCTTTGGGGTGGTCGTGAACCTATTTAAGTATCTGATGACAGCCATGGAGAATACATGCTCCACTTCCAATGAATAACAGCTATAAACAAAATTCTGAGGAGGATCACTGACCACCAGAAGCTCATTTATTTAACTCTAGGCAAAGACTTTTACTTGTAGAAATGCAGATAATTCTTTCTCACTCAGCCAATGTGTTTTCAAAATAGACGATAGAACTGACAATATAGCCACTTCCTTCAGGTACTTATAATCTTCAAGGATTCTAAAGCATAAGTGATATTTCATCTTTGAGAATTCTTGCCCTGGGTCCAACTTTAGAATGAGGCATATAAAAAGTGATAGTGCTCAGAAAAATAACTAGGTATCCAAACAGAATGTTGTAGTACAGGGCTCCCAATAGTGGGCGTATAGCTGGCTACTGGTATTGTTTTATGTCTTTGTTCTTCCTGCCACCTCCTTCCCCATAAATGCCCTCCCAACTACTTGATTCTTCTGGTAGCCATCAGAGCTTGGAACTCTCATGGATCTCTTGTGGGAAGCTCAGGAAATGTTATAAGCACCAAACACTGGCTGAGGAGGATTCCTGAGTTTCTGGCCCTACAATCTTTCTAAGCCTATTGGGTTCCATCATTTTTGTGGAATTCCAAGTCATATCTCACCAAGAATCAGTCCTCCATACATTAGCCAAGGCTAGCAATTATTTCTGTAAGGATGGAAGTGGTCAGGTGTTATTAAAAGAGTTAGAACACAGTCCTGGAATAGATTGTGTATAAGGGGTTGAACTGGGTGCATTAACCACAAGAAACTCCAGTACTGAGATTTAGTCAAGGGAAGTATAATCTCTAGAATCATTTGAGTCTTAAGACCCATGAGTCTCACTGTGCTGACATATAAGAATAATATTAATTTCCATGCATACACACCTGAGCTATATATAACTGGAGCTAAATAAATATTGATATAGAGGAATTGCTAATAACACTGTGCTTCTGCCTTCCAAGATAAGGATCATGCTTCTTCAACATACTGTATATTCATTTGCCAAGACAGCTAAGCTTGAGATTTCACAGTATGTTAGTCCGTGGAATGTGAAAATGCAAACAGAGAACTGTGCCTAGTTTCAAGGATGAGCAAAATAATTTAGAATTTAAAGTGCTGGGGAAGGGGAGAGGCACTTCTCCTTCATCAAACTATTACCATTTGCAAAAATCTCCCTGAACTCAAGCATTAAGAAAACACCTTTTAAAGGCACTCAACTATTAATACAAGCTCTCTGTTGCCTTATGTTTCTGGTGGGTATGATTTTTGCTCTATTTCTTAAAGGAACCAATATCACAGGTAAAAGATACAGCCAGGACAATTAAATATTCTAGAAAAGACAAAGCTCTGGCTCGCTGGCTGGAGCTTACTAAAGAAGCATTTGAATAATAGAGTTTGAACACCATACCTCTTTGGCATTTACTCATTAATATGTTTTTGCCCTTAGAGTTAATTTTGAAGCGTTGAAAATACCCAAATAAAGAATAATTAGTAACCTATGATTAGTCCTCAGGGCAGACTATTGGGAGTTCTTTGATATCAGAAACCTTATTATTATATTCACCCTTTATCAGTAGTGCCTAGTGTCCTGGCAAAGGGATAAAATAACTGAAATGAATGAAACTCCAAAAGTGCTAAAATAGGACACTCAGACTAGAACTATTTTTTAATATTTATTTTGGGGGCAAAACACAGTTTGTTATATCATTAATTCAACCTAACTTTATGTACACTTGTATTCTAATATTTTCTTATATAATCCATCTTATAAGTAGTGGAAAACCCAAGGTATAGAATTCTGAAAATTAGAGGCAATGCTTATTCTGTTTCCATAAGATAACGGGCACCCCACAAAAAAACAGCATTGTCTTTTTACATGATGCAATAATTGAAACACAGTCAGCCATCCAAGTAAGAAGTGCCTCCCACCTGCCAAGTATTTATTTTCCTCTTTGCCACCAGAGTTCTCATAAGCAACATTGCCAGTGGTCTCTGAAACCAGACTGTGCCCACAGAAGTAGCCATTCTTTTTAATAGTAGTCCCTGGTAAACATTCACTTAAGTGCATACTGTGCACGGCCATCTCTGTGTTTGACTTCACTACAAAATACAGAATTAAAGAACTCAATCCAAAACAGCAGCAACAGCAAAACAGAAGCCTAAATCACCCAAATAGCAGCAAATCTGAGGAATTTTCCAGCACAGAGACCAAATGGCATAATTTCTGTTACCTCTAAGTTGTTTAGTGCACTAATGGCAATCTATATAAAGGGTCATGTCTAACTTGGTGTTCATAAGTAGGGTGACAATTAGTGAGACATCTGGAAAAATGATAAAGGGCCAGTAACTAAGGAATTATAAATGCAGGAGCTAATGGCTTTTACCCAATTCCTGGGTTAATGGGAATTAGCAATGTGCTTTATGTGACAGAGGAATTGGAGAGCAATGAGGGACCATGTATTTAAGCAGGCTGATGAATTTTAAGCAATTATAAAAGAGAACCGTATAAAGACAAGGCAGTCCTACTAAAGCATTATTCCAGTAATCAAACACTGAGATTGAAAGAGAATAGAATGACAATTAATAGGTGAGAGTGATTATTTTGTTTATTTTGTGGAACAAATTTAGAACCGTTTCCAGTGATACAAGCTCATTTACAAGCCAAAATGAAAACTGCCTAACCAATGCCCCAAGTATTTCTCAGATTCCCTGCAAAGCGTTAAGCTGAGCTAAACCAATTTAAGTTCCCACAAACAGAATAGTGACCACCATCCCAATCATAAGAGTTACCATCTTCACCATCGTTCATACTATGGTATTAAACGACACAGAAGCGAGTCTTATCTTTATAGATACATATTGATGAACTTATTTCACAGATGCTTTCAATCTAGAAACCTCAAGGAGTCAACAATATGATGAAAACATTAGAAAATAGAAACCACCTTCCCTTTAAGATGGATAAAAATATGGACAAGCAAATAATGTATTTTCAGAATTCTATGTTTCCCAATGCATGTCCCCCAAAGCCATGCAGTGGAAACTTACATGATTTTTAAAAATTGCAATTAACAGAGACCTTTGACTTAGAATCATAAAATGCATTTTTTCTCTCTTATAAAAGATATGTTCGTTCTCTTTTCTATAACATAGAGTAACCAGAATCATTCATATTCAAAAGCCCTCCAAATGCCTAGGGAAGAAAAAGGAAAGGAAAGAAGTGAACATTTATAAAGCACCTCCTATGTGCTAGACACTACGTCAAGCATGATCACATACTATTAGCTCATTTAAGATAATGATAAGTGTCATTGGTTACTGTCAATCTTATAGATGAAAATGTGAGTCAGAAGGTCCCTTTCCCCAAGAATTCTCAGTCATTTAGAATAAGAGCCAGAATTCAAACCCTGGTCAATTTGTTCATGGTACCCCTGCTCCTTCCTTATCTTTGTGTTTCCAGTGGTGGTTATCACTTAACTGTGAGGAGTTTCTTAAGAATCACATCCATATTTGGCAACAGCCATGTCAAAAAAGAAATTTGAAGCACTGACTTCCATCTTAGTTTAACCATGATATGGTTCAGTGCGGTTCCCATTGTACTTATCCTACTTGGAGTTTGCTGAGTTTCTTGGATTTGTAGGTTTTAGTTCAAAACCTAATTTAGGGACTTTTCACCATTATGGTGGTGGTGGTGTTTTTTTCCCTATCTCATCTCTTTTTCTCCTCTCTTTGGAACTCTAAGTACATAAATGTTAAATTGCTTGATATTGTCCCACAGGTCACTAAAGCTCTGTTTATTTGTATGCTTTTTATGTTTTTGGAGCTTTGTGTTACCTGTTCTTGAGACTGGATAATTTCTATTGTTCTGTCTTCTAGTGTACTGATCTTTCCTTCTACTAGGTCCAATATACCCACCCAATAAATATTTTTATTTCGGATATTTTTTCAGTTTTAGAATTTCCATTTAGCTCTTTTTTTGATGGTTGCCATTTCTCTTCTGAGATCCCCATATATTCCCTGAGTATGACCTATTGCCAATCAAATGCCGGTACTGGGATATATGGATATCCATATCGGACGGAGAGTCCCCTGATCCCAGTCTCTCTTCTCCTCTTGTCTTATTCTTTCTTTCTCATCTGCGGCACCGTTTTCACGGACCCAGGTCCTGACCGGCAACACTGACTGGCAACAATGGCCATCCTCCCTTTTAAGTCCTTGAACATATTTGTAATAGCCATTTTGAAATCTTTGTTGCTAACTCTAACATACAGGCCATTTGAGAATGGTTTTTCCTGACTAATTATTCCCTTAACTGTGATACCATGGGTCATATTTTCCAATTATGCATGAAAATTTTTATTGCTTATTGAACATTGTAAATGACATGTAGGGAATCTAGATTGTGTTTTCTTCTACTGAAGATTTATCTTCTCTCCTAGAAGGCTGTTAAATCACTGGTTGATCACCTAGAATTTGTGAAGCCTAACGAAGGCTCCTTCATTATAACGGATCTGTCTGGGTTTTCCCTTAGTCCTTGGGAATCCTTTATTTCTGGTACATAGACTTTATTCCTAAAGCATGTCTCCTCTGTGATTTTAATAGAAGGCTCAAGACGTTTTTACTAAGCCCATCTTAGCCGGCAGAATTCAAACTCTAAACTCTGTTTCTCCTGCAATGAGCAGCAGCTGAAATATCTGCTCAGCCTTTTCAGCCTTAAAGCTGTTTATTTCCATCGGCTCCATAGAATTCAGGGGTCAGGCAAGTTTGTGGGGGGCAGAGTTTGAGATTCCTCCCTCTGTGGCTCTTTCAATTCCAAGATTTCCCCATATTACCAGCCACTCTGGAAACTCCAAATTCCCTCCACTGACACCGTATGTACTGTAACTTTCTGCTTGAGCTCTAGCTACCTAGTGCCACAAAGACCGGGAAGTACTCACAGGGGAAAACTGCATAAACACAGATCTCACCCAGTGTGGTTCCCTTCATTCATGGGTTAAATCTCCTCCAGTTTCTGCCTGGTTTTGATCACTCTCCAGTGCTTGCAAGTAGTTATTTTCTTTCTCAGAGTTTATAATTTTTAACTGTAGAAGGGCTAGTGCAATGCAAGCTATTCTTCTATCACATAGTGCTTCTTCTTAAAACAAAATAATAAAACTACATCTTTTATAAGTGCTTTGTCCTATTTTTACCCTATTTTGGAAAATTACTATTATCATTCATTACAAAATCACATGCACACATGCTCTAGAAAGGCTTTATCTTTTCTTTTCTGATCTTGTTCAAGGTGAATTCCTTCAGGGCCCAGATTTTAACAAAAAGTTATAAAACAGATATATATGGCTGCTGCTAGAATAAAGCCATTTGACCCGACTCATCCTTCTTTCCCCTCACTGTAAAACAGAAGTATATGGGAAGCTATCAATCTTCCATGTCCTTCCATGCCTGGTGAATGCCCTGTATTGAGTCCAATTAAGCCACCAAAAGAAGGAATGGGAAAGGCAGAAGCAGACTCTATCACACAAGCCAACTTTGGAGAGCACCTTTATTCCATGAAATGTAAGTGACAGCCTACCCACAGTAGCCTGGAGCACAGGGCTCTAGCTACCACTTAGACCTAAGATCTAAGATGGTTGCAGGTTTAAAATTATTGTTTTATACACAGAGGTACCAAAGAAAGGGTAGCTGCCAAACTACAGCTGAAAAGAGGGCTAGTGGATGAAAATATATTAGTTTTGCCTATGACTTGCGAAAGCAAAGCTGCTTAGAATAACTGGGGGTAGAGGGTAATGACTCTGCCAGGACCCCGAGATCGACTTCTTGGTATCAAGCCAAACCTGTCCACCTCTGGATAGAGACCCATTTCTAGTGATGTACTCGGTTTAAAGTGGGCAGATGATCAGTTTATTTTTTTAGAATTCTGTGCAAAAAGGTAGGATTTTAGGAGTAAAGTAGGGCAACTCCTAGGAAGCATTTGACTGCTTTTCCAGAATTATACACTTGCATGATGCCAGGGTTTCAGTAGAGGAAGAAAAAGTGCATTAATATTTATCATTCATATTGCACTATAAATGCTTGCAATGCTCTACAATAAATAAAATCAGGTCCCAAAATGTGCCTTTTTAACACAATTGTAACATAGACATATCTTTAGATTTCGTAATAACCTCCCAGCAGAAACAGCCAGAAGTCGACCATTTACAACTATGTTATACTGAGAAAAGTGGGGGAAAATATCCTATAAAATACAATATTGTACTGATGAGACAAGGATCAAATGTCCCTAGGAGGGTTTTTCTCTTTTACCTTCTAATTTAAATGATGTTAGAATATTGTAAGCACCTTCCCTAAAATCCCCCTTTAGGGTGTCTCTCTCCCTTGACAGTGTGCTCATTCTGTCAAGTCCACTAATAGTAAGCAGTAATCTATGGAGGGTCCTCTATGTCACTCCTCCTCTCTACCACCCATCTTCAAGCATGGGCTATTCCTTGTTCCCATTCAGCAGGACAGTCCTGACTCTTTAAGCCTCACCCATAATGCAATTTCCCCACCAGAGGCTCTTCCCATTATCTCTTATTCCCATTCTCTCTTCCTCATCACACAGGACTTCGAGGTTGTAGCTAATGATCCAGGGTATGCCTTTGTTTGCATAATCCATTCTAAAGCAGAACTTCCCTTTATGTAACCATACTTCTTAATTCAGCCTCATCCATGCAGCTGTTAGTGTCAAGGAATATTTATTGAACAGGTGCCAAAGGGCTGCTTTGTAAAAATTTCTCTTTGCAATGAAGAAAACCCCCCAAAATTATATTCAGTTGCCTTCTTTACATGATCTATTCAGGAACAAGTAGCAGGAGGAGATGGTCTCTTTAGGTCCCTTCATGCCTAAAGCATTTTATTCAGACAAAGGCTGAAGGAAGCAAGCTTTCATCCTACTCTGAAAAATCAAATCCTTCTCACAACCTACCCCATTTTAAAGAAGTCTACTGTATATTTTAAATTGCTGTTTCTGGGGAAATGAATGCTGCTATTGATATCATGATGCATATGGCACAAATCACAAGGGTGAATGTGGACAAAAGGGTTGCAATTAAGAATAGCATTGTTTAAGGGGGTTGGGGAAACTTTAAACCTTCATCTGCCAATTTCTCACTCTACTTTCAGCCTATGCTTTCTATATTCATACATATAGTTAAGGTAATAGGCCTACTTTTGAAAAGCTGCCATTTGATTCCTAAGGTAAAACAAAAACAACCAGTTAGGAAATATAAAAGTGATTGCAACTCCATTAAAAGGGTTTATAATTTAAAGAGATTTATAGGTATTCTGTTGAGGCAAATTACCCTTTTGCAAAATGAATAATGACCTTTTAATTTGTGTTTTTCGTAGTTATAATTGTTCATAAAATAGGTTTACTTAAAGAGAGTCTCATCCATAGCTATTGGTTCCTGGGGCTCAATTCTTCAACATCACATCAAGAAGAAAACTGTCCCTTTTTTGCCTTTTCAATATTCCATGAGGTTAACTAATCTGACTTATACTTATAATCAGCCATTTGCCAAGTACCAGGTATGGCATAGAACTTCATGTTCCATTGCCTCTGACTTATATATTATATCTGACATGTAAGTCCCGGGGTAGTACAAGATAGCTTTTCATCCAAACCAATGCCTACTCGGCATGTGTTCCAGAAGAGAGGGTGTTAATTCAGATTTCATGTTTCCTGGTTGCAGAAATCA
Source organism: Tolypeutes matacus (assembly GCA_026826555.1). Taxonomy (NCBI): domain Eukaryota; kingdom Metazoa; phylum Chordata; class Mammalia; order Cingulata; family Chlamyphoridae; genus Tolypeutes; species Tolypeutes matacus. The sequence continues at coordinate 320,214 of JAKSZT010053836.1, forward strand.
AATGGCTCACAATAATTCTCCCCAAAGTCACGTGTTTGACAAGCTGGATAAGGAGATGACACCCTCATCCTGACCTTTCCATGCTTCAAATCTATGAAACTAAAACCAGAAACAAAGAGAACACCCTGTTAGCAGGATTTAACTGGTGAGCTGGGCTGAGAGGTATAAAAGTGCACAGATCTTAAATGCAGTGGGCAATTCCAAACTGAAAATTGATTCTCTCTGAACAGATCTCTGTGTGAGCCCTCAACTTATGCCTGCCAGCTTCACTGACAGCAGTAGTTACGCCTTCTGGAACAGAGTCAACAGTACCAGGAGAAGGGGGACTCCGTGATGCAGCCTTGAGCATCACTAATAATTATCTATCTTTTGATTAAAAAATCATTAGCCCTGGAGCAAAACTGGATTTTAATTCCCAGGTATATGTTATGCAGAAAACACTTGGAGAAGGAATGGGAAAAGATTAAATGGGGGAGGGAGAGAGAGAGAAAGGGAAGGAGAGAGAAAGAGAATGAGGGAAAGAAGGAGGAAGAAGAGGGAGAGAGAGCATGAAGTTGAGGTTGTATAAAGTCATTTTTGCATTTCCCTTTTGTAGCTTCATTTTAAAACTAGGCAAACATCTCATTAATTTTTACATTTAGAATCTGACTCTGATGATAAAAATAAATTACTCTTTGGAGTCTTTTTATCTCCACTTCTACCAGTGACAGATCTGAGAAAGAAGAAATATTTTATGCAATTAAACATCGCAAGTTATAATGCGGCTCAGTGTGAATACTATCTCAATAAATAGAGTGAGGAGAGATACAGGAAATAAAAAGGTGAGGCCTGAGCAACCAACACAGGATCACAATGGACAGGCTGTTGGATGCTTGCTTGTAATTTTCTTCTTGATACATCTCTCAAGAACCAGAGTCTATATGAGCTTAAAGGCACAGGCCTTCACAAAGGAATCCCTGACTTCTGTATATGCTTGCCAACATTTACGGTGCTCAGACCTCATCTCCTGGTCATGACAGTGAAGAAATGGAACAGTACTCGTGTAGGCTCATACCAGGAAAATAGAGCCTGATTATGGATGTAATAACAATGGATTATAATAGATGAAAAATGACCATACTTTTCACATAGCTTTTGCCAAAATGGGAAAATTTTAAAGTTTTTCCCAATGTTCTGTATCCTGGACCGCCTTACTGGGCTTTCTTGTCAACTCTAAAATCCAGCTGGCCACATGGTCTCCTTGAAATCCCTTATCAGGCTTTCATATCAGGTTCTAGATACTTTTTCCTGGGTGGAGTTTCTAAGCGCCTCTTCAGATCCCCAAATGGAGCTGGAAAACCCTGCACGCTATCTCTTTTGGGGAGGTCTCCATGCATTAACTCTGAGAGTAGACTCCTGGCTTGCTTTGATTTTTGACACCACATTTATATGAGTTACCCACTGTTAGTTTTGATTATATTTCACTGCAAGTTACAGTTTTGTTTTAATATGATCGTCAAAGCAGACCTGTTACTATTTATTATTTCCATTTTAAAGATGAGAAAACTGAAGCTTAAACAGATAAATGATTTAACTATCAAGGACATAGGAAACAAAGCAAATATGGAGATTGAACTTAGTGTTTTTGCCTTCTAGAGCATTGAACAGGAATTCCCCTTTACACAAATATTTTCTTCAAGCTAAAACTGGATAATATGTTTTGTTCATTCTATTAAAAATATGAGCTGAAATCGAATGGTATCATGCCCCATGTTCACAATTTAGTATATCAGAACTTTAGTTGAACACATACATGAAAGAGAAAAAAAATCCATTTGGAAGATAAAAATCAAACAAGCAAATTTTATTTTTTCAAGAAAGTGATTTTAAAAAGGGAAAAAATTGATACAAAGGAGGGAAAAATAGAATCAAAGATATTCTTAACTCATAGTCCTGATAAGAAAAATAAATTTAATTTGCTATTAATATAGACCCATTAAAAAATCACATTAAATCTAGTCCCAAGGAGTTTCAGGGAACTTCCTTGATACTGAAATGCTCCTGCCTACAACATAAAATTTTTCTTTTGAGGTCTGCTCTTTATGTAAAATGACCACAGCATGACAAAAATCCTTGGGGAATTTGTTGAATGTCTTAAGAAATAGAAGTCAGAGAAAAATAATATAATCAGGTATCTATTTTCCTCCCAGTATATGCTATTATTCAGTATGTAACTCCGTCCTAACTAATCAGGGAAGAAAAAACAGGATTAGACAGTATAAATAGCAAATAAAGATTACAGAGATATAATTATAGCAATTGACCCATATTTAAGAAAGCAGACAGTTTGGGAAAAGATGCTGAAACCATTTTTCTTGAAAATGCTATCAATTTAAATGGTGATTTTGAATTTAGCAGTTGATTAAAACTATTTCACAGAGAAGTATATGCTGGTGAGCTGGTTTTGCCCTGAAGTAAAAGTAGTAGTTCAGATTCAATTTAAATTTTGCTGGCAAATGTGCTCTTTAGCATTATTTGAAGGTGAAAATACTAGGGAAGGTTTAGAAATTCAGAATATAACATTCTGAAATGATGCTGAATATTTTGTTGAAAAGGAGAAAACCAAGAGGTAATAATAACTCATCGACAGCAATCTGGCTAAGAGTTGACAGATACCCTAGAGGCAGAAACTGGAATGTGTTTTGCCTTCTCTCCACCCTTTGATCAGAGAGCAAAGGGAACCTATCAGCCTATCTCATAATAATTACATGGAAACTTTGTTAATAAAAATTACTATTAGTAATAACTGAAAGGGGGGAAAAGTATTATGGAGGAGAGGGTATTAAAGGGTTAAAAAGTAAGATGAGACTAACAGAGACTAAATGGGCAGCCTTAGCAATGGATAAGGAATTTGAATCAAAACGCACAGGTTTTGGAATCAGTCAATGGCTAGGTGGCAGAGAATCTAATGGGGTCCTGTGGTGATTAGAAGCTGGATGTACTCCAGAAAGACGTTCTTAACTTTAACCCATACCTGTGGGTGTGGATCTATTGTAAGAAGGACCTTCTCATGAGGCTACTTCAGTTAAGGTTTGACCCACCTCATTCAGGATAGGTCTTAATCCTCTTACTGGAATCCTTTATAAACAGAATGAATAGAGAGAGAGAAAAAGAGAAAGCTATAGAAGCAAGAAGCCGAAAGCAATGACACCTGGAAGAGAAGGGAAAGACCGGCAGGTGACAACATGTTGCGCCTTGCCATGTAGCAGAGGATTCAAGGATTGCCAGCAGCCTGTCTTCAGGAAGAAAACATCATCTTGATGATGTCTTGATTTGGACATTTTTCTCAGACTCAAAACTGTAAGCTAATAAATTCCCGTTGTTAAGTCAACCCCGTTCATGGTGTCTGCTTTCAGCAGCCCAGCAAACTAAAACAGGTCCATTCAGCAGGCTGTATTTTTTCTGCTGTGTTCTGGCATGAATTACAGGGATGAAGTGAACATGAGGTTATCCTACAAGCTGGGATGGAGTAGGGGGGAAAAAAGCCTATGTGGGCATGGAATTGTGCCTTCACTTCAAAAGGATGCTAATAAAAGTTACCTAAGGGTTTGTTTTTCAGAAGCATAATATCGCTCATATCCTTCTAAGTTAGGACTACACGGGTAGAAGGGCCCTAACAATTTCCAAAAAAATGGTAGAAGTAGTAGTGGCTATAGTAGCAATAGCAGTAGAAACAAGAATAATGCGGAGTCCAAAGGTAATATCCTAAAAAGGAAGAATCATGACCCGCAAACAGATATAAAGTGAACATAATGAAAGAACCAGGAAAATGTAATAAGCAGTCAAGGAGACGACAAAAAGCACAAATTTATAAAGATGAAAGGAATGTTGAAATGAAGGTGCAAATGGCGGGAAAAGCTTCTGGCAGGGGAGGGAGTGGTCTACTGAGCCGCTGTGGAACATGACAGAATTCGCATTCCTTCAGACAAAAACTTTTTTGCACTGTTACCACTTATCTATAATTTATGAGGCTGGTAAAATAGCTTTTCTAAAATCAGAATCAGATAACCACCAGAAGGGTGTGCTATAAACAATGCAGTTCTCCCTTGCATCACATATTTTCCCTACAGTGAATTACCCGAGTTCAGACTGGAAACCCAGGATCCCTGGAAATCAATTAGAATTCCATCTTAGTCACACGCATAGCATCTCTCAGCTATTATCTGGACCACCACCCATTTATCTCTGTACCAAAAAATCAGAAGCATATTGTTTTCAGAGCTCCAGTTTCCCCATTTGCAAATGAGGCTTCCCAGGGATATAATAGCTGAGAGGCAATGTGGTGATCATTCTGGATGATTTATACAGAGAGGGCCACCGACATAATGTGATGAGCACTGACACTCCTCCAGGAAAGGAAATAAACCCGATTTGCATGGGATTTAAACTCAATGTCTCCAATACTCAGGGAAAGGTGCCCAGTGCCTACATGGAAGTTATAAAGGAATATCCATGATGTTTTCTAAAAATGAAAGGACATGTGTTGAAAATCACAGGATAAGCAGATGGGACTCTGTTTCCATTGCTATTTTTTCCCAAAGATTTTCTTTTCGTTTAGGGAAAGCTAAAGAGGTAGGAGGAATGAATGCATAATATTTCTTCTTACATCCTGCTCTAAATAAAGTTTTTTGTTTGTTTGTTTTTTATTTTTATAAAGCAGTATTTATGGATTCTGGCATCCACATCATCCTGTGCACCAAGTATGGGGCCTGGGTGGTCCAGCCTGGCCTGTGGGGTGGGGTGGCTGCACCCACCAGGCTCCTGAACAAGGGGTGCCCTCCCTGCTCATCTCACACAGTAATTATTGTTCCCAAAATGGCTGGGAGCAGGCTTTTTGAGGCGGGCTTTGGTGTCTCCACTACCTGCCTGCCCCCTGTTGGTGGACTCCCCTTCCCTTGTTTTGTTTTTTAAGTAAAACTGCACCAAAATAGCCTGGTGCCTTTAAGCTGTTGGGTAAGCTGTGTCACCACAAAGCTGGCACCACATAAAATAGTTCTCTGTAAGTCTTTCTCTCAGTAGTTTAGCTCCTGCGAGGTGAAAAGAAAAAGGAAAAACAAAAGAAAACCATATATTATTTATCTTTATACCCAGCCCACAGGCATGTTAAAACAGTTGGTGAACTCAGCCTTCATCCTTTTCTGAGTCTTCATGCTGAATCACTCACTGATTGTCATGGCTGTTCAACATTAGACTCATTTTCCCATGCTTGCAGCTTTGACATACTCCCAGAACTCTCATCACCTACACATTTTCTAATTTTAACCTGTTGCTTTCTTCTTTGACTATATCTGAACTATACTATTGTGGGTATGTGGCCACAGAAGAAATCTCCCTCCCCCACCCTACTGCCAAGGGCCAGGTAAAATATCTGTCCCAATTCCTCTCAACTCTAAGCACTTTGCACTTGTGCACAATATGGGACAAGTTTCAAGTTAGTCTGAAGAGGCAGTATAATCTAGATAGAAAGAAAGGTGCCTTTATTCAGTAAGCCTCCCAAATAGGCATTAAAACAGATAGAAATATGTGCTACTATACTAACAGGCTTTCCTAAATGTCTCTCTCTCTATACTATGGTTTAAAGGGTGAGAATATGATTTGGCTATTTTTGCAGAAAGTAACTGTAAGTAAATTCAAAACTGTGCTGCTACTTGGTGACCAGCTACATCAAACTAAAAAGTACTCCTTTTTCACTACATGCCAAGAACCCCCTTCCTAAGCCACCCAATTCCTCTCTTCACAGATGCATGGGTGGTGGGTAGGGGACAGAAGAAGCATTGGAGACCACTGGTTGTGGCTACCCTACAGAGATTCAGCAGATACTTTCCTAGTCTACTTTTAATTAAGAAAACCTCAATTGAATGGAACAGATGAGTAAACTTTCAAATAGAAATAAGAATGAAGCCTATTATACAAAAATCTTTTCTTTGAATTGAGCATGTTGGGCCCCATGATTTCATTAGCACATTCCAACACAGGCACTTGTGTATAGCCACATCCACTGCATTTATGATTTGCTAGTTTCTTATTAAAATGTGCCTGAGATCAAGATGGTAGAGTGAGACACCTCAGAGTTCTGTCCCAGCAAGAACTGGCAGAAACATCTTTCCCAAAGCTCCAGAAAATAGTTAAAAGACTGCAGTAACAGGGCAAGTGCTGAGTCAAGAAAAAGGTCACTTAAACAACCAAACAGAGCTTAAGACCACAGTATCAGAAATGAAGAATTCCCTAGAAGAGTTGAACAGCATATTGGAGCTGGCAGAAGAAAGAATCAGTGAACTTGAAGATATGACAATTGAAATTACTCACTCTGAAGAGTAGAAAGTAGAATGAAGAAAAGTGAACAGAAGTCTGAGGAACCACTGGGACACTATCAAGCACACAAATAGACACATTGTGGGAGTCCCAGGACAAGAAGAGAGAGAAGGGAACAGAGATAATATTCAAAGAAATAATGGTTGAAATTTTGCCAAGTTTAATGAAAGATATGAATATATACATCCAAGATACTCAATGAACTCCAGACATGATCATTCCAAATTGACCCACACTGTGACATATAATCAAGGCCAACAACAGAGAATTCTAAAAGCCACAAAAGAGAAAAAACATGTTACATACAAAAGAGTCTCAATAAGATTAAATGCCAATTTCTCCTCGGAAACATATTTAAAGTGCTGAAAGCAAAAATTTGCCAACAATTCTATATCTGGCAAAACTGTCTTTCACAACTGAGAGAGAGATTAAGACATTCCCAGATGAACAAAAGCTTAGGGAGTTTTTCGTCACGTTAGACAAGCCCTACAGAAAATGTTGAAGAGAGTTCGGCAGGTTTAAAGGAAAGAACAATAGACAATAGATCAAATCCAAATGAAGAAATAAGGACCTCTGGTAAGGGTGATGAATGTCATGGGTAAATATAAATGGCAGTATTAATGTATTCTTGGCTTATAACTCCACTTTTTATTTCCTACAGTATCTAAAAGTCAAACACATAAAAAATGTAACGATAGAGGAGCAGATGTGGCTCAAGCAATTGAGTGCCCACCTCCCACATGGGAGGTCCTTGGTTTGATCCCCAGTGCCTCCTGAAAAAAAAAACAAAAAAAAAACCAAAAACAAACAAGCAAAAAAAAAAAAAAAGAAAGAAAGAAAAAGAAAAAGAAAAAACCAACTCAGGGAAGCCGATGTGGCTTAGTGGTTGAATGCCGGCTTCCCACATACGAGGTCCCGGGTTCACTCCCAGGCCTCCAGTACCTAAAATAAATAAATAAATGAAAGTAATGATTAATCAGTGATTTTGGACTCATAAACATGTAATTTGCGACATGAGCTACTTAAAGGTGGGGAGGTGAAGGGGTATGGGAACCTAGTTTAAGTATACTATTATTAAGTTGATACCAAAGCAAATGAAATTTTTATAGATTTAGGGTGTTAAATTTAGGCCGCATGGTAACTACAAAGAAAATACTGGAGAATATGCAAGCTCACAGAGACAGAAATTAGAACATAGATTGCCAAGGGCAAGGGATAGGGGTAATGGGGAGTTAATGCACAATGGTGTTGGGTTTCTGTTTGATGAGATGGGAAAGTTTTATTAATGGAAGGTGGTGAGAGTACCACAAGATTATGAATGTGATTAATCCCATTGAATGGTATGCATTTTAGTGGGTGCAATGGGAAAATTTATGTTGTATATATGTTTCCACAATTAAAAAGTAAAGAAAGAAAGAGCAACTAAAGAGCCAATGACAACTAAACGCAATAAATGATACTGAATGGGATCTAACGAGGGAGGAAAAAGGCTCAAAGGGACCTTATTGGGACATATGAAAACACTGGTATATAGACTGTAAGCTTTATATTAATGTTAAACTGTTTGAACTTGATCATTGCACTTAAGGTGGTTACTAAGTGAATATCCATGTTTTTAGGAAATGTACATTACAATAATAATAAGTGTTCAAGGAACATAATGTTTACAACTTAACAGTCAAGTCTTCAGAAAATGGATTGAGAAATAGAGAGACAGATAGACAGATGGCTGGCTGGATGGGTGGGTGGATGGATAGATGGAAGGGTATGGCAAATGTGGCACAATGTTAAAATTGATGTGTCTGGGTATCAGAGGTGGGGTGGGAGCATATTGGAGTTCTATGTAAGGGGTTTGTATTATTTTTCTAATTTTCTGGTAAGTTTGAAAGTACTTCAAAATAAAATAAAAAAAAAAATTGCCTGAGCGAAGGAAAGTGTAGTAACTGTGCAAAGTAACGACTATAAGATAAACTCATCTCCTGTAAGCCCCTGTCCTTGTAGTATCACCACACTAATAAAGATGGCTTGTTTACCTGAACCACCGGGGGCCATCACCATGACCTTTCTTGTCATCACAGTTCCTAACCTCTGGCTTCTCTCATATCTTTATGTTCAATTAAGAAACATATTGTGTTTTTGCAAGGAGATCTGGGTAGGGGTGGGGTAAGGGAGCAATTGGGCACAATTTCATTTCAGACTCATTTTATTTTTGAAAGTGCACTTTAATGTGACAGCCAGTTCTAAACTATTTTTAAAGGCTGATGACTTGACCTGGAATAAAAATAAGCTGTATTAGATACTTTCAGATATACCGTTAAAGCAAAATGGCCATTATCTCTTTTACATTAAGAGAAAGGCAGGGTGCCATCCCTTTCATGTCTCCCGTAAATCAAATTGAATTATTCATTAGCACTAAATGTTTCCAACTGCCCACCCCCACACAAACCATTACCTCATTTTAGACAGGAGCAGTTTTATCTCTTCTAAAAATAATCTCTCTGATACATTGAGCTCTTATATTTTTTGACTTTGCAAAAATTAATTTCCGTGGTTAGTGAAACCAATGGTCTCAAGAATAGAATCAGACATTAAAGACAATAAATGAGCAATTAGAAAGCATCTCCTTGTATTGTTTTTTAGTCCCTCTCCCAATTTGTCAGTGACTGCAGAACTTTGGTGCTGAATAATTCTTAAGATCTGAGGTTGGCAAGAGGTGACTAAGTAAACTCTTCAGAAATAACAAGTAACAAAACTTCTGAAGTGCTACATTTGGTAAAATGTGAAGCCAGGTCCTAAAATGCTTTCCCAAAAGCCTGGGTGAAACTATAGCTTTAGATTTATATCATCCACGTTAAATGGAAACACATATGCAATGTCCACAGCCTTTAGACCATTAAATAAATATACACGTCTGCTCACACGCCCCGCCAAGTGCACATGGGCACATACACACTCAAATCTGCAAACATCATTTTCTTCCTAAGCATTAGTATCAGTATTTCATACCGACTTTCATCTCCTGTGTTCTCCTTTGACCATTTTGTATCTGCTGTGTCCTGTTTCATTAACATGAGCTCATCAGAACCACATCAAAAAGTGAGGGTGCAATGTTTCTATTACCATTTACAGAACACTTTGTTTCATTTAAGAAAATGTGCTTAGTCCCTGACCTTAAATTACACGGCAGAAATGGGATTTTGGAGTTAGAGGTAAATATTTATTCTCCCATCTCTTCACTTTGTCAGAAGAGAAATCACTTTGAGTTAACTTAGAAGAAAAACTGTTTCCATTTGTACCAGCAGAAGCCCGACTCTTCCAAACAATAACTTACCTTCAGAGTCTTCTGAGCTATTCCTGTTTCCAAATCAGGCAGTAGCTTCATAATTACACCTCCTTAGTTCAGGCCTTACAAATTCAGCCAACGTTGAGCTCAAATTTACTTCTGCATGATGAAAATGGGATTTCTCAAGTATAAAGTGATAGGGCAAATTTTATTATCTTAACTGACACCAGAATTCCTCTTAAGAGGAAAACTGTCTTTGTTTGAAAATAAACCTGGATAATGGTGGGGTTTTTTTGTTTTTGTTTTTGTTTTTTTTTGCCTTGGTTTTGGAGGGGGAAAATTTCAGCAGGGTCAGCTGGGCAGACGTCAAAGGAGAGAAAGTTTGAAGTTTCTGGGGGTATTCTAGGAGGAAGCAGGTGAGGAGTGGAACAGAGAGGGAAGAGAGAAACAGTATTATGGCAGAAAACTGTGTCCCAATGGTGCACCTTCCTTCTCACCCCCCACCCCCATATCTTCAGTTAAGTCCATAAAACCAAGAGAGATTTGAAATGTTACTTTTTTTTTTTTTAGTTGTTACTACAGAAACTAAAGAAAGATGTGTTTTCTAATTGTGTGTGGCACCACAGGATCCCTAGGTTTGGATGCCACGGTGGTCATGGAAACTTAATCCCACCTGAGAATTTACCCCAAAAGAATTCACAGAAGCTGTGGGAAAAGCTTTATAATAACAGCCAATTATACCTCAAACTTGAATTTCTGTAAGCCTAACGCCAATAACAGGTTTACCCGAACTAGAGGTTTAGAGTAGACTGTACAGGCAACACTGAGCAAAAAATACAAATTAATAAATGATACTTGTATTTTTGAGACTTTGTTCTCAGTACTCTGCTCTAGGGGACTCATGGGACAAATGATACAATCCCTGTCCTCAAGAAGTTTACTGTCTAGTGGGGGAGATAAGATATGGGCATAAATAATTATAATAAAGGCAGAATTGAAGCATGGGAGCATAGATAGGGAAAGAAACAATGCCAATTTGGGGGAGAGTAGGAAAGTAAGGTGTCAGTGATGTTTTTGAGAGAAGAATGGAAGGCGGGTATTATTTATATAGGCAAAAATAGTGGGAGGTGGGGGAGAGATTATTTTATCAGAACTCCTTATGTAATCATCTTGACATGACCCACCTTAGACTGAAGGAAAGCAAGAATGTCTTATTAATTGAATAATGGACTAAAGTAGACTTACTATTATTCTACCATAGACTTGTTGGTCTAGTAGTGGAAGAACTTTTATCATTGATGTGGGAGCAGTGGCCACCGGAGGTTCTGAGGGGAGGGAGAGGGAAGAATAGATGTAATATGGGGGCATTTCCAGAACATTGAAACTGTCCTGCATGACGTTGCAATGATGGACATAGGCCATTATATATTTTGTCATAACTTACAAAATTGTGTGGGACAGAGTGTAAACTAAAATGTAAACTATAGCCAACGGTTAGTGGCAACACTTCAATATTTGTTCATCAATTTTAACAAATGTAACACACTAATGAAGGACGCTGTTGATGTGGGAAAGTGTGTGGGGGGGTAGGGAGTGGGGCATATGGGAATCCCCTATTTTTTGACATAACATTTATGTAATCTAAAGTAGCTTTTTAAAAAAATGTATTAAATAAATAAATAAATCTGCTTTCTCTCATGACCACCCCTCCCCCCAAAAAGAATGTCTTATTAACATCTACAAGGCCTAAAGGATCTAGAATAGTATCTTAAATATAGTAGTTCCTTAAAATTCATGTTTAACTGAATCCCAGGATGAGGTTCAGCACAAACAAAAGCAGAGAGGCAGGACAGGGAAGGGTGGAGACAAGGAATTAAAAACACACAAAAAACCGAGTTTGTCTGCAGTTTAAGATGTGAGATAGGAAAAAACTTCAATAGTGCTTCTCATTTTCCTGAAGCAGTGGGAGGGGCCATGGTCAAGAAAGGGTTAGGAACATTTCAGACCAATTTTTCCAGCGTAATATGTTGAAGAGAGTGAAGATAAGCTTGGTGTTAGGGAAGCCCAGGAGCAGCCACTGCAAAATTCTAGTTATAAGCAAAGCAGTGGAGGTTCACCCTGGGATAGGGGTAATAGAAATGAAAACAACTGGGACATTGCAAGAGGCAGAAATAAGTGATTATAAACAGGTGCTTGCTACTAGTCATTTCAACAGCTATTTTTTCAGCATCTACTGTGTGCTATAAAGTAGCTAAATTTGGCTCTAAAAGGATTCATATAGATCTGTTATTATTGGTTATTTTCAAGATTTGAATTAAAAGAGAGGAAATTTATTAACTTTTTTCTTCCTAATCCTTTCTTATTTTCCCTTGGCTTCTAAGAGTGGTGATATGTCACTTTTATGATTTTAAGGTGAAAAAAAAAAAAAAACAAAACCCAAGAACATATAAATTTTTCAAAATGTGTTACATATCAAATGAACACAGGGAAAACCACTGGATGGTATGCCCAGGAAAAGAATGGCCCTGGGCGAATTAAAAATCATCCCTTACCTCATCATTAAAGCAGGCCCAGGAGCATTGCCACAAAAGGTGTTAAGCTATTACTTTGGAGATTTGAAAATAGCTGTAAGTAATAAAGCCATGTTTCAATTTAAAATGTTGCATTTTTCATGCTTCTCATTAAGCCAAACTAATATCACTCTCAATAATTCTGAATTATTGAGGTCAGATTATATATTGAAACTAAAAATAATTATGGAGTGAGTGAGACTTCCCAGTCTCCTTTAATTTCTCTGTTAGGCTCAGACCTGGGAGAGCTCCTACCTGAGACTAATTTAGGAAACTTTGAGAAACAGTCACTCTTTGAAGCTATTAGACGCCCTGTCTCTCTCACTATGTGCAACTCTTTCCAGCCCACATTGGATATAGTGAAGCAGAAACTATAGCTAATGAGTCCTTATTTCTATAGCTGCAAAATCCTGTGAGAATTTAAGAGAACACAGCATAATTTTCCTGAATATGCAATATTACATGAACTGTCTATATGCTGTAATTGACTACTCACAAACTAACAAATTATGTCTAGCAAAGCCAGGCCCCAATTCCATACAGACAAATGAATCTGTATCTACCAAGAGTTCAACCAATCTGTTCTACTACTATGCCTTTATAACTTAAAGTAACATGCCTGATTTTAAATCCCAGAGGCAATAACATGGGTTATTTTACAAAGGTGCCATATGCCTTTTTTGCTACTATTTGCTGACATGCATCATTCAGTGTGATTTGTTACTGAGATTCCATTTAAAAGACTGTCATTCTGGCAGAAATCAGCTTTGGGTTGTATCATTCTGCCCTGTCATTACTATAAAAAGTTGTTCTACAAAAGGTGCCTAGCTGCACAAATAAAATATTTGCACCTTGCGTTCTTGCAAAGGAGAACATGTATATGTTCTTCCAGTATAAGAACATTTATGTTTATGTGTAGCTAAAGGGTGTGTGTGTATATGAATATGTGTTTGTGTGTCTGTGTAACCTGGGACTCTCTTCAGGCTTTAGCATAAAATAAGGATAAAATAAACATCTAAGTTAGAACCTTGGATGCAATGCCTTCTTGGAGTCTCTCCTACATCTGAAAATCTAGCCATAAAAAACGTGCAACCACACTGCACTGCGAGCCTCAGAATAATGCCAAGTGTCTTCGGTAACTGTGCAATTCCTACGTGGTCTCTGGCCGTGGAGGAGCCTGCATGGGATGGGGAGCCATGTCGCAGAGAAGATCCTGCCTCTTCTAGCTCAGGGAATTTTGTAATGCCTTACCATTGTGCCTCTTGTTAGATCATTGATATGGCCTTATATAGTTGGGGAAAAGGAAGAAAGGGAGGGAGGGAAATTTTATGACTACAGGAACTCACAGCCTGGCAAATTCTACTGCCATTGGGTATCACAACTCCCTATATACAAGTTTGGATTTTTAAACAGAACTCTACAATCATTCTTCCATTCCTTCATTTGGATAATACTTTACAATTAATTTCAAGTGCCCCATCTTCTGGGAATCCTCCCTTTAGACTCCTCTTTCACAGACCCATGGTTTGGGAAGCAGGCAGGGCATTTGTAAAAACAGGAAAAAGATAAATCCCCATAAGTATGTAGGTATATGTGTATATGTTTGTGTGAAGGTGAGTTTCTAACGATAGTCAAAACAGTAACCTAACAATCAACAAAAGCCAGCAAAAGTCACCTGGCTTTGACCATTCTCCAGTTGCCTAGCAATAAAAAAAAAAAAAATACCAAGGCAAATGCAATACAGATATAGAGCCATAGAATGTTCATGGTTTCTACACAAAATCCCAGATAGAACCATAGATACTAAGGAAATAATTGAGGTATGGTCAAAGGCATGTACATAGGGACATCATCCAGCATGATTTATAACAGCAAAAACAAATGAAAGCTGAACACTATGTGAGCATTAAAAATAAAACCAGTTTAGTTAAATTATAGAAACATTTTATATATATATATATATATGTAGTTACCTCTGGGTAGAATTTATTTTCCTTTTTGTACTTTTCTGTAACTTACTCATTGTCTACAATGAGAATATTTCATTTTTATATTCGTGAAATATATTTTAACTTTGTTTTTCCTTGAGGTGGGATCATAAAAAATAAAGAAGAGTAGCAAAAGCAGTAATGCAACCCTTAGATATCTTCCGACACCAAAACTAAATGAAGTTACAGAACCCATTTCCACCCATGTCTGCTGACACCTAATGATAACTACCTGAATGAAAACCTAGAGTTAACTGGAATCAATAAATATTACAATCTGTATACTATCATGATTGAAAATGATTTTATTTCTTCATTCCATATTTTATGGTGATTTGACTTCAGCTAAGCTGTGTAACCCTATGCTGGAATTTGTGATCCCTACTTTTAATTTCCATAACTACTGACATATCTATTATAATGCATATTACAATGAATTTTTGTGGATTTACATCTGTCTCTCTTATTAGATTTGAGTTCCTTGAAGACTGAGCACAACCATACATTCATTCATGAACTCCACAAGGTACCTACTGACAACTTATATCATAGACTGTTGATGAATGATAGAAGAGTGGAGGGAAAACAGACAATAATTTCTATCTTATGTCCTTGTCCATGTGTGTCCCCCAGCTTAGTCCTGTGCTTAGCACCTCATAGGCACTCAGTAAACACTTGTTGAATGAATGACTGAATAAATAAAAGAAGGAATAGATATTAAATCAGAGCACAAAAAGCAGATAGCACAGAGATACACTAGCAATATAAACAATAAGGAAATCAAGGAAACACAGAGGGTGAGAAGTGGGAACTCAGAAGTATATTTTTGTGGATAAAGAATGGACTTTGAATGAAGGATAGATGAAAATAGTAACTTTCAAATCATATTCCCTAGAACTCCAGAATCTTCAATTATTTTCATTCTTTTAAAAACTATATTTTATCATTTTTAATGATCACAATTTTTAAAACTGACAAAATCAAATGCATTCTAAGGCAAAGACTAACACTTCAGACACAGTAAAAGTATTAATATTTCTCCCAGGTTAAATCATTTTTCTGAGTCAACATTGTGTAAAGCTTCACCTGCCACCCGTCTATTTATTTGGAATTTCCTATACAGGTTCATTGACTAGGAATGTGGTAGCCTTACATGGTGACTAAAGATGGCCACACATTCTTTAACATTCGTCCCATGGAGAAGTGGTATCTTTTTCTGTCCCCACCCCTACCCCGTATATGGACAGGATTTTTGACTGCTGTGACAATAGAATATAGCAGAAGTGACACTGCCATTTTCCAGACCAGGTTTTTACCAGCTGGCAGCTTCCATTTCCTGTCTCTTAGAACACTCTCCCTTTAAACCCAGCTGTCATGCTGTGAGGAAGTCCAAGAAATCCCATGGAGAGGCCCCAATGGAGAAGGAAGGCCCCTGGCTGACAGCCCTGGCTGAGCTCCCAGTCAACAGCCAGCAGCAACTTGGCAATCATGTGAAGGAGCCATCTTGAAAATGGATCCTCCAGCCTCCGTTAAGCCTCACCAGCTGACACCACATCCTGCTAAGCACTGCCCAAATTGCAGATGCATAGCCAAAATAAGTGAATGTTGTTGTTTTAGGCCACCAAGTTTTGGTGTGGTTGGTTCCACAGCAGCAATAGTGAAGTGGAACATTCTGCATGGGTTTTTTTTATTTTATTTTTTAAAGAAGACTTCTAATTTTCTATTATGTAATCAGTACACCCGTAGTCAATATGCTCCTTCAGAACATCTATATGCCACATCCAACTGAGTGCCAGGCAAGGGGTAGACCACTGCCATGGTTATTTGATAATGGTGCAATGACAAATGAATGCATAACCTATTCTTAATGAATTCCAGGACTTATTTCAAGTTTTAGGTTCTTCTCTGATTATTATGATGATGTTTTGTATGTTGTCTAAATTTCAATATTTTATTTGAGTTTAAGGATTTACTTAAATTAGAAATGAATCATTAGCTTCATGGAGGATTTAAAAAAACTAATGACTGTGATGAAACTGATCAGCTTCAAAATGAAATAGCAACTTATTCTAACACCACAAGGTTTTTCAACTAGTATCAATAACAACTTTAAAAGTACATGAAAAAGCAGGATGCCCAATATTTTCCCATGAAGTCACTCAAAAATAAGACAGTACAATAAGTATTTATCATTGGTTTCACTTTTTTAAAACAAGATTTATTTATTTCTAACCCCACCCCCCCACCCCCCAATTGTTTTTGCACTCACTGTCTGCTCTCTATGTGTTCTTCTGTCTTTCTCTTTAGGCGGCACCGGGAACTGATCCTGGGACTTTCCAGAGTGGGAGAGAGGTACTCAATCTCTTGCGCCACTTCAGCTCCCTGGTCTGCTGAATCTCTTATTGCCTCTCCTCTGTGTCTCTTTTTGTTGCGTCATCTTGCTGCACCAGCTTTCCACATGGGCTAGCACTCCACATGGGCCAGCACTCCGCATGGGCCAACTTGCCATGCAGGCCAGCATGCCTTTCACCAGGAGGCCCCAGGAATTGAACCCTGGACCTCCTATATGGTAGACAGGAGCCCAATTGCTTGAGCCACATCCATTTCCCATGGTTTCTCTTTTTTAAGGTGATATAAATCTAAGCCCTCTATGTAATTTATGCAATGCAAATTTTCAAAATAGTGTTATCTATTGTTACAGACAAGTCACAAAGTCATTCTGATACAAAATTCTAGAGGCATTTAAATACATATCCTAGATTTTCTAAAGGACAATTAAAAAAGTAAATGTTATTAAGGAAATGTACTCAAGGAAAATTCAAATATGTTGATGAAAATGCAGTTGTAGTTGTTCAAGGACACTACTTCATCACATGTAAGGGAGAAGAATCACAATAGACAAAATAATGTATTAATGCCTCTGATATTGACATTGTAATAAGTGGAGTGATTGATAGGTTGTGTTGAAAAATACCATTAGAAACACTAGTTGATAATGTAGTCCAGAGAGGGAGCTAAGAAAGTGGATACCACATACTAGATAAATTTGCTTGAAGACTGGGTTATATGGAATCATCAGAATTCAATCGTACATGAAAATAGTTATTGTGAATATCTCCATTTGGCTTGATTTAGTAAGCTGTAATCTGGTAGAGAGATACCAAGAGCTGTTATGTGGTCAAAATACTTCCCATTTATACAAGACAAATTCTTAAAGGTTTGGATTGGTTTTTTTAACGCATGATCAAGTATGACAAAAATGTAGTTATGATTTTGTCTATACAGATGGTGTGAAAGCAACAAACAGAAAAACTGTAAAATGTGTTAGTCCTTAATTATTCCCCTAATACGTGCAAATTGTCTTTGTACCTTAAATTAACTAGCACCACTTTTAAGATGCCATTTTCCACCAAAATTGGTAGGTGATGCTATATATAGATGATGCTGTTCACTAAGTTGCAGACATTTTAGAATTATTAGGACAGGGAGTTCCAGAGTTTTATTTTTTAACTAAAGTTTTTCAGCTCTCCTGATCATGCAAGGTACAAGTATGAGTGCTTCAAATGAGATAAGAAATCACTACTTTTGTTTGTTAGTTTCTTGCTAAAATATAATATAGCTGCAAAAAGATGGTAGTGAATCTTGTTGAAGTTTTTATTAAGCAGAGCAATTCAGTTTGGCAATGCATGGCACGGTCTTATAGAGAGCTTACAGATAGAGATAAACTGACTAGGATAAAATGGAAATGGAAAGTTTGTATTTAACATGCAAAGTAAAATAAATTTATCTGTTTTGTAATGTTAAGTGAGTAGCCGAGACAGTCACCAAAATGTGAACAATTTTAAAAATATGATTGAAAATATCATAATCTCATAATATACACGAGTGTTTTCTAACAGTAAGATTTTAAACTTGCTGTGGAAACTATTCTTTGATTTCCTGTAAACTAGGATTTCACCTATTGAGAAATGCAAACAATTATTAAATGATGGCATTGATTTAATTTGGAAAGAATCATAGGAAAATCGAAGTATACCTTGAGATGGAGATTTAAACTGTTGAAAAACGGATGTGACATGTAACTTCTCAACTATGTGAGCCAGTGTTTTTTCAATTCTGGAATACTAAGATGAAATTATCAACAGTATCAAACATTTTTCTAAAATCAGTAATATTTACCCATAATGCATGTTTTCAAATTTTTGTTCATCAAAACGAGCTCGATGTTTGAAGTTATGGAATTTATAAATACATGTAAATATGAACTTCTAAATTTAGTTAAATGAAATGCTGTTTTAATCTTTTCTATGGGGGGTGGGATGGGAGTGGGGGAGATTTCACAAAAGGTTTAATTTATAAAATCGGTTCCCTACTAAATAAATTTGAAAACTCACTGGGCTGGAAAAAAATCTGCAATACTTGCTAGCAGGACAGATTATGAAAGAAAGCCTCAGCTATCCTTGATCATGCTCCAGTGATCTGAGGCCTGGTTACTTGCTCCTAAGGCGAAGCATTTTTTCCCCAGTTTTCTCTCAATGACTCTTGAAAAGACAATGCCATTCAGTTATACATTCTGTGTCGGTGAATATTCACCACTGAGCCCATTTCTCCTGCAGATGTGCTTATCCACAGCTCTGTGATGTCAAGCACTGTGGCATCAGCTTCTATGAGGCTCTGTCCACAAAGCCCAGAGTTCAGGAAATCAGCCCAGTTCAAGGAAGTAGAGTAGAAACCGATGGAGTCCCTGAGTTAATCCTGGGGCCATTAAGGAGGGCTCAGGTCTCTGAATAAGTTGGCTGTCCCTTCCCTTTTCTAGGCATAGCCACAGCACAAGCAGCCACAGATGGAAGTAACAGGCAACGGGCAGCGTCTATTGGCAAAGCTGCCCTGCGTGTTGTTGGTTTTTTTCCATTTTATTGAACACATCTTGCTGATACTTTTAGCTCCTCGCATGCTAGAGCCTTCAAATCAGATATCCCCAACAGAGACAGGAACACAAAGATTTTTCACACGCCCCACCAGGAAGCGCCTAAGCCAACTGAAGCATATGGCACTGTGCCTTGTTATTCTGTGACATGCGGTAAGATCTGCCGAGACTGGCAAGGGCAATTCCCACACGCTGGGCTGAGCAGAGGGACAGGAACCTCAGGAGGAGAGAAAAACAACTCTGCCCTAATCACCAAGTGATGCTGACAGGTGCCCTGCAAAGAGCAGTTCTTTGATTGTCTGTTCACCTTTTTTCGGCCATGGAAAAAATGAAGTCCTCTTTTGGGGTCTGCATTAGTGCTAGTCTCGCTTTCACAAAGCATCACCCACAGTGGCAAAAACTTGTCAGTTCCTAGTTCTTAAGTTACTTTTTACTACTTATTCAAATGTCACCTCCTGCAAGAAGAATGGGCTAATTGGAAGTCTAAGAGGGAATGAAGATATTGAACTGGCCAAGATTGGATTATACGAAAGAACTTCCCCATAAAAGGCACATTCTTGTCTCCTTAATACAAATCCACACAAGGCTCAAACAACTGCTCTCTGTAAATGCTGTGGCCTGGCTTATGCCCTACAAGCAACCCAGTGGTCACTGCTTTCGATGCGCTAGGTGGCCCCTCATCCAAACTTTGTAGTCACCAGGTTTACCTTGCAGCTGCCCCAAACTCTCCTTTCTAATTCTAGTTTTCTGGAGACCTTGATACTTCTCCCACTGCTAGGAAACCTGGTCCAATGACGTGTTTAGAGATTTGTCAGATAGTACAAATGAATGCTGCACCTTCTCCCTACATAACTCCCACTTTGCTATACTGACTTCCCCAAACATCTTTTCAGCCACTGTAAGAGGACTTCTCTCTTCCCAGACTTCATTAGCATGTGCCACGGAGGTCCAGAGTAGAGATGCAGATGATTTGCCACCCATGCAGGCTTTTGGGTCTGAAAACATTGGATGAGAAAGTTGCCCTAAAGGACTGTTGAGTCTGTTCAAACACTGGGATATCACTAGTTCATATTTACAACCAGGGGGTCTTCATTTCTCAAAAGAAAAAGCTATCATAATGTATGTTTGAAGTTTCATCCCTTTCTTTGGTGATCTTTAACATCACAAGCAATTCCCTGGACACGGCATATCTCTCACATGGATCTGGCCAGGTAAAAGCTAGAGTGAATCCCCATCATTGCAATGGATTTTGATTTCATGAGTTCCTACATGACCTTGTCTAAGACTGAGGCAGGGACAGTTGCTTGCCTCTATTTCCATACCTTCCTTCAATACTCCAAGTTGTGGTTTAGTTTCAAGGAATAGATTTAAGTAGCAATGTAGTTTTGTCTCTCACACCCCCTTCCCTACTTCTTGGCTAGAAATTTGAGGTATGCCATCAGAGGCTTATGGAACTGCAGCATAACGTAATGATTAACAGCCAACTCCTGAAGTTGGACAGACTTAGTAAATAATCCAAACAGGGACACTTACAGCTCATAAGGTTGCAGGAAAGAATAAGAGCTGACATATATTGAGTGCTTAATAATAAATAACAATAACAGCTTGTACTTATTTAGCTCTTACTGTTCTAAGTATTTTCCATATATTTTCTTACATTGCCTTTACAATAACCTTGTGAGGAAGGGAGTATTAATATCCCGGTTTTGCTAACTAAGAAAAAAAGAGGCTAAGCAACCTACACAGAGAGGTTAAGTTACTTGCCCAGGATCGCACAGCTAGTTTGTAGAAGAATCAGGATTTGACCTGAAGCAATCTGCCTCCAAAATTGATTGTGATCCACCACTACGTTATCCACAGAACCTAGAATAGAATGACTTTTAACTCATTGTCACCTCTTCTTATCACCTTCTTAATATTATAGTTCTCCATAGACACCATGTGATTCATCATTCTTATTTCTAACACCTTGACTGCACTTGTCATGCCCTTCTCTCCCATTTCCCTAACTTCTACTAAATATTTTTGAAATCAAGCTATCATCTCAACTAAGAAAGCTGCCTCTGCCCCTTGCAGGTGGAGCTTTTCCCCTGCTATAGCCTCTTACTGCCCTGTTCATGTCTCTGTCATTGCCTTTATCAGCCAATGTGTCCGACTTCCTCCCCTGACTGAGCTCCTTAAGGCAGGAAAACAGCATTCGGTCCCATATCCTCAGGGACTTGCGGAGTACCTGGTACACAGTAGGGAGCTAATGAATGAACACGGAGAAATCTAGGCACTGCCACCCAGCAGGCTTCCTTCACAGAACTAAAGTGCATCAGCTTTTGAGTAAGTTTGGAAGAGGTCACGGAGGCAAGCCAGTAAGAAAAGTTGGGTAACTTGGGTGACATTTAACCCAGAGCCCAGGCCTCGTTGAAATTCAGCAAGAAGCCTTGCAGAATCTAAAGTAAATGGCATGGAAAGGTCCTTAGTCAGAAACTCCACAGAGCACTGGGATGGAACCTGTCACCAAGCAGAAGGTAATTAGTTCTGAGGTAACTGCGAATCATATGGAGCCAGCAGGAGACTCACTTTTACTTTGGATAGGCTAATAAGAGGCCATTACCCATCCATATTTTATTTCCTTGCCTTTCCCTCCCTTCCTGTATTAGCACTAGGATTAACATCAATAATGGGGCTGTCTGCATATTTACACATTGTAATTAAGCCTGGGTGTAACCTAAAGAGCTCTTTAAGGATATTTATTGGAATGCAGAACCACCTCAGCTTGTAGGCTACCTTTGGCCAGTGGATGGAAGATAGAATTAAATAAAACACCGATTCTGAATTTCTATAAATTCCCTCCAGGCCTCCTCCTGCCAACGCGACTGACGTCCTCTGGCTGCAAGGATGTAGGTCCAGGCTGCTGAAGATTTTATTTCTAACAAGCTTACCAGGGCTAAAGGGTTTGTAAAAATGTGAAGCCCTTGTAACTCTTGCCTCGTACTCCTGCTAAGTCAGAAACTCCAGTTTCTCAAAAAGCCCCACTTACTTATTTCCAGTTGCCTTTGGGAGTAGCTCAAACAAACCTATCTGAAAACCAACAAACAAAAACCCTTCCATCACGTCTTCCTCTACCATTTCTCTGGCCTTTGCTTAACATTGCAGGATACCACCCCTCGGAGTCCACTACCCATTTCTGTGGATATCACTGAGCTGTTAAAAGGCTTCAAAGTGGGAAGCGGCTGTGGCTCAATCAGTAGGGCTCCCGTTTACCATATGGGAGGCCCCGGGTTCGGTTCCCGGGGCCTCCTGGTGAAGGCAAGCCCGCCCGCAAGCCCGCCCGCACGGTGTGGTTAGCTGACCCAGCGAGCACAAGCAGCAAGGGGGGGATAAATGAATGAATAAATAAATAAAAATAAATAAAAAAAAGAAAAAAACAAAAAAAAGGCTTCAAAGTGTCAAGCTTAGGAAAGTTTTCTGTGGCAAAGGGGAAGCTGGAGAAGACCAAAATGTTTCTTTCCTCTTTAAGATCGCACCTAAAGGGATAGTAAAACCTAGTTCTCAAGATGAGTTTTTTCCAGGAGGCTCAACAGACTCTCATGCATATATGAAAGGACTTCTCTGGGTCAGCCACACACCTTCAACAGGTAGAGAGGGATTTCCTTCATTCAATTCGACAGATATTTGTTGAGCACCTACTATACGCCAGGAGCTGTTCTATGGTCTTAGGATATATTACTCACAAAGCAAAGACATCTGCTCATGTGGAGAGATGATAATAAATAATGGAATCCAATCAATAAGTATATTATATGGTATATTAAATGTATTTGTAATACTTATATAGAATATAAATATTATGGCAAACAAAAAAAATACAGCTGGGTGAGGGGGTTGAGGGTTATAATTTTGACTAGAATTAGGCTTCATTGAGAAGGTGGCATTTGAGCAAGGGCTTGGACAAGGTGTGGCAGTGAGCCATGTGTTCAAGGCATAGGGCACAGCCAGCACAGAGGTTCCAAGGCAGAAGCACCCCTGTCTTAGCTAGGGGCATTCTACTGGACTCAACATACTGAGAACTGATTAGCTAAAATGATACCGTAGCATGTAACTCGTGTTTCCTGGCCCTCTGAATGAACTATGGTCTTAAACAAGAGGAAAGATGTTTTGCAGGGAATCATCTCTATTATCTTTTTGAGGGCATTTGCATGAGTTACAAGTAAGAATTTCACTTCTCTCATTTCTGACTGAAGCTGACAAATTTGTAAAGTTCTCTTAGAAGTAACTTTGGACTAGAGAATGCCTAAGTCAAAAATAGACTTTTAGTAGCTGATTATAAATTAATGTAGAAATACAAATGGCCAATAGCCAAAAATATCACAAACAAGAAGGAGACTCTGGAGTACTTACACTATCAGATATCAAGAATTTCTATAAATCTATAATAATTAAGACAGTATAAAAGGATAGACAAATAGATGAGTAGGAAAGAATAAAATTTAGAAACAGGTACATAGAGATACAGACATGTATCCCTTTTAGTGGAGCATACATTCTCTGGCTCAGCACAGCCCCTACAAATCCCTACCATTATGTCAACAGACTCTTTTTTTTTTTAAATAAGAATATGAAAGATGTTATTATTGAGATATTTAAAAATTCGTCTAAGTCAGAAAAGCCAATCAGATGCCAGGAGTGTCAGACAACATGGAAGAAGTCGGAGTCTGCTAGCGAGAGTCCCATCCCTGCTGCCATTCCTCTCTCCAGGCTGCATACTGGGAAGGCATCCATTTTAAAGCTCTAACAGCCCAAGTGGGGAAAGTGCCATTCAATCAAAATGTATCACTGGAATTTCATAAATGCCAAAGGCAAGTACAGAAGGGCTGTGCGATTCCGTTTCAACAGCAGGTATGTGTCAAACGTGCACTGTGTGCGGTGCATTCTGCGGAGCCCATTGGGGCGTGACTGTCTCTGCCCTTTTAGAACTTACCATCTACTTAGGGAGGCAGCTCCTGCACAGGAATCTTTTGGACAGATGAGGAAAGTAAATGCCAGACCAAGAGATGCAAACAGAGTGAGTACTCCAGGGTTCCAAGAAAGGAGCAAATCACTGTGAACTCCAGAAACCCGGGAAGGCTTTTTAGTAGCAATGAAGTCATTGGGGAGGGAGAACTAAAATCCAGTGGGCTAAGGTCATTCCTTCCTAGGAGCTTCACCACAAATCCCCTACCAAGGGACCACTGAGGGAAGTTAACTTGGTGTATTTGTCAGCCAAAAGGGGTGCTGATGCAAAATACCAGAAATTGGTTGGTCTTTATAAAGGGTATTTATTTGGGGTAGAAGTCCACAGTTACCAGGCCATAAAGCATAAGTTTCTTCCCTCACCAATGTCCATTGCCATTTGTTGGAGCAAGACAGCTGCCAACGTTTGCCAGGGCTCAGGCTTCTTGGGTTCTCCTCCCGGGGCTGTTTCTCTCCAGGCTTACCTCTTCTGTTTCCTCCACAAGGTCAGCTGTAGACTATGAGGCTCTCTAGGCTTTGCTTCTCTCCACAAGGCCAGCTGGGAACTCTCAGGCGAATGGCTCGCTGCTATCCCGGGGCCTTCTCTCCTTCCTCACCTGAACTCCAACATCAAAACTGCTTCAACACTGTCTTTTGCCTGTCTTTTATCTTCAATTCCCCTACCCAACAAGGGGTGGGGCTCAATGCCTACTGACATGGCCCAGTTAATGCCCTACTCATAACTTAATCATGCGTAGGTTAGCAGACCAGTTTACAAGCATGATCCAATATCTATTTTTGGAACTCACAATTGCATCAAACTGCCAAAGTGCTACACTTGGGATGAGTGTTTTTACCTCATTATCTAACAACACTGTCCCATAAGAATGACTGCAGTGAGATACGAATAGGACTAAAGTCTACCTTCTATACTAAATAATGCACAGCCTCTGAAGAGCAGGATTTCCTTTAGTTAGACTTTCAGGTAGTAAGTGGACTGTTGTATCAAATCAGAACAAGCCCCTAATGCAGGGGTTCTTTACCAGGGGTCCATGAGCTTGAACTGAAATTCAAAAAACCATTACTCTTGTGGGGTTGTGGTGGTGCAGGTGTGATATATTTATTAAATAATACACAGTATAGTGTGGACTTAGTAAGAGGTCCATGGTTCTCACCTGACTGGCAAAGGGGTTTGTGGAACAAAAAAGGTTAAAAACCCCTGCCCTATAGAGTTCTGCTGAACTCTAATACCCCAAATGGGTTCCCTGGACCCCTTTTTGGGATTC
The DNA here is from genome assembly GCA_026826555.1 of Tolypeutes matacus. Classification (NCBI taxonomy): domain Eukaryota; kingdom Metazoa; phylum Chordata; class Mammalia; order Cingulata; family Chlamyphoridae; genus Tolypeutes; species Tolypeutes matacus. The sequence continues at coordinate 345,602 of JAKSZT010053836.1, forward strand.
ACGTCTATTAATCTTGATGGAATCAATGTTCCTTAAAGAGTGCCTCAGGGAATTCCATCCTCAGACTTTATTTTTTATTTTTTTAAATTTAAACCCTTAAACGGCGTTTTAAAAAAAGCTTGCAATGAATTTGTGTGTCATGTTTTTCTTCCTGCAATAGCTTTTTCTAATGGATTTTGGAGGCTATACAAAATTTCACACTTTTGATTGGATGTTTAATTCAGAGAAAGCTATTTTAAGAAATGTTGGATGATACAGAGAAGTGATCCCTAAACTTTCTAGGCAAAAGATTTTTTTTTTGAGAAACTAATCAACTAAATCTACCTCACCTGCCTCCACTTAACTCTATATATACAGAATATACAAACATGTAGAAAAAGGTAGAATTTTTATGGAGGTATTCAAATTTTCTTCCTTTTTCATTTAAAAATGAGTTTACATTTTACTGATTTTAAGTACCTAGTAAAGTATTTGAAAGAATTTTTAAAAGGAGGAAGCCCGGATTTTCAGTGAGCGTTCATTGTGGGCCAGGAATTTTGTATACAAAATCTCAATTAAGTCTCACAACAACTGTGGAGAGCAAAGAGGTAAACAGATACAGAGTGCATGCCTAAGGCCACCAGGAGTTCAGAGTCTAGATGAAAGCCAAACTTTTTAGTGAAAAAAGCACAGAGTTTGGGTACATACAGACAGGCATGAACCAACAGCCTTTGCATTTTTGCTGCATAAATGCAAACTGTGTGTGTATTTCTTCTGTGCCTACACCTTGGGAAGAAAGCACTGGTTATGTAGGAAAACACTTTGTGGATTTCAGAATCAGCATATTTGCCCCAACCCAAATGCTGTGCAGTTTTAGAGATGTCACTCTTCTTTGTGACCTTCTCCCTGATGGGAAAATTGACTAAGAGGAAGGGCTAGTAAGGAAGCCTAGTCTTGAGCTCCAATTCTTCTACTTCCATCTGTGCGATAGGTAATCACTCAAGTACCTTACCTAAAAGTTAAATGAAATTTCCAAAACTTTCTCATTAACCTGATTGATTAATTACATTGCTTCTTGAATTTGGGTTTAACCGCCTTTTGGCTTCAGTTTAAGTGAATGTCTTCTTCTAGTCCACACAATTGGAGGAAACTAGTTTTTAAAAAATAATTTGCATTAAGATTTTTCATGAGATGTAGTGGTTTAACAACCATAAGAAAATGATTTTCACAAAGAGGCAGAACAGCTCAGCCAAGTCCCACTTGTGAAAATTGTCCTGATCTCAAAATCTTTATGCAGTTAGCATTTGGGAGACTCCTCCCACAAGCAAAGTATTGGAGGGATTTGGATGGCTCTCTCCCTAGCTTTCTTGATGGACAAGGGATAAAGAGGTTGAAAGGAAGGAACACAGAGGTTTCAGAACCCAGAAGTAGCTGTTTCTTGGCATTCCCTGTGCTATATGTGAATGCTGGGCTTTTCTTCTCATTTCTGTTCAGGATGTTCACTTCCTCTGCAGAGCTTTGGAGAAGGCAGGGTTACCTAGCCTGGGTTATCATTATTATAAGACAAATAAATGACACACATTGATCCATAGACTGGACCAATGAGTCATCAAGTCTGGAGGCTGAACCACGATCAATATGAAGCAATAACTATAAAGAATAACTGAAAGCTGATTCACAAAAATAACTGAATGTTAGCTTTAAGACCCCAGAATCAACCTTCATCGAGGCCTGTTCTGTGGCAGGCCCTAGGTGCTGGGCATCCAGAGATCGGGAAGGCAGGCTCCTTGCACTCACAGAGGTCTCAGTCCAGCAAGTGCACAGAGCTCCTGCAGTAATTGGTGTATTTAACCCCTCGAGCGCCACAGCAGAGTAGTGGACGTGGATGATACAGAAATACAGAACAAGTAACTTACTTAACTCTGCCTGGGTAGTCAAGATTAGACCTTGGAGACTAGATAGTTCAATCCTGTCTTCAATTTGCCTATAGGGTAACTGAGGTCTAGAGAAATGTGTTTTGAGTAAACCAGTCAGAAGAACAGTAGAGCAGTGGTTCACAGTCTCCAGTGTGCAACAAAACCTTGTGAAAATGCAGCTACTTAAGGTCCATCTGAGAGATTTTTGATTCAGGGTGGAGAAGGGAGGAGCCAAAAACACCCCAGGTAGTCTTGAGGGGGTTTTCAGCAGATCACACTAGATGTTTTTCAGTAGAATGAGACCATGGAAGAGTGAGACTATGGTAATGCAGGGCTTGGGCTACAGAAACTGAGTTCTAGGTTTGAATCCTGATGCAATACATGCTCAGCAAGAGGTTAAGTGGCCTGCCCAAGTGCATAGTAAAGTAATCCATCAATAAAATATGGGTAATAATTACCTGCAGAGTTATTGAAAGAGTCACATCAGATAATGCATGGAAGTTACTGAACCTAGCACCTGGTATATAACTGTAGCCAACACCTACTGAGCTTTACCATTAACTGAAGGCGACACAGCCAAACTGGCTAATTCAGGACCAAAACCCAAAGTCTTCTGAGTCTCAGTACAGGGCCTCTTTGTCCTACAGCACACGATGGTTTCCAGGAAATGCTGACCATCCTGCATCAACCCAAATGATCAAAGGGACTGCCTTCTCAGGCTAACAAGAAATTTTCTTTCATTTTCGGCCACTCTCTGTCCTTAAACTACGTTTCTAAGGTTTAACATTGGTTATATTCATTTCAACATTTCAGAATTTAAGAAATATCTACCTGTTTCTATCATGAGTTAAATCAATCCCCATAAACACATGCTAGAGGCTACAGTTGTATAAAAATATAAGGCATAGCTTGTGACATGAGGATTTTTGTAGCTCAGAAAAATAACAACACTCATTTTAACAGTTCAATGCAGTGTATGACTATATACCAAAATATAAAACGGAGACCAGAGGCCTAGTGAAGTTTAAAACAGGGAGAAATCAATGTGCCCTGAAATGGGGAAAGAAGAGCTCAAGAGGACCATGGAAAGATGGAAGGAATTTGTTGTATAAAATTTCAAAGAAATATACAAAAGAAGAGAGAATAGCATAAAACCTGGTTTCTTAGAGCTTCCAAATGCATGCTCAGAAGATCAGCAGCGGCAGTGTCACCTAGAATTTGTTAGCAATGCCAATTTCACACCCAAGCCAGATTTGCCTAATCAGAATCAACATTTTAACAAGATCTTCAAGTGGTTTATATGCATAGTAAAGTTAAGAAGCACTCAAATACCTATCACCAGTTTTCAACAACTACCAACACACACGTAGCTAATTATGTTTTATTTGTATCCCTGCCCAACTTGCTGCCCTGTCCCTTGGATTATTAAAAGAAATTCTCACGCATTGTATCATTTCATTTGCAATTGCTTCAAAGAGTACATTTTTAAAGGACAGTCTTGAAAAAATAATTGCAAGGCATGTATTGCATCTAAACATATTACAATTCTTGAATACCAGTAAATATTCTGGAAGGAATTGAATAGGAAGGGAAGAGGATATTCTGGAGGAATCAGCAGAGACTTAACCAGCCGTCTGAAGCTGAGGGTGGGTCTTGTCAGTACTGGAGAGTTGTGAAGCTCAATAATGCTCACAAACACACCTATTCAAAGGATAATGTGTTACCAATAATATTAATCATGTCAAATGATTTTTTTCAGGTGTTGAATAAAGGAGTCACATACTGAAATCTAAAAAGTAGGGGGCACAGCCTCATAAATCCTTTGGTAAAGGAATAAGGGAGTAAAAGGACTGAGAATGTTAAAACTAAAAAAATAAAAATAAAACCATGCAACAATAAATGAATAACAAAATATGCCTGTGAATGGTTCGATTATAAAGGAAAATAAACATATAACACCCCTGCTGAAAATTCCAGCTAAAACGCAGGGATTTAGAACCAACAGCAATGCAAAGTCTGTCTGCAAGAAGTCACCAAATTCAAGAAAAAACAGCTTGGGTATAGTTTTCGAGGACTTAAGCAGACCCTAGGTCTGTGGACAAAGACTTGTAAATTCAGAAGACCTTCAACATTAGTGCCCCTCTTTGAATCAGGTGACTGAAATTACAATGAAAGTTTGTAATTGGTGGTGGAGGGGGGGGGGTTGAGGGAAAAGTTTATGGTGTTTATTTGAATATAGAGAAGAAAATCAGATGTATTGGACTCATGATCCCAAACAAAATCGACTAATTAGAGTATGAGATGGTCAATTTCTGTGTCTCAAGGGTACTCCAAGGGGAAATCTAAAAACAGTGACAAGGTAGAAACGATGAATTCAGATTGTCAAGAGAAGGTTAATTTGTGGAGGACCCTGGATGTCAGGCTGAGGAGCTGGAATTTAATTCCACAGGCAGTAGGAAGCCACTGGAGTCTTTGATGGGATAAAAAGAGCTCTTCAGGAAGGTGCAACTGACAACAGCAGTAAGCAAGAGTGAGAGCCTAAAAGTGGGAGGGCCAGTCAAGGGATTGTTGAAATAATCCTGGACTGAAGAGATAAGCCCCTGGAATGGTTGAAGAAGGTCGAATGAATGTCAGCCTTGAAAGTTACATCAGCCACTGTTCACACGATTTAAAAATGTTCCCTTCTCCCACCCAGGGCCCAATGGGTGCCAACCTAAAATTCTACCATCTGCCACAGGAATTAGACCACCCACATCAAAAGGAAGCCTCAGGCATCTCACTAAGAAATAAATGAATCCAAACCTCCACCGACTTTCAAAAGTGTTTGAGTTAAACTTTGTTCACATACAGGGACGTTTCTGGAAAGTTTGAGTATAGCAAGATGGAAAGAAAATATTATTCACCTGAAATGTTTTTGAGAAGAGCAACAGATTTAATTGGAAGAGCTATCTGGATGAAAACTTTACAGAGAGGCTACCGGCAACCCACAAATGATTTTTTTTTTTTTTTTTTTTCAGAGAGAGAAAGACAGAAAGGAGTGAAGAAAAAGATGCACCGGGAAGAAAGGGAAAAGAGCCGAGTGAGCGTGACGGAGGGAGGCAGCTCTGTGAGTGAGGCAATGCTTCACCACGGCCCTTCCCATCATCAGTAAAGTTCCCAAACTCACAAAATAATTGATGGGTGTGAACTTGGATGTGTCTGTGTACAAACCAATTAAAGAGCTGAGTGTGAGCATAACTGAAATCTAGCTTACGTGTGCAATTAAATCTCTGTATGTCAAATGTGAGAGCATTTCTTAAAGGGACTCTCAAATGAACTTTTTAACAATGTGAGTCACTCATGCCACGATTTCTCTAGTTAGTACTTAAGGTACTTGCTTACCAGTTTTTCTTACATTGGGGTGGTCTTGTAACTCCTCCCTGAAGGCAAGGCAAGCAAGAGAAAGCCCCGTTCATGATTTGTCTAATACTCACTGCTTAAAATATGACTTGGTGTGGGGGGTGAGGGAGGAGGATTTGGAAGCCTTCCAGGATCTGGTTGAGTGATGTGCCTCCTCTCACCTGGATAATGATGTTGTCAGGGGCTGACTGAGGGATGAGCCGGGTGATGGTAGCTCTCCATTCCTCACTAATGTCCCCATCCGAGCATCCATTTTCTCATTTACGATCTCCTTGACACCAACTCTATTTACATGGCATCAGGATTAATCAGCCAGGAGTTTTTTAGCTGCAGGAACCAGGCAATCCATGTAACTCAGCATGGCAGCGTGACATTATCACCAGCTAAGCGATCTTCGTTCTGTATGATCACCGTCTCCAGGGGCCTTGCTGTGTGATAGGACTTCAGGTGCTGAAGTCATAAACCATTACCCACATCCCCAAGCAGGTGGATGACACCTTTCCTCAAGGACGGCCTGGGAAAGCCACACAGTGGATCCAGGCTGATTTATTAGCAGGATTGGCAATGACATCGCAGAAATTTCAATCACCTGCTACTGCACAGAAACGGACCCGTGTTCAACTCCTCTAGCAGGTCCTAATATACAGACCCCAGACACAATCCACTGGCTCTGTGGCATACAGATTTCTGTGATGGTACTCAATCATGGTATCACAATTATTTGTTAACCTGCCTCTGTCATCCCCCAATAAAACTGTTTGATGGCAAGAACAGTGGCCTATTCATTTGTATCCCCAGTTCTCCACCTGACGTCTGTCACAAAAGAAATCCTCCAAATGTTTACTGAGTGAATAAAAGAAAAAAATGAGTGAACTGTAAGTTTTGGTAAATGAGATAATGGTTATTTTACTAAAGAAAACAGAAAGTCAAGTTTAATTCTGTTTTCTTGTCTTTCTAGTGTATCCATTCACCATATTGAATTAATTAACCAGTAATTGACAGGGGTGGTGCTAGCTACCTAAATTGATTAATGTCAGGTGGGCCAGTGGCCACTGTATTTTAGAGAGTAAAATTATTCACATGGTGAAAAAGAAATGCCAGGGATTAGGCTAATATGATTCAGAAGACAGGGAGCAGATGTAGCTCAAGCAGTTGAGCTCCTGCCTCTCACATGGGAGGTTCTGGATTCAGCTCCCAGTGCCTCCCGGGGAAAAAGAAAAGCAGAACAAATGAAAAATTAAAAACCAATTCAGGGAAGCCGATGTGGCTCAGTGGTTGAGTGCCGGCTTCCCACATAAGAGGTACTGGGTTCAATTTCTGGTACCTCAAAAAAAAAAAAATAAAATAAAATAAAGAAAGAAAGAAAAAGAAAAAGATAGCACTAAATATTTTCCCATCTAATAGTTTTTGTTTATTTTTTTTAAGATTTATTTATTTACTTTATCCATTTTAAACCCCCCCCTTCCCCATTTGCTGTTTTGTGTCCATTCGCTGGGCAATTCTCTGTGTCTGTTTCCTGCCATCTCTTTTCATCCTTCTCCTTCAGTCTTCACCAGGATTCAATCCTGAAGACCTCCAATGTAGGAGAGAGGTGTTCTGCCACCTGCGCCACCTCAGTTCCTGGTTTTTGGAGCTTTCGGAGCATCTAGTCTGGTCTCTCCCCTGCGTCTCTCTCCTGTTACATCATCATCTTGCTACATGGCTCCCAGGGCCTGGCGGCTCACCAGCACACAGAGCCTGGCAGCCCATACGCCTTCTCTCTCTCTCTATATATATATATATTATTTTACCAGGAGGTACCGGGGATTGAACCCAAGTCCCTCCATATGGCAGACGGGCGCCCAACCATTTGAGCCACATCCGCCCCCCCCCCCCAATCATTCTTAATCCTTGGCTTTCCCATCCTTCTCTCATGTGGATTAGCCAACAGGAAGGAGAAGGAGGTTCAGATAGACTTAGGTTAGACTCCCATCTGCAACACTTTCTATTTCTGTAACCTTGTCAAGTGTTGACTACCTTGAGCCCAGTTTCCTCATTTGTAAAATTGTAATTGCAGTCAGGACTGCAGGCAATTGTAGTGAATACTACACTTCAAGTGAAATACTGAGTGTAAAGGTTCTCTTGTGGCAGAGCCTGCAACTTAGCAGGTGCTCATTAAGAGGAGGGCACCATTGTGAATCAATCCATTTTCAGGAGAGAGATTAGCATTACCTGCTTTGTGTGAGTGGTTGGCTCCGTGGGCTAACTCCTTAGGAACCCTTTACTGTTAAGCACTGTTAAACAAACAAACACACCTTGAGAAACAGATCTGTGATCTACACTAATTATGTGCTACATCTGCTGGTGTGCCCCAGGGCTCTTATCTCTAAGCCATTCAGCAATTTCTTCCCGCCCCTCTCTCCTTTTCACTGAAGGATAGACCAGATTACACAAGCTACCTATGCTTTCTTTTATATCAAGGAAGCAGTTGTGTGACCTTTGATAAGTCATTTAACCTCGCTTGCCTCCTCTTTGCCTGTTGTTAAAATGGATCAGTTGGACTAGACAATCTCTAAGGTCTTTCTGGCTCAATGGTCTGTTGTTTCTAGGAAATGAATATTTAGAGTTCCTAGATACCAAAAAAAAAAAAAAAAAAAAAAGCCAGCCCAAGTTTAAGCTAGAAAGCCAAATGAGGCCCTCTAATTTTCTTAACTTCACTTCGATGGGAAAAGGATTAATATATATAAAGCCCACAGGATGTACAGACACATGTGCCTCTTACATGTGGCTTCCAATTCTCACCATACTCCAGTAAAGCAAATTCCCTAAGGCAAGCCTGGCTTTATGTTTCTTTCCTAAAATAGGACATTTTGGTCATTCACAGGAAAACTGGAATCTTTCTGTAATACCGGAAAACAACCATAAAGGTATTTGTCTTAAGACCAATATTCCTTTTCACTAGTCTGGAGGATGGGTTTACCAGTTTGGGAGCACGTTCATTAGAAAAAGCCTCCTAAACCTACCTCCAGGGAACTTACAGCCTCCTCTCCCACCATACACTGCTCATTCAAACTTCAACTGTAAAAATCAGTCTTGGAGTTTTTCTCTCTGCAACTCCCCAAAACCACAGTGCCTGTCAGGTAGTAAACATTCAGTAGATGTTAGCTCATTCGCTCCCAGCAAACCCACAAGATTGAAAGGAGGGGCTCTCCATTTCAAACCTACTGCCTGCCTATGTTCTCAATGCGTGATTCAATTAATTCAGTAAATATGGGTTGGATCCTTATTTTGTGTCAGGCCAGTACTAGGTACTGGGGATATGGGAGGAAGAAAGAAATTAGGTCCTTGTTTTTATGGACATTATAATGAAAGGGAGGAACAGATATTAATCAAACACACACACACAAATATGTACATACATATATACAAACACATCCGGCCTCAATCCCATCCTTATCCAAATTCTAGGTTAGTAGTCAGGCTCTTCCTCTTTCCTTGTATTGGAGACTTGAAAACGTGTAAGCTGCATTCTAGACAGAGGAAACAGCTTGTGTGATGTAGCTGAGGCAGGAAGGAAGGTGCCAATGGAAGAGCTGATGGAAGGAAGGCAAATATGTTTGGAGTGCAGCGAAAGTAGAGAAACACGAGGGAGGATTTGGAGAACTATGCAGGTCCAGGGATGACATGCCACACAATAATTTAGGGATTCTGAAATTATTTATCCATTTGCCACCTGAAAAAATTAAAAGCATCAAGAGTAGGCTATTCTAAATTACTTCGTTAGTCACAAGAATGTCTCTCCTCTTTGCCACATGCCAGTTCCCACATTCAATGCTTAAATAGCTGGGTTACCTCAGACAAGTGTAATAATAGCATTTAATAAGAATGACCACCTTTTACATGGAATGCCTGAAGCCCTGGGCTAAGTGCCTTCCATACATCACAGAGTACTTCAAGTACTTCATCCGCCTATCTACACCAGGAGGTAGGCATTATTTGTATTCCAAAGTGACAGATAAGAAAACTGGATTAAATACAGCTGTTACCAAGTAATTGAACCACATCTAACCCCCAAATTTGTACAATTCAAAGGCTCTTTGTGCTTTTACTTGTGCCCCATCTTTTGATTCTCAGTTCTCTATATCTCTACTATGTAGACAAAATAAAATGAAAAAAAAAAAAAGCAAAAACAAAAAACGTAATAGTGCAGGTATATATTAATAAGATGTTTATAAACTTAATATCAGTGAAATTACTTTGTGTTTTTCTTTGGAGGAGGACTTAGTGAAAGATTGAAGTAGAAACATATTAGTGACAAAACTCAATTCTGAACAAGAACAAAACTGCTCAATGAATACAATTGTTTTAAAGGCAGTCCTCAATTTTACATTATATTGAGTTTAAAACTAGGAAGGTCAAAAAAAAAAAAAAAACAGAAAAATGGGCATAAAGGGGAAGGATAATTAAAGAGAGAAGAAAAATTGCTTGATTAAAGAACTAAGGGAAAAAGACACAAAATCACAAACAGCAAAGGGAACAGGAAAGTCGCCAGAAGTGCGAGAAGCGTGACAACATGGAGATATACAGATGCTGAATCTTCTGTAACATTGCTGCCATGCACCTTAGCTCAAAATCTTTCTTATCCTTGTCCTTAGGGAAACAGTGAGAGGGATGACCACTGTTCACAGTTCCCAAACTGTTCTTTTCTGGAAGCTTCAGAAATGAGTTTCTGAAAGAGAAAACTCAGCTTACCTCAGCATATGGTCTGTACCAGAAGTCTAAACAATTGAAATCACCCCCAAAGTCAGAAGTTTCCCACCTCTGTTTGAAAATACAGATCTAACAAACTTTCCTTTATCTAACCCTTAAAATAATTGGAAATCATGAAAACTATAAGGAGTGCCAAAAGTTTCTTCTTTCATGTATGGCTAAGCTACCTCATTTGTTTTCATTAAAAAGTAATTTTCCAGTGATCCTTTCCAACCCAACAGATTATTTTTTCCAAATTCTAATGCATTTTTTGTAGTCATAGCCCATAATACTTATGAAATTAGCAATCCTAACTCAATTGATCATGTCCTTCATCACCTAATGAATTGATACAGCTAGGGTTTGGAAGCACAAAATAACACCATTTGGCAAGCTGCCTTGAATGACTTTATTTCCATTATTATTGAAAATGACTGACTCTTCTGGAAGGTTTCTGGGCTGATGTTGGTAGGAAAGAACTTTACACTAACGGCCTCAAAAGTACCTAATCTGTATCTCTATTCTGGCTTTCAGGCCATTATTTTTATTGTCATCTTTTTGGGCTTCCCATTGATACACTTGTGTTCCACACTAAACTCAGTATCTTCTCTGCTCCCCTTTAGTTTCTTTTCCCAATGCGCTCCTTTTCCTCACTAGGTCCCTTTGATTCTACTTTTGAAGTCAGAAATCTGTACTACCTCTGATAAGTTATCCTTCCCACATGTGTTATTTTATCACGTTCAGAATCTCAAACATATTCACATATGGTAGTACTAAAGAGAGACAGAGGACAGCCCATCTTGAGGTCATCTGAAGCCGTGGAAGCATTTGCAATCTTCTGATAGCCAGACAGAAGAGCAGAGCTTCACTGAGTCTCTGTGGGACTGTGTCTGAGGAATCACATTTTGAATTGGATGTTGCCCCAAGATGCATTCCAGACATAAAAATAGGCATAAAACATGGATACACATAAGTCTACTAGGACTCTTGTGGTTGCAGCAATGAACAGCAACCAATTGGAACTAGTTTAAGCAAGAAAGGGAAAATAAAGGGAAAGTTATTGCATGCATAAAGGGGCATGGCATGACCAAAAGCCTTGGGAGGCTGAAATCAGGTCATGAAAACCATCAGGATAACCCACACTGCTCTTTGTCAGTCTTGTCTTGGTTTTTCTTCTTTCTTGTTGATCTGCATTAACTTTTTTTTCTCCTTCTCCTCAATCCGTATGCTAGGTGGAAAATAGCCACCCTAGAACTCCCAGTTTCTGCCAGTTATAAAAGCTGCCATTGCCCCTCAGTTCCAATTCCAGTTTCCTGGAGTGGGAAATCTGATTGATGCCAATCAGCTGAAAGTTAGAGATGTGGGTCCCTTACTATAAATATGACTCCTGGAAGCACACCCCCAGCCCTTATTATCCCACAGTATGTCTCTGAAAAAGAGGGGTCTTCTGAATTGGGCAGATCTCCAGAGAATCTAATGCCAAAAGGAAATGATAGCAAAGTTGCTGCTACCTAAAACAGTTCTCTCATAGAGGCAATCTGACAGGGCTGGAATAACACACTTTGGATTCCCTGCTCCACCTCCTCCTCACTCAGCACAACTCAGACTATATCACACACCCACGCTCACTGCTGTAGGCATCAATTCTAGACACCAAAATTGACCACTGAAGGAATTTTTTGCTGCAATAACCACCAAACTTTTCCACCCCCAAACCTGCCAGCAGAGTAAGCTCATCATCTTCCTTTTTAAAGAAAGGCGTGGTTCCAGGAACCAGAGTATAAAATGTGCTATACCCTTCCCAAGACTTATTTCCCTTTGAGGCTCAGTCTCAAAGCTACAAAAAAGGCAATGGAATGATTCTTGCCTGGGGCATAGCACAGGCTGTCGAATAATCATATATGCAAAGTGCCTGGTCTTTACAGACAGATAAAGACGTTGAACACTGACTTACCTAGAAGAAAAGAGCAATTTCTATGTGTGCCAAGAACTATCCTAATTTCCTACTCCAGTTAAATTAGTAAAGTATCAATAAGGTAGGGATTCCCTCATTTTACAGGCAGAAAAACTACAAGTCAGAGAGATTTAATACACCCACTAACAGTATAAAGAAGGCTTCAAGAGCACAGCTGGTTGGTTGTTTTTGCCATCTTTGAGGTTTACGACATTTTTGTTGTTGTTGTTTTTTAAATAAACCTCCTCTCTATCCCCTTATTGGCAGCGTTCTGCTGTCTCTGCATTTCATGTGCTTCCAGGAGAACTTTCCAGCCAGGTGGGGTGAGGGATCCTCCTGGATAACTAAGTACAAAGGTAAGTAAGGCAACTGCATGTGGCACGTTAATCACTCCAGAGAAGGAAGACACAATTAAAAGTCAGTTAATCCCCTAGCTCACTGCTAATCAGTATCATAAATACATTTGGAATGAGATTTCCAAAGGACGGCTTGGGTAGAACAGAGATAGGCATATTAATTCAACAGGAAATAATCTCCTATTTGTCACATCTGGGAGCACCATGGTCTTAATTCACTAATTAGATTGTACAGTGGAGATCTTATAAACAAGCATGGCATGGGGCGGTGGCACTCCAGGTTTGTTATGTCATTGTGGTTTGCCATGCTTCAAGTGTCAGAGAAGTGCTGGGAGTGAGGGACAAAAGGCTGCTTGAGGAAGTGTGGGTGGGAAACGTCCGTGGGCTTGCCTCCTTTCCATCCGTGGTACTGCAACCCAAAACAACACTAAAGACTGTATTAGAAAAAAACAGCCTCTCTCCTGCTTCATCCAAAACTTGAAGGATGGGATTTCGAACCATCTCTTCTGAGGGAGATCTGCTATCAGGACTTTGATTCCTAGCCTTCTTACTACCAGAAATGTCTTTCTATAGTTTCCCCCCATAAATACCATGCTTTTAATCATTTTTTTTTCCACCAAAAATATAATAGTGATTTGTCTATTTCCCCATTTTTATTAATTAAATATATGAAAATGCTAACCTGACCTATGAATCCTTTTCAACACCAAGTTGAAGGACTATCATCCAAAAGCTGAAGGATTTTGTTGTTCTGTACAAACAAGAACACAGATAAAATTTCAACTGAGCAGCTGTAATATGAAAAACAAAGTTTGGTCCCAATCAACCACTAGGCTGGATGGAAGCCATTGCCCCAGATAATCTCCAGGGTCCCTATATTTTTATAGATGAGAAGGCTTAGATTCTGTTTCAGGTTTTATTCTAAGGTATCTTAGAGCATCGTGCTTCAGTGAATTCTTCCAGGGGAAGGAAACAAAAAACTTCATATGCAATGTTATTCAAGGTTACTCTCTGGGGAAAAGCACAGTGTATTGGGTGTTTTGCTTCCCACCAAAACTGTCTTTGCCCAAAAAAAGAAGTATCATCAACTGAACCCAGCAGCTTAAAGTTCCACCATTCAGACAACACCATACCAGTGGAACCATGCTATGGTAGAGGAAGGGAGTGAAAGCTTCATAGTTATCATTAATAACAGAGTAAATGTTAACCAGGGCACTATGTACAGCTTTTCAAACAAAGAGTTTAATCATCCAGTGCTCTAGTGCAAATGCGGTTTTCTACAGCTGAAGCAAAGAACTTGTTGGCTGATTGAAAGAATCACCTACAATTGGAGCGTTTCCTTCTCCAACTTGTTTTTGCCTGTCGGTGGTAAAGCTTATTACCAAAAAGCTATTTCACACATTTGGGTATCATTAAATCTCAAATGTGTTTTAAAATAAACTAATCACAAAAGAATGCTGGTACTCAAAGTGTTTTACCTGGATGGTTTCATTTAATCCTCTCAAACATCCTTTGTAACCAATATTATGATCATTATGCACATTTTATTGTTTTTATTTATTTTATTGCTTTTAAGTAGAAGAATAGGGATTTGAACCCAGACAGTATGACTGCTGAGCTTACATATTTATATTATGATGTAATGTTAACCTTCTAGGGAATAACTGACATTAAAAGCCCACCCTGAATGCATATTCTTATCCAATTCATCCTATATGAAAGGACAAGTGTCAAAAATTTGAGGATATGAAATTATGGATTATTAAATTCTATCACTTTAGACACCTATCAGAGTGAATATTTGGGAAGTGGAAATGAGGAACCTAAAACCAGTGCCAGAATTCTTTATGTTCGGATAAACACACAATATGTTGAAGAGGGAATTACTGAGACTGATTATAAGTGACCTTAAATTCTCTGGCCTACCAAGTCTGGAGGTGACCTCATCAAGCTATTTGGACATCTTCGACGAGAGTCAGTGTTTGCTCTCTGAGCTGGTCCCACACAACCGTAGCCATGGGTGACTTCAGCACAAGTGAGCACCAGAGCTTCATTGCTTCAGGCCCAGGGCTTTAGGGACCTCCTTAGTGCTTCTTCCCTTGTCTGCATCTCCTGAATATTCCATTAAAACATCTAGTTTCAGACCCCCCAGTTCTCCTTTGGGTGAAGGAAATCTCTTGGTTAAGGAAAATCCAAGTCCTAAAACATTTAATTTCATGCTACAATCACCCTCCCTTACTTTTCAGTGTTCTATTTATAAAGAAAGCTCCATTCTTGCTGATCTTCTTTTGGTCATTTATGTTTTCAATGCGAAACCAAAGATATGAAGCTGGTCTACAAAAAGGCTACATGATTGTAATATGATTCCCTGGAGACACAACTAAGTGTGAAGTGCAGGAGGGGCACACAAGCACGCAAGCTCCCAGAGAGAAGGAAGAGATCTCTGTGCTCATTTCAGTGCTGCATACAGCATCGGTGGTAGCTCATTAAGAGTTAAACAACAATAATATGTTTGCGTTTCTGGCTTCCAGATCCAGAGAAGCTTGAATAAATATTGGCATATTTTATAAATGAGCTGCTGGAGTGGGGGAAATCCAGATAGAATCAGTTCCAGGCAAAATTGTGGGGAATCTTGGTGCATTCTCTCAAAATATTGAACATTATATTGTTTTTCCTGCAAATGACTCATCTACTTCTTATAATATCCCTTTGAGGTAAACACCAGAAAAGGATCATTACTCCCAGTTGCTTCGACTAGAGAGGCTGGTAGGGAAAACTTGCTCATCAAGGCCTAACAATTTCTTAAAAAGACACTTTCTTCACGCTTCAGTTTGAGGACACTTTTGTTTATTTACTTGTTCATTCCTCCATTTAGTTATTTATGGCCAGTTGTCACCAAACAAAGCTGTGGGGGGGGGATTTATCAAAATGCAGCAAATTGAGACTTCATAAGC
Organism: Tolypeutes matacus; assembly: GCA_026826555.1. Classification (NCBI taxonomy): domain Eukaryota; kingdom Metazoa; phylum Chordata; class Mammalia; order Cingulata; family Chlamyphoridae; genus Tolypeutes; species Tolypeutes matacus. The sequence goes on from JAKSZT010053836.1 coordinate 360,888, forward strand.
TTCTCTAGAAGGAAAAACAAAACAGAATATACAAAAATTTTCTCCTCAAGCTATAGAAAATTTATAGGGAAAAAAAGACAAGCACATGGCAATGTAATATGCATGGGTTCTGGTACTGGGCAGAGGTGAGTTGTAGCTTTCACTCTGCTGTTTAATAACTATGTGGTCCCAGGCAAGCTGCTTTCTTTTTCTCTAGAATGGTAAAACAGGGATGATAAAAGTAGAACCTCATTCAGAGGGTTGGTGGCACAGATTAAATGAGATAATGCATGTTTAACATTACCTGGTGCAGGACACACATGAAATGTGCAACAAAAGCTATTAATGTTAGTATTTCTGTTAGAAAAGGGTCATAAACTTGTACAATAAGCACTGACAACTATGCTATAACTACTGGAGGGGACTTGGCTTCCCAATGGCTGAAGCAGCTAAGAGATTTATAATATTCAACATTATTCAATATTATTTCAGCAGCAACTAGTTCTTCTTTTCAGATAGCAGAAAAGATATCAAAGTTGAAGCATGATAAGCTTTGGGTCCAAAATGCTAAAAATGCTAGAGTTCACAGCAAAGTAAAGAGTAGTCATTTACAAAAGCCAAACATATATAAACTTCCAAACCCAAGTAATCTAAGCAATATGAAGGTAATCCAAAAAGAATAAAATGAAAAAAAAAAAAAATAGACCAAACTTCTTTATAAACTGACACTGAGATCCTGGCCCTGCGTAATGCTGCTTTCTCATCTGTTCTATAAGAACTTCTAAAATTTACATGTGCCAAGAATATTTTAATAGCAAGAATCAGAGTAATTTAAATGTATCTGGTGTGTCTTTTTTCCTGGTTCTTAGAGTACCTGAGCACATCTCATTCTAATAGGAGGAAGCAGACTTCTTTCCTCTCTGGCTCTCCTCTGGGTTCGGTGAGGAGACTTGGGGTGCCGTTCCATTTCAGCAGCTACCAATTAGCCACCTCCTAAGAGCTCAGCAGCTGATCTATTTTTCAAAGAGAACAGACAATCTTCAACCACTGAAATCTACATTAAATAGAGCTACATATCTGACCACAATAACTGAAGGTTACAAAAACCTATTTCCTCACAGGATTAAGTAAAATAAGGCTACTTACCTCCAACCAAATCTATGAAGCCAAGAGCAAAGTGATATTGTTTACATTTTACAATGATTCCTACGTCACTGCCATCATCACATTTACCAATATATACAACAGCTGAAGACTCCACTGAGCAACACACCATACTCTATGAAATGTGTGTGCTGCTTTAATTAATGGTCTCCTTTTTCCCCAGTCTTCTTCCTGCCATGTTAATTTTCTCTGGGTGCTTATGCTCAGATCAGTAAAAACCTCAGTAGCAATTTTCTTTTATTGACTTTGTATTTCACTCCACATTTAATTATGCCAGCTAATAACTGCAGAAATACTGTATGGAATCCAAATCACATATCTGGAACACAGGGACAGAGCATTTGTGCATTCATCCCTTAAAGTACTTGGCCCAAGACTCGGGGAGAAATTTCTTCACTGAGCAGTTAGGATGGTCCAAGTAATATACCCTGTCAACTTCAGTGTACAAAGTTCACTAAGTCTCTGTATTAATCAGCCAAAGCAGTGCTGATGCAAAATACCAGAAATCTGTTGGCCTTTATAAAGGGTATTTATTTGGGGTAGAAGCATACAGTTACCAGGCCATAAAGCATAAGTCACTTCCCTCACCAAAGTCTGTTGCCACGTGTTGGAGCAAGATGGCTGCTGAAGTTCAGCCTTCCTCTTCCTCTTAAGGCTCCATGGTCAGGCTCTCTAGGCTTTGTTTCTCTCCCCGGGGTTCGATTCTCTCTGAGCTCAGCTGCTTGTTCTCTCCACAAGGCTAACTGTGAACTGTTAGGCAAACAGCTAGTCTCTTTACCCGGGGCCTTCTTTCCTTCCTCATGACTAAGCTCCTCTGTGTGCTTACTTCCCAGGGCTCCAGCTCAAAAACTCCCTTGTGTCCTCCTTCTCTATGTCTTACTTCCCCATGCTCCACATCAAAACTCCAGCATCAAAACTCCAACTCACTCCTCTGCTCTGCCATGTAGTTTTATCTGTGAGTCCCCGCCCACCAAGGAGGCAGGGATGCAACGTCCTACTGAAGTGGCCCCGTCAAAGCCTTAATCATTATTTAATCAAGTAAAAGTAAAACCTCTGAATCCAATACACTCTAATATGCCCAGACCAGTATTAGACCAGTTTACAAACATAATTCAATATTTCTTTTTGGAATTCATCAATAATATCAAACTGCTACAGTCTCGATTTCCTCTTCTTTAAAATGAGGATGATAATATTAGCAGGCATCTCAAAGGGTAACTCTTTGTTATTGTTGTAATGAGATGATACATATAGAACATGTAGCACAGTACCTGCTGAAGAATGAATATTCAATAAGGATTTGTTATCACCATTGTCATCAACAATAACCTTGTCATAACCTGAAAGACTAGCGGAACTGGTAAAACTCTTTGGAGATCAAGTGGCACTTATCAAAGTTGGATATGCCTATAACCTTTGAACCAGCAGATCTACCTCTTGGAATCCATTTTAGAGAAATAATCTCATACACAGCCCAATGGACATGTAAAAGATTGTTAATATAATGCATTACTTGCTATAACAAAAATAACTCAATTAACTTAAATACCCTTTATTGCTAAAATCGTCAAATAATATTATGTTTTATGATGTAGTGCCATGCAACAGTTTAAAAGAATAAGATATAATTGCATGTATTGACACACAAAAACACCTAAATGATGTTAAGTGGGAGGAAAAGTGCAAGTTGCAGAACAAATGTTTGTATGATACAATTTGCATTTGGAAAAGACCCACAAAAATGCAATACATTTTATCACATGTATTCCTTCCCTGTGATTCACCCGGCACAGCCCGTGGCCCTTTCTAATGCAATGAGAGGCAGCCACAAATCTTTGATTACTGTCATTGGAAAAGAAGGTCTCTCCTTCTCCTAGAGATTAAGCATTTCATGATGGTTGGCCATCTTTACTACCTTCTGGGAAAGTCCTGACCAAGAATAAAATGTGTTCAGAGAAATGTCATGACTTAAGTTGGGAAGAGACATTTCTGATTAGTTAAGCACAGGATCCAAGGAAGCCTGAAGGTAGATCTAGTCCTCGATAGTTTAGTTATAGGAGCAATAATTTCCTTCTGTTTTGGAGTTAGTTTGGATGGCATTTGTATTTTTCACTTGCACATGAAACACACACAAATTCCCAACTCATTCCTCCTTCCACTACATCAAGGTTTTTAAACATTTGTAGCTCTATAGTTAAAAAGAATTTTACATAAAATCCCAATTTGTAAATCCAGCTATGCAGTGAAAAGTGGAGAGGGTGAGACCACAGAACTCAGAACCCCCAGTTAGCCACAGCATTTCAAACAGGGCTTTCAAAGGATGTGTTTGTTTTTCCCCAGACAAACCAATTAACCTTGCAGTTCCATCCACGGTTTCTTTATCACAAATGGGAAGAATGATATGTTCCCTATCGACCTCTTAGGTTTTGATAAGAAAACAGAACAGATCTAAAGTCATTATGAAAAATTATAAAATTTTAAATTAAAATCCTCGTCCCAGTTTCAAATCTGAGTCCATATTTTATTAACCTTAAAATGTGCTATCTCAAAGAAAGAGATGGTTGTCTTCAAAACTTAACAATGCTATCAGCCCTAAAGTACTGCAGACTCAAGCACGACAGCTGTAATTATGCTTGCAGCAACCACAGGAAATAAAAAGTGTGGTCAAACCAGAGAGCCATGAATCACCTGTTGTGGTTTAGAACTTGTACATATAAATTTCACTCTGTCTTTTAGTCTGCTGTAATCATTTCTGGCATTATACCAGGAGAATATATCTAATAACAAAACAAAAACATGAATTCTCAGAGTAAAAATAATAATGAATAGTGAATGTTGGCTTCTTTCTAATTTTTTCTTCTTCCTCTTGCTTAAAAAAAGACCTATGAAAGAAAGCTGCTCCTAATGAAGTCAGGGTACCTTTCATTTTTAACTCTGTTTGTAATGTTTTTCCAGTAGTTATCACTCTGCTCCTCAATCTCAATCTTACCTAAGCCAGTACATGTCTGGATGTCTCCTCACTAAAAACAACAAACAAACAAAAACAAAATATATATCCTACATGCCTAATATTTGCCAGATTCTGTGCTCAGTCTTAAGGATTAAAATTATATATATACAAACATAAACAAGCACATAAATAAATAAATGTATCCTGCTTTTAAGAAACATTCTAATTTGTGAAATAAGCAAATAAATAAGAAAAAGCCCTGCTTTAAAGAAATGAACATTCTCATTTCTAAGGAAAAAACTGTCAACTAAACCAACACAATATCATAAGTGATATGTCAGAGATATGCGCAGGGCACCAAGAAAGGGGGGTCTATTTTACACCAAGGTTTCCAGAAATTCTTGAGTAATTCCAGACATTACAGCATGGCTGGGGAATCGAGTGCTGGACTTTGAAAGATGCACGATCCATATTATGAAGGACCGGACATTATCTTGCAATGGAGAACTACTAGGCGGGACTAATCTAAACAGAATTTTGTTTTAGGACAGTAGCTGTCAAGCTTAAGTGTGCATAAGATTCATATGCTTCAAACACTGAGATAATCCAAAATAACTGATTCCATTAAAAGGGACCTAGGAAACTGAATTTTAACTGCTCCTGGTGATTCTCATGTAAGTACTCTGAGTTCCAACGTGTCCTAACTTCACAGCAAACAGGAAACTGCAGTTGCCAATACTGACCAGAGTGAAAAGGTCAGTGAATTGCATCTGACCTTTCCCCACATTCATCTTGTACAAACAGGAAGAATTTTCAAAGTTTGCAATATCTGATCTGAAGCCCATATCTGTAGAGTTTTATGTAGCAAATTTGGGGCTCCACCTCCTACCCACCTCCTGCTCTTCAATTCAGCTAATCATCAATTCTCTTCAGAAAGGTACAATAATGCAGCATGCCTAAGGCTCATAATACTTTTGGGGGCCCATAATGATGTTTTAACATCAGAAGGAAAAAAAATGAACCTTTAGGTAGAAGAAAACATTTACATAAATAATTAATATAGTTGTCTTTATACCAATGCAGTTATAAAATATATTTATGTCTATATTTTTATGGACAAAGGAGGACCCACTAAAGTCAACATGAAGCCCAGAAAGGCAGGTGAGAAAACGCAGATGATCAAAAACGCTTTACACTGGGCAATGACCTGTGTTTTATGTTAATATGAATGTCAGAGTATGGGAAAGCAGATTCATTATATCATCAGGAAACAAGGAATCTGAAAAGAGGAAGAGCTTTGATTCCAGGGAAGAGGTCATTTGATCTCCTAAATTCTGGTATTAACTGCTGGGATTTAAAAACCTTCCAGAAAATGTAATCTTTAATCAGGATAAGGCTCCCTTGAGGACCACAGTAATGCGGCGGCCACATATAGTAAAAGATGCTAGAAAGAACATAAGGCAAAGAAGACAGAATCTCTCAAACAGTCCCTAAACCATGACGGCAGCTACAGATATCTGGGTTTCATAAGGTTTCCAGAAAAGGCCAATCTGGTATTTTAGCAAGAACCCAGATGTCAACAGAATAAATAATTAAATACAAAACTAAACTACTGTAGGTGATGTCAGTAAGTTTATAAGATATTGTACAACTTTTTCCACTCTCAACTTGTCTCTACACCACTGGAAGGTTATTATTTTTTTACTGTAGTTCTGATCAACTCACCTTTCTGCCTGAAATTTTATTAAGAGCTGTCTCCCTTTTACATAACTAAAATATATTATTCTGATAATCAGGAAAACAATTTAATTATTGAAAAACTAGTTGTTCTTATATTCAAACTTCTTATTGGGCATTTGAAGCCCTTCAAAACACTGGCTACAAGCCAGGTTTACACCCTGCTCTCTCAATCGTGTCCCACTTTACTCCTGCACTCCAGCCAAAATGGACCAAGAGTTAGTGCATGGCATGACCAATAATTTCTCACGATTACGTCCTTGCACAGGTTTTTCCCTGTGAGTCGAGACCCATCCTCACCTGTGCCAATCTCCCACTCTGCTGTTCTGGGAAGCCTTTTACTGCCCTGCTCCCCGAATGGGGCCTTTCCCTCTCTCAAAGTCCTTTGATACTATTCTGTACCTCTTCTATTGGCTTGATTATTTTAAAAATTGTGTGTTCGCTATTATTATGCATTCCCCATCTCCATAATCAAACTGAAAGTGCATTAAAGGAAATGGGCTTTAGCAGAAAGTATTGGATATAACTGGTGTTCCTTAGTAACAAAACAAACAACCCTATCCCATCATCTCACTCTCTTTCCACCTTACTCTACCTTACTTTTCCTGGTAGTTCTTAACTCCTCTTGAGATAATATACCCTGCATTCATTTGTTAATTTGTCTTTTCATTAAATCATAAGCTCCATTAAAGCAGGGGCTTGTTGTTTTGTTCACTGCTGTAACCTCAGTGCCTAGCACTGTGCCTGGGATGTAATAATTGCTCAGTAAATATTTTTTAATGAATTAATAACTGACAAGTACTTATAGTTAAATATTTCTCGGGATGTATAAAGATGGAAAATGTCTCACAACTCCCAGAGTTGAGCTATTCCCTCCATGTAGGTTAAATTCAACTTTTTAGTTAAATGCAAATTTTCAGAGCTTTTTGGGGGGGATGTAGCAGAAAGTAATCTGTATTAGGCCCAAAGGAAAAAGCCATGGAAGTGACACATCTAGCTGACAGAAAGTTGTGTTTTATGGAGGAGATATTTTGACAAAGCCACAAGATGAGAAGGTCATGCTTAATCACAGTAGCAGTGACTTCGTGTTTGAGAAACCTATGTTAGAGGACTCTTAAAAAGGGGGGTGGGTTGGAAAGCAGCACAAATCACAAACAGACAATTATCTTGTTTCACTCAATAAATATCACACTCTAGAATTCTGTGGGAATAAAACCTGCAGGTTACAGAGACTCTAGATATTATATACTATGCCATTTTTTTTAACCCTTCCAGAATTTAAGATTTTGCTTATAAAAGACCACACAACAGAAATTAGTAATAGAAGCATCTCCTTCCATTCCCTTAGGAGGCATTTCTCGGCACCAGTGCAGCATTTCATCCTCCAGATACTTGTCCTCTATGAGTGGAACCCATGGAGCCAGGAGTTGACACAGCAAAGGGATTTGCATCATGCATTAAATAAATACCTATTACTATCTCCTGGTGTCAGGGACTATTTTGGGCACTGAGTGCATCCAAGAGAATGAAACATTAAGTTCCTACAGAACTTGTAATCTAGACTCTTGGTGAACCATCCTCTCCTTGTGTCCTTCTTGGCACACAGAGTAAGTGACAACAGCATAAAGGAGGTACGAGACAAAAGCACTGAGGGTAAGAGGGGGTGGCTGGGAGAGAAGCAGGGGATAAGACCCCCAGGGAAGATGGGAAGATCAACTAGAACCTGGTTCCTAGATGAACCCAAAGTACAACCACCTAAGAAATACTCTGCCTACCAGTCTGGCATCAGGCCTGAAGTATGGTGAGTTGTTGCTAAAACTTATTCATTTTTATATTCCTATTAAAAGAAAACCCCATCTTCTACAACATAAGAAAACTTTCCCCTTTGTTTTTTGCTAAGCATTGAAGTTTATCTTTAATGTATTATTCAGGTTGGAGCAATGATTAATTAATCAGACCTCTTTTGTACTGGGAGAATAGAACTAGGCTTTCGGCTAAATAACACCAGATGCTCCAAGTTAGATTCTGTCAAGGGGATGACAGTGTCAAAAATAATTGTTAATTATGCAGTAAAATTTACAAAAGTCTAGAAATGAATCTGGATTTGGGGGAATAGATTTTTTTCCAGTGCTTTTGGCATATATGTGCTGTTGCTAAAATTCCAGTTCTGACTAACATCTTGTGTGAATAGAGAACAACCAGTAAACACATGCTGTCTAACTCCGTTTAGGATTTTGGCTTGAAGCCTGTTTAATAAGGGATATTAGTGTATAAAATTGAGTTTGTTGTTCCACAAGTATTGTGCGTCTAGCAGTCATTTGAAGGAATCCAGCCCATTAAATGCATGATCCTGTGGGAAGAGGCCTAATCAACCAGCAACCCTTAACTTTAAAAACTAGCCTAAGGAGAGAGTCAGCAAAATGAATATATATGTGAATCTTTCTGAACCCTAGATATCGGTGGATGTGGCTCTATAGCTGATGCTTACATATAGAATACAGCTATTTTATTTTATTCTGCAACTTTCAATCAAGGCTGACATGCTTTCAGAGAAAATGGTCACTTTTCAACACTTGATAGAGAAAATCAGACTAGAGGAATGAATCAATCAGATAAGAACAGGAGCACAGGCCGCAGCTGTAAGGAAAATTCCTTTTGCACAATCAGAAGTTGAGTCCTGTGAAGAGATGAATCTAAGGCATTGCTTTCTGATTTTGAAGGACGTATTTTGATTGTAGAAGAGTTCAATAGAAAACTCAATGATAAAATGCCACTCCACTTAGACTTTATTTTTGGAACCTTCTAGTACAGCTGCAAGTAGACACAAAATGCCTTTAGTGGAACCTCTCCTTAAAACTGAATTCTGGTTAGAATTTAATATTGCAAGAGTTCTTCTTGTCAGCAGTTGAACCAAAGCTCCTGTGTATCCAAGAAATAGATCAATAGACAACTTAGTCTATTTTTATAATACAGAGGAAATGTGGGCTGGGTATTTTCATTTTTAGAACCAAAAGCACCACCCAGAACGACTTAAGGAATATACAAGATAAAAGGATTCGCAGGCTAGAGGGAGAAAACTCTCTAATGTGCCAAAGAAGGGTGGGGTCAATTTTTCTATTGCTCAGGCATCATCCTTCTCAGCCCATCTTTACAACAATTTTGATTAGTCCTACTTTTCCATCCCTACATCCTTTCAATCTTTTGTTAAATCATTTAAAATTTATTTTATGTGTCACATTCTCTATGAACGAAAGTTCACTCCTTCATTCCTCTCTCCCTCCCTGCCTCTCTTCTTTCCTTCCTACCTTCCATCCTTCCTTTCTTCCTTCCTCCAATAAATAAGCAGTGAGCACACACTTTGACCAGGCACTGCTTTAGGTGTTAGGCATATGGCAGCGAGCAAGAAAGGCAAGGACACTGCTCTTTTTTCCTTCTTTATTCCTCTTTTGTAATTTTTAAAATGAGACAAGTGGTAGGTTTACAGAAAAATAATGTAAACAATACGGCATTACCATTTACCCCACTGTTGTTGTCACTTTGCATTAGTGTGGAGCCTTTGTTACAATAGATTAAAGAATATCAAAATTGTACTATTAACTGTGGTCCATAGTTTAATATTAGGTGTATTTTTTTCCTATATACCACCTATTATTAACACCTTGTATTAGTGTCATACATTTGTAATAATTCATGAAAGAACATTCTTATGCTTGTACTATTAACTATAGTCCATCCTCTACAAAGAGTTCACTGTGTTATATAGTCCTATAAAAAATCTTTCAATTTTTATTCTAGTAACTTATATGACCTAAAGTATCTCCTTTTAACCACAGTCACTTATATGATTCAGGGCTATTAGTTAAATTCACAGTGTTGTGTTACCATCCCCACCATCCATTTCCAAAATTTTACAATCAACCCAAAAAGAAATTCCATACAAATTAAGCATCGACTCCCCATTCTCTACCCTAATCCAGCCCCTGGTAATCTATATCCTAAATTCTAACTATATGAGTTTGCTTATTCTAATTATTTCATACCAGTGAGATCATACTATATTTGTCCTTTTGTGTCTGGCTTCTTTCCTTCAGCATAATGTCTTCAAGGTTCACTAATGTTGCTGTACGTATCAGGACTTCATTCTTTTTCACAGCTGAATAATATTCCATTGTATGTACATACCACATTTAGTTTATCCGTTCATTGGTTGATGGACACTTGGGCTTCTTCCATTTTTTGGCAATTGTCAAAAATGCCGCTATGAACATCAGTGTGCAAATATCTGTTCAAGTCACTGCTTTGAATTCTTTGGGGCATATACCTCGAAGTGGGATTGCTGGGTCATATGGTAATTCTATTCTTAGCTTTCTGAGGAACTGCCAAACTGAAGAACACTGTTCTTGAGGAGCTTATTGTTTAATGGATGGAAGCACACAAGTAAATAGAAATAATAAACAAGAAAATTCCAAATTTAAGATAATCATGTGTTATGATAACAAAACAATGCACTGTGCTAAAGAGTACCTGAAAAACAGAGTAATGCTTTAGACCTTTCCCAGGGGCTGAAAATTTCCAGCCACACAAATAAATGGGAATTGGCAGAGGAAACAGCAATTGTCCAGGCCCTGAGGTGAGAGCCATTTCAGCAAACTGAAAGTTTAGAAAGCTCAGTGTGTGGCTAGAGAATGAAATAGGAACTTGCAAGGGTATCACAGTCCAGTGCAAAATTTCTTAACATTTTTCTAGTTTCCATCAGATACCTGATAAAAACTAGAGAAACTTCCCCCCCCAAATCACCCAGCCATGCTCACAGGCTCATAAGGCATATCTGGTGTAGCATCTCAGGGAGTTCACAGATCCTCTGTAGACCATCTATATATTCACTGGAGATCCATAGATTCTTGGTATAGGAGAAGATAGAATGACTTTTGCTGTTATGATGCTGCTTTTAAAATATGATTCAACCAACTTGTATTGTGTGTTGTTTGTGCCAAGCATTTTCAGACGCATTACTAACTTAATACACAGAGAATGAATCCAAGGATCCTAGAGATGTAATGAGCTGTTTAAGCATGCTAATCCATGAAAGTGCTGGAATTTGAACCCAAGTTTTTGATGTTAATCCCATCTTGCCACTATCCTCTTCCTGATTTAGGGATTAAGGGAACTGTAGCACTGACTCTTCAGTGGCATAAATCATCTCCATGCCCCTGCCCAGCCTTGGTTTTCTGGACTTTTGAGGTTGTATAACACCTAAAAGGACTTCTATGTTCTACCCCTGCCTGGGCTTGGATCCCTTTCTTTCTTTCTTTTTTTTTTTAAAACTCATGCTTCAATTGCTGCTTCCAACACCTACAAATTTAGTGTCATCTGCAGGTTTCATTAGCAAGCTGCCTATCCCAGCTCTTCCAGGTCATTAACAGAGCTCTTAAATAAGTCTCATTGTGGCCCACCCCTGCGGAGTCCTGCTGGTTACTTAGATCAGACTCATTTATCATTTCTCAGCAGCTGGGCATCAGTGGACAGCCTCAGACATGGCGGTGGCACTGTAGTCCAAATCAAGGATCATTTTCAGATTTCAGGATTGGTCCAATCAGTTGCATCTCAGTTAATCAAGCCCGAGAGGCAGGGCTCATCACTTCTAAGGAGAGTGGCCATATAAATTATCAACAGAACCAGGATATCTTTGAAAGTGACAATTATTCAGAACAACAGTGTCAACTGACACTCTCCAGGATGAAGATGAAGTTCCTTGCATCGTCAGAATCAATTAAATTTACTGAGCACCAATTATGTGGCAGGCACATTTATACATATCATCTGCTTAAGCAAGAACACAGAGACAAGTTAAATTCCAGCCTCTGCTGTAACAGAAGCACTTTGCAGCAACAGAATTACAGGAAACCCAGACCTGCTACTAACTCCAGTGGATTTGTTTCTGCCATCTTCTCACTTGTCCCCATGAATTCTCACTCTGCAACTTCTAACCTATAATGGGAATTTTTTTTCACTTAATTTTGTTGATTATATTCTAGTAGAATAATGCCCATGTTAGGACATTAGCAATAGGGAAAGGCTAAAAATCAATAGTTGTATAAAATGATCTTTTCTTCCCTATTGAATTCTATAGAAATCTCAGAGCAAACAAAGAACTCTGTCTCTTCTCTCCTCCCTCTGCATTTTTCCAGAAAGCCATGTGGCTCACTATTATTTTAAGAACATAACTTGGTACAAAGCTGGAATCACCTACTTCTTGGGTTTGGCAAAACCATGAGGCAATAACACATATAACTTGAGAATACATTTTCAATGTGTAAATTGAAAGCCTACAGGTAAAAATCATTGCTTTTCCCTCACTCTAAACCACTCAATCATTCATTCAATCTCTTAAGAAACCCTATGCCAAAGCAAATTCTCCTATTTATCTTTCATTGTAATTTACTCTAGATGAATATTAATGCACTATCTTCTCCATCAATATGCCCCTCCCTTAAATTTTAAAATGCATACTTCCAGGGAAATCTACTTTACACACTTATGATTCATTATATTGAAGTAAGAATAGCTTTTAGCAGGCTTTTAAACATTACTAGAAAGCTTTAAATACTTTACTACTTAAAAAAAATTCCCAGGTTACATTTTGTCACAGGTAAATGAAGCTGGACAGGCAAAGACTAAGTAGAGAGTCACCTATGATTCAAGGTGAACAACAGAGTAACCGTTATTCTTTACCATTTGTGTATTTTTGTCCTGAATCAGAAAAACATTTTTAGTTAATTGAAAAGGACTCCAACTGCAAAAGAAAGTTGACTTGCAACTTTGAAAAGCTACAGTATTTGAAAGTCACACAGGTATAGCAATACAAATTCCAACTCCCAACTTCACTGAAAATGTTTGCAAAAATCTTCGTGGGATAAAAGAAAGAAGAGGCAAATCAAATGATTCAGAAGCCAAACAGGTTTCCTTAAAAACACAAATAAGCAGAAACCCTGGTGTCTTACAAAAACTTTTTTTTTTTTTAACCATCAATGCTAGGAATACAAGATTTCCTTCAATCACACGAGTTCACCTCCTGCTGCACATATCTTGTCTATATTTCTGAAATGTACACACCTGTTCGGCAAAGAGCATTTCTGTAGAGAGTTCCTCTGGTGCACAATCACCACTTAAGCCAGTAGTTCTCAGTCCTTGCTGTACTTTAAAAACCCCTAACAGGAAAATAATATGCTGATACATGGGACCCACCCTAAACACATTCTGATTTAATTGATCAGGAGTGCGGCCTGGGCAACAGGAATTGTAAAAGCCCCTGAGGTGACTTTAATATGCATCAAATGAAGAGGGCCACTGATTTAGGTTGTATTTATTTTGAAATGCCTCAATAGCAAATGTTTGAAGAAGGGGATGCCATATGGTGTGGCAAGAGGTAATGGAAAATGGAAACCTTCACACAACAGGTAAGATTCAAGTGGAAAAGTGAACAGTGACGACTTAAATAGTTTTAACTTCAATATTTTCACAGAAGGGACTACATTGATGAGAAAACCATCCTCTGACCTTGAAACAATGCATAATTCTAACTGTTAATAACTTTTGATAAAGAATGGTGCATGGTGTGTCAAGAGCACATAACTGTTTTGTTGGGGGATTTCCCGAAGAAGTTTCTGCTGAGATCTAAAGGATGAGAAGAAATTACCTAGGTGAGAAGGAAAGGATTCCAGGCAGAGGAATCCACATGTATAAATTACCTGTGCCACAAAAAAGAGCTGGGCATGTTCAGCTGGCAGAAAGAAGACAGTAGCTGCAACTGAGGGCAAAAGGGAGAGGTTTTAACTGGGAGTCAAGAATAACGGGGCAAATGTCACATTCAGAGCCCTGGTGAAAGATGAATATGACAGCTTCGGTCCAGGGAGTAAAGCAGGGTGGCTAAATGCTGAGAACTCTACTCGCTAGGACATTTGTTAATCAATAACCAAGATGCAATTAGAGCACATGCCATGCTAAGCACTGACCAGAGTGGGGTTGTCAAATTCAGCCAACACTTATTTCCTACCTGACTTGAGCAAATTATTTACCATCTCTTCACTTTATATGTAAAATGCAGTAAACAGTAGAATCTCCTCCCTGGGGTTCTTACACAGATTAAGTGAAACCAGGCTTGCTGAGCCCCTGTCAATATTAAATACCTAATAAGTGTTTGCTACTTTAAGTAGGACTCGTGAGAGCCTACCGTGTAGTCAGAGACACAGACAAGGCCTTGGCTACCTCTGATCCAACAGGTCATGGGGAACATGGGGAGTGGAAATAAAAGGCTACAAGAGCTGAGTGAAGGGGGATTCATTTTTAATTATGGGGATGGTGACGATTTCATGGAGAGCAAAGGAAATATTTGAGCGAAGCCCTAAAGAATGAACAGCATCATATTCCTATTCTCTTCTGCTTTGTTTTGCCTATACCACCAACACTTTTATCTCTGTTGCATTTTGTGTTCTAAACATCAGCAAAACACTAGTATCCTCTCATGTTAAGCCAGAATTTATAAAAGAAGCAGAGATCTGGGAGAGGGAGAAAAGCCACTGATGTAAAGGAGAAGTTGGTGAGTTCAATTTAGACAGGCAGGGTTTCAAGAGGAGTGCTTAAGATGTCTCCAGTGGTTTCCTATGTTATTCACAATGCAGATGTCTTTGGTACATTTTTAAAAAAATTATTGAAGTATATCACTCATACATGAACATACATAAACAATAAGTGTATAGTAATAGTTGTGAACTTACAAAACAAACATACGTAACATCATACAGGGCTCTCATACCTCACCCTACCACTAATACCTTGCATTGCTGTGAAAGATTTTTAACTAATGATTAAAGAGCATCCTCAAAATATTACTACTAACCAAAGTATTTTCCCCCAACCCACCCTATTATCATTATTATTTTTATATCATTTATATATGAACATACATAAACAATAAGTGCATAGTAAAAGTTGTAAACTTTAAAAGCAAACATTCATGACATCATATAGGGGTCCCATACATCAACCTTCCACCAACACCTTACATTGTCATGAGACATTTGTTACAAATTATGAAAGAATGTTGTCAAAATCTTACCACTAACTATAGTCCATATCTTACATTTGGTGTATTTTCCCCCCAACCCACCTTATTATTTTTTTCTAAAATATATTTTTGTGACAAAAGTTGTAAACTTACAAAACAATCATGCACATGTGCAGAATTCCCAAACAACACCCCTCTATCAACACACCACAACGTGGTGGAAGATTTGTTACAGATTATGAGATAATATCATGTGATTATTACCAGGTCCACAGTGTACATTGGGCACACATTTTCCATACTCCCCCATTATCAACACAGTGCATCTTTGGCATAGATGCAAGAATATTATATTATTACTGTCAACTACAGTCCATAGGTCACTCCAGTTGCATTTTTCCCATCCTTCGCCACATTCCCACCACCCTGTAATAGTGATGTACATCTGCTCTAGCTTACAAACGGCACTCTTGAATCTGTATCATCAATCACAATTCTCATCCACCTCTGGGTTTACTGTGCTACTCAGTCCCTAGATTATTCTCTAGCTTTCTGTCAATTGGTATTTACATCCCTAGACTACCATTTTCAGCCACATCCCCATTTATAACCAGCTGTTACTCACTATAATGTGTTATCATCAACTCTGTACATTTCCACACTTCTACAGTAAAGCTAATTAAAACTTCTACATACATTAAATATCAGTAGTCCATCTCAATCCACCTCCCATCTCCCCCAGGAATCCACCACTTACCACCAAGTCTTGAAGATGCCTTCCTACATTTTCTTCTAGAAGCTTTAGGGTTCTTGCTTTTATATTTAGGGTTTTGATTCACTTTGAGTTAAAGTTTATATAAGGTGTCAGATAGGGGTCCTCTTTTCTTCTTTTGTTATGGATATCCAGTTTTCTCAGCACCATTTGTTGAATGGACTGTTCTGCCCGAGCTGGCTGGGTTTGACAGGCTAGTCAAAAATTACTTGACCACAGATGTGCGGGTCTGTTTTTTAACCATCAATTTGGTTCCATTGGTCTATGTATCTGTCTTTATGCCAGTACCATACTGTTTTTACCACTGTAGCTAGGTAATATGACTTAAAGACTGGAAATGGGAGTCCTCCAACTTCATTTTTCCTTTTGAAGATGTTTCTGGCTATTCAGGACACCTTACCCTTCCAAATAAATTTGATAATCATATTTTCCATTTATTTTAAAAATGCTGGTGGAATTTTTTTTCAGGATTGCATTGAATCTGTATATCAATTTGAGTATAAATGACATCTTAATGATATTTAGTCTTTCAATCCGTGAGCATGGAATGTTCTTCCAATTATTTAGGTCTTTTTTTTAATTATTTCTTTTAACAATGAGTTGCAGTTTTCTAAATACAAGTGCTTTACATCGTTGGTTAAGTTTATTCCTGAATATTTAGGTTTAATCTGTCATATTTTATTTTTACCACTCTTTCGACACTTTTAGTTACTTTTATTGATATAATCTTCATTTCTAGACTCTCTTCCAGGCCTCTCTCTCCTGTCTTTTCTTTTCAGGCTGTGGTACACCCTTTAGTATTTCCTGAAAAGTTGTTCTCTTGGTTGCAAACTCTCTCAGTTTCTGTTTATCTGTGAATATTCTAAACTCGACCTCATTTTTTAAAGACAATCTTGCCAGATATAAGATTCTTGGCTGGAAGATTTTCTCTTGCAATATCTTTAATATATAATACCACTGTCTTCTTGCCTCCGTGGTTTCCAGTGAGAAATCAGCACTTAATCTTATTGGGTACCTCTTATATGTTATCCATTGCTTTTCTTTTGCTGCTTTCAGAATTTTTTCTTTGTCTTTGACATTTGACATTCTGATTAGTATGTGTCTTGGTGTTGGTCTATTTGGATTTTTTGGATAGGAGTACATGGATATCTATGTCCTTCAATACGGTTGGGAAATGCTTTACCATTATTTCTTCAAATATTCCTTCTGCCCCTTTTCCCTTCTCTTCTCCTTCTGGGACACCCATGACATGCATGTTTGCAAGTCTCTTGCTGTCATTTAGTTCCCTGAGAACTTTTTCAAGCTTTCCCAATCATTTCTTCATCTGTTCTCTTGTATGTTCACTTTCAGAGGCCATTTCTTCAAGCTCAGCCATCCTTTCTTCTCAAATCTGCTATTATATGATTCCACTGTATTTTTTATTTCATTTATTGCACCTTTCATTCCCATAAGATCTGCTATTTTTCTATGTATGCTTTCAAATTCTTCTTTGTGCTCATCCAATGTCTTCTTAATATCCTTAATTTCTTCAGCCATCTCATTTAATTTATTAAGGAGATTTGTTTAAACATCTGTGATTAGTTGTCTCAACTCCTTTAAGTCATCTGGAGGTTTATCTTGTTCCTTTAACTGGGCCATATCTTCCTGTTTCTTGGTGTGGATTGCAATTTTTTGTTGGTGTCTTGGCATCTGGCTTACTAGAGTATTTATTCTGGGTGCAGTTTTTCTCTTTAGTTTAGGGGGTCCTCCCCTTTCTTCCTTGCTGGTTGTGTAGTAGGAGCCAAGGATGTAGTTGGTGCTATAAGCTGTGGAGGCTCAAGCTGCCCTCATTGCCCCAAGGACCAGTGAAGCTTCTCCCAACTTCCTCCTTTGCCAGGGGTAGGGACAGAGCCACACCTGTGCAGAATAATCTGACTCATGAAGGCCTAGACTGTAGTTGTCCAGAAAGACTGATGAAGCTTCATGCCCCTTTCTCCTCTGTTTGGGGTGGGGATGGAGCTGCAGGTGTGGGCAGCAATCTATGTAGTGCAGGTCCAAGATGACAGCAGTTGCCCAGGTAGGCTTCCGTTTATTCAGTCTGTGCCAGCTAAATGTACCTGCAGTTCCTGGATAAACTGGTGCAGGACCCACCAGTTTCCTCCCTGTTAGAGTTGAGGCTGAAGCCTAGGGTAGGGCTGGAGGCCAATCTGGGTAAAAGAAACCAGTCTTTACTGTCACTGTGATTTTCAGTCTCCCCAGCTTCCCCTCATGTTGGGGGTGGAGTCAAAATGGTGGCTACTGGCCTCCTTTGACCTGGACAGGCTCAAACTCTAGCTGTTCCTAGGGTTTTACTTTAACCAGCTGAATTGACTAATCAGTAGCTGAAATCGGTGGCCAACCGTCTCTTTTTCCCGTTTTTGGGAAATGGAGCTTCCAATTCCTGCCACAGAATAGCTCCTGGGGTGGCTTGTGCTGCCAAAGGAGGATGATCACTGGCCTCCACGGTATGGCCTGTAATTTCCCAAGAGGCTGGCGCAGCTCCCCCCAGCTTCCTCCCTGCCCGAGGTGGGCCTGGGGTTTAGGCTAGAGCAGCAATCTGATCTAGATGGAAAGAAGCCAGTCCCTATCAGCACTGTGATTTTCAGTCAGCCCCGCTTCCTCTCATGTCAGGTGTGGAATTAAGATGGCAGCTACCGGCCTCTTTTTGACTTGGACAAGTTCAAATTTTAGCTGTTCTTAAGATTATATTTTAGCCCGCCAAATTTAATAATCAGTAGCTGAAGTTGGTGTCTCCATTTTTGGGAAGTGAAGCTTCCAATTAGAGCTGCAGAATAGCTCCCAAGGCGGCTTGTGCCTCCAGTGGAGGATGGGCACCAGCCTCCATAGCGTGGAGGGCTCTACTTAGGAATCTTCTCTGCAGATGGGCAGTGTCCTCCTTCCATTCTTTCAAGGATGCTGCAGGATGCACTTCTGGTCTCCTGGAGCCCCCAAACAAGTGCTGTAGATAGCTCTGGGTGATTTCTAACTGCTCTGTAGCAGTACAGATTCTAGGAGCTCTTTACTCTGCAGCCATCTTGCTGTTTGTCTTTTGGTACATTAAAAAAAAAATTTTTAACTCTTTTATTTTTAAAAAAGCTTTAGATTACAGAAATGTTTCATTAAAAATATAGGGGGTTCACATATACCCTACCCCCACCCCCTGCCTCACTTTCCCCCATGAACAACATCTTTCATTAGTGTGGTAAATTTGTTACAACTGATGAACTCATATTGAAGCATTGCTACTAACTATGGTCTATAGTTTATATTATAGTCTACACTTACCACCACACAATTTTATAGGTTTTGACAAAATGTATAATGGCCTGTATCTATCATTGCAATGTCATGCAGGCCAATTCCAATGTCCCCAAAATGCCCCATGTTATACCTATTCTTCCCTCTCCCTCCTCTCAGAACCTCTGGTGGCCAGTGCCTTTATATCTATATCAATGAAAAAAGTTCTTCCATTGCTAGAATAATAATAAGTCTACTTTAGTCCACAGTTGCATTCCCCCTTATGTTTGTTCATCCCTCAATTTTGAGGATTTTGGAATGGTGATGCCCTCTCTGATTGAGAGGGGGCTTAGAACCCATGGGGCAGATGGATGGAACTGTCTTGCTTGCAACTGTGGATACTCTTTGTTTTTTGGGATGGGCATTGTCCATCATCATCCTTTTGTTACTTATCCTGGTCAAGTCCAATGAACTGGAGAGTAGGTGTCGCAACTCTCAGTAGATTCTCTACTGAGAATCAAGGCTCAACCGGCCTATGAACAAATGGAAGATTTAAGTCTCTTGGGAAGCCAACTATAGAACTGTCATATGATCCAGCAATCCCATTTCAGGGTATATACCTAGAAGAACTGAAAGCGGCGTACATTTTTAACAACACAGAGAAAAAAATAATTTAAAAAACACAGCTTTAAAAAGCAAATCCAGTTTTACATAATTACATTTCGCCAGTGGGCAGAGGATAGCACCCTGAGCACGCTAGGGCTGTTGTGGATGGGCTTTGCAGGATCTGAGTCAGGAAGGGGACTCGGCATTTAATACCCAAAGTTCTGTGCTTTCTCCCTATCAAGCAGGATGTGTGCCAGGTGGGATATGTCAGCCACCGAGCTCTGACAGCACAGCCTGGCTTAGCATGGGCCATGTCAGGACAGAAACATGGAGAAATATTCTGTTCGAGGGAGTCACTATTAGAGCCAATCCATAACTATTTTTCCTCTTCTGAAATCACCCATGACAGATCACTTTGAGAGATTACCCTTCTTTAGACACCCCCTTCGACAATTTGTGCTCCAGCCATGGAGAAACAAAGCGATTTAATTTCAGAACCCAGCAGTTTCTTTATGACACTTGGCAGAAAAGAATGTGAGAAGTTTGGAACTAGGTCCTTGCAGACATTGGTTGCTACAGAGTACAGATGTCTAGGGGGCTTTAATCACGATAAACATCCCATCGACCATTTAAAAAAATGTGCTCAGGAATGGGAAAGAACCTCATAAAGGCGCCTAGATGAAGCGATGTACTGGTATGGTTGAGTGAGCTGAGCCATCAGCCACGACTCCAGAGATTCCAAACCACGACTGTGTCCTGGAAGAAAAAGGCTCTGAACCCACATTCTGCTCACTTGCCTCATTGGGAAAGCACAGGGCACGACCACTGCCCCACCTTGCAGGATGGCACAGAAGGAGAGCTAAGGGCCATCAGGCTGCAAGACACAGATATAATGTCACTCTTTTGCCCCTGAGTTCCTTTTAATTTTAATTGGTCTCTGTCAATTACTGGGAAAGAGAAGGCCACGCCATGTATTCTAGTGGCACAGAGACTTTAGTTTGCAAAAGGAAGTAGATTATGAGGACAGGGGAAATCTATCTCAAATCATATAATCAGCAAATAATCATTGATAGCTAATTCAAAGATTTATCAAAAGTGAAATAGTAGTTCTCTTTTTCATTCAAATCATTTATAAGTGACAAAGGGCAATAAGGAAAGAAATAGGGGAGAAGAGTTCAACTTGCTGACACAACGCTAAAATTTACTCTTTGCTCACTGAAACCTCTTCCAGGACAGAGACTGAAAATGGAGTTTTACTTTTAATTTTACTTGGGCTTTATAGTTCATACCCCTAGTCCAATAATGGTGGGTGAGTTCAGGTCACTAAGAAGCCATAGTTAATTGATACCCCTACAAAGAAGATGTTTTAAGTTAAGTTTGTTATTTACTGTTTTTGTCCGTTCTCTCTATCCCTCTATCACCATGCCCTGGTGGCTTTCCTGTCACCATGCACTGGGAAGCTTTCCTTATCAGCTCTAGCATTCAACGTCCCCTTCCCAAACCCTCAACTGCTTGACTATTGACCTCCCACTGCTCTAAATGTCATCATTCAAACATGATGACATGTGATTGGGATACCAGAGAGGTAAAAAATAAACCACCACATTACCAAAGATAAGACAAGAATGAAATCAACATTATTTCTCTCAAATAACTAGCAGATAATCACCTGAAATAGATGCATCCTAGGAAAAAATGTCCATAAAATGAGTTTCTTGAACACAAATCTTAATTTTAGTGATCATCATTGTAAAGCCAGACAATGTATTATTATCTACACACATACACACACCCACTAACATACACCACTCAGTTAACAGATTTATTTCTTAGGGAAGAAAAGGATCAATTTAGATAGTGGAATGTCCTATTGGTATAAAAGATTATCAGGCTCTGCGTTTTGGGAGCAATAGCCCCAAATCATGGCCTGACCTTTCCCAATTTGTACCTCCTACAATAAAAGGCCAGGTGCACTTAAATTTCTGAACTAGAACAAAGACATTCTTTCCCATGTTATACTAAGGTCAGGTACAGAGTTTCAACACATGAGCTGTCACCATCCTTCCTCTCCCTCTCCTTCCTTTCTCTCTTTCTCTAAATTCAGGTTCTTACAATGTTTAATAGAACTGAGATGCAGTATCTCATTTTGCCAGTAGATGCCACCATTCAGCATAAGGGCAATAACAGAAAAAAATATTAAACTTTAGACGAGACTTGTTTTCAATTTGGAAATTCCAAATTCTATATAATCAATTCATTTTCAAATCATATACTTAAATGATATATGAAAATAGTAGTATATAGCAATCAGTGACTTAGTACTAATTCTCTGTAAATCAGGGATTTTATGTGAAATGAGAATCTCTACACCAATGAAAATAGTAGCTCATATAACTGGATATCTTATTTATTCTGTTGAGTTTTCCCATTTCCTAGATCTCCCATCTCTCAGAGCCTCAGAGTTTCAGTTTATCTACATTTTTCATTATATCTCATATGAGAAGAAACCCATTTGATTTGCCGAAAATGTTTTGTTGTTGTTGATGGGAAGAAGATACATTGCAGGGGGTCGGATGTGGCTCAACTGGTTGGGCGTCCGTCTCCCATATGGAGGGACCCGGGTTTGATCCCCGGGACCTCCCGGTAAAAAAAAAAAAAAAAAAAAAAAAGATACATTGCAGCTACTGTAGGACAGGAAAAGCACCCTTCCTAGAGTGGAAAATATGTCCTTGGGCCCTGTTTCAAAGCTGTCTCAGAGATTTAAATGAACTTTTATTAAATACAACAGAGAAGTAGGGATTTCTGATTAATAAACATTCTGTGTAATAAAGGAATTTTATTTAAATAGTCATTTAACTTTATTAGTCATTTGTCATTAAAATAGACTGTATTAGAATATTATTAACAATTAAATTATCTTGACTTTAATTTTCTTTGATGATTTCAGAAGGCACTTCTCTCTGAGTACTGTCTCAGGGAGCAAGGGCTCACAAGTCAGAATGCCTGGGCTTGACTCTCAGCTCAGTCACTTCTCTGCTTTGTGTTCTTGAGCAAGCCATCGAACGTCTCTTTACCTCAGTTTCCTTTTGAGTAAAATGGAGATGTTAATATTTATCTCATAAGGTGATGAATTAATATATATATAGACTTGTGTCTGGCACATGGGAACTAGAGAAAAAGGTTAGGAACCATAAATATTACAAATATTAAATATCATTACACTAAAGTATTGGTTAACATAGAATTTAGGGTTATAATTGCAGTTGCCTAAGATTTTATTTTTAAGTGGCACAATTTAAAGCATCATAAATCTGAATCCATTTGATATCAAATGGCATGAAAGTAAAGACAGGTTTGCAACTTTTCATAGCAAACTATGGAAATCACCAACTATAAAAGCACAGTGCTAATTACGCCACCCTGGGTTTTAATCATGTGCTGAAACCACCCTAAAATGCAACTGTAACAGGAAACCAACAAGCCATTTTTATATATCTTTATTGATCTGGATTTGTTTCCTATGACCAATGTCTATATAAAAATTCCTTAGCATAATCTAAATCATCTCTAACAAAGAACATAAAACCTGTCTTTGTTGTTTCTTCATTGGAGCCCAGGGTTACAGACAGGCCAGCCAATAAGCTCAAAACAAAGGACTTCACTCCACAGAACGAGCTCATACAATGAGGTCAGAAGCAAATCCCACGCACACATTATAAAGACACTCTTTCAGCAAAAGTGACAAATGCAAACAGTCTAGTTTCACTGAAACTGTGACTGACTATGGTTATAGTTTCCCACACAATCTTATTTTTCAATGCTTTTTATTCCAAGATAAGGACCTTAAAACAAAAGCAATTATTCTGCTATGTTTTACACTATTTGCTAGTTGAGACAAAGGCTCTGTGCTGCCTGGTAACTACTCAGATGGCAGAAGAGATGTTCAAAATCCCAGTAAAAAAAAAAAAAAAAAAAAAAATCCCAGTAAAACAGGAAGCTCAGATTTCCTGCAAGGTCATAATGGACCACGAAAGAAAAAGTCACTGAAACACTGTGGATGTCAGATTCGAGGATCTGCAGTTCTGCTGTTGTAAAGAATCCAGGGGATTCTGTATAAAGGATGAGCCTGTTTAGTACTGGGACTATGAGCTTTACTATGAAAGGACCTTTGGGGGAAGAGGAGATGAGAAATAATGAATTCTATAAAATGAAAGGGACCTCAGAAGTCCATTTGGCTGGTCCCCCTGCCATCAAGTAGACTTATGCTCCAGAAGCCCAAACAGGGGCCACCGTATTCTATTTTATGTTTCTGGCTGTTAAAAACAAACAAACAAACAAACAAACAAAAAAAACAGACCAAAAAAAAAAAAAAAAAATCTCAGTCTACTCACAAACTTGAGAGTAAATGTTCTACTAAATGAAATAAAATCCAATTACAAAGTTCATCACAATGCCGGAAATTTGATTATCATGAGGGTCAAAGGATGCTTCTGACAGACACAGATTTTTAATTTATCATTAGTCCTCATACACAGAATCCTTATCAGAGCCATCACACAGCTTTACTGTAGCTCACCCTGCTAGACCTCATGTCTGTCTGTCTGTCTGCCTCTCTTCTCTCTCACACACAATCACACATGTACACTGTAATTGAAGGCCAACATGCTTCCTTTTATCAGGTAGTAAAAGCTCTGTAACTCATTATATTTTCCTTTTTGCCATTTTGTGGGCTGTGCAAAGAAAAATCCAGGGCTCCAGTATAACATCTAGATTTAACGTAGAAAGAACGGTGGAAATGGTACTAAGAAAGGATTTAGAAAGTTTAGGTTTAATTCCCTGTCTTCAGCATTTTTAATCTATGCGATACTTGGTAAGTAATAACCCAGTCAACTTCATCTGTAACATTGGGATAAGTGTACTCGTGAGAGTTCTTGTGAGGTTAAAATTAATTCATAGGTGTAAAGGCTTTGAAGATAATAAAGTGCACACTGATTTAAGTTTCTCTGCCCTACCTTTTATTTTATGTACTTAGGTCTCCGATGTCCCAAACCTGCATATGGAGGCTGCTAGACCGTCCCTGCCCTTTGTTCACACAGGATTGTACCGTCCTCCGATTCCCCAACACGCTAGTCAGCCCTCAAGCTCCCCCTTTTGATCATGAAAGGGAGTTGCCCAATTCAAAATCTGCCAACAATGCTTCTCCTTCTTTCTGTGGTAATTGTGACCATAAGCCCCCAGCTCACAAACAGTTTTCTCCTCTCTTTTGCCATGTACAGTTACATTTATTTTCATTTAGACAGTATCTTTTTTATTAATTTCACAGACTTTATTTTTAGAGCAGTTTTAAGTTTATAGATAACTTGAGTAGGAAGTACAGAGAGTTCCAAATATACCCACTTCCCCACACTCAGTTTCCCCTATTATTAACATTTTGCATTAAGGTGGTACATTCGTTACACCTGATGAGCCAATAATGATACATTATTATTAACTAAAGGTTATAGTTTACATTACAGTTCACTCTTTGTGTTGCACAGTTGAGTGGGTTTTGACCAATGCATGAAATATCATTACAGTATCATACAGAATAGTTTAATTGCCTCCCCAAAAGCCCTGTGTACCACCTGTTCATCTCTTCCTCCCTCTCTCCCATGCCCTCCCTGGAATCCTTGGCAACCACTAATCTTTTTACATTCTCTGTAGTTTTGACTTTTCCATAATGCCTTATAGTTGGAATCATACAGTATGTGCAGCCTTTTCAGGCGGCTTGTTTCACTTAGCAGTATGCATTTAAGGTTCCTCCATGCCTTTTCATGGCTTGATAGCTTATTTCTATCACTGAATAATATTCCATTGTATGGATGTACTACAGTTCATTTACCCATTCACCTATTTAAGGATTTCTTGGTTGCTTCCAATTATTAGCATTTCTGAATAAAGCAGCTATAAATAAATGTTCCTGTGCATATTTCCATGTGAACATCACTTTGCAACTCATTTGGGTGAATACCTAGGAGCGTGATTGCTGGCTCATATGGTAAGCCTGTTTAACCTTCTAAGAAACCACCCAGCTGCCATCCAAAGTGGCTGTTCCATTTTGCATTCCCAGAAGCAATGAAGGAGAGCTCCATTGCACCACATCCTCACCAGGACTTGGTCTTATCAGAGTCTTGGATTTTGGCCATTTAGTTAGCTATGTAGTGTTAACTAGTTTTAATTTGCAATTCCCTCATGATATATGATGTTGAGCATCTTTTCAGATCTGTTCAGATCTTTTGCCATTTTTAAATTGGGTGGTTTGTTTTCTTAATGTTGAGTTTTTAAAGTTCTTTGTGTATTTTGGATACAAATCCTTTATTAGATATGTGTACTGCAAATACATTCTTTCAGGCCCTCACATTTTCAAATATCCCTTCTCTTTCTAACTCTTTCCAAGTTAACTCAAGAAAATTTATCTTCTTCCTCCACTCCACTCAGACATCTATGAGTATAAAATAACAGTAATCTTGCCTGACAAGTATAAGAGTCATGTGAGTGCTGTATCACATTAAAAAAAAGAAAGATAATTTCAAAGAAAATTAGACATAAAAATGAACAAGTTGGAACTCTCTTTAAAGTAATCTGATGGTGTTTAACAAGAAGTTTACCACATATTATAATCAATCTCAGGGGGAAATATATACAAATAAATGACCAAAGAATAAAAGAAAATATAATTTGTTCAAAAATTCATGATGGATGCTTATTTAATGAAAAATAAAACAATTAAGTAAATTCCCAAGCAAATATCACTATGCCATTACAACAAAATATTATACATCTAATGAAAATACTTACTCCCAGACTGTGAAAGGCAAGGAAAAGAACATGACTTAAAGTCATGTTATCTTAAATCTTAAAGAGTATCTTAAATCTTAAAGATTATCCATTTTTTATGTAACATTTATGTAATCTAAAACTTCTTTAAAAATTAAAAAAAAATTAAAAAAAAGACTATCCATGATTATTTTGAGAAAAACTGCTAATTAAGACACCATCTATTAGATATTTCAACATCTCTTACATAGCGCCAATGCAATACATTCTGTTTAGACTGCAGTACAAGAGAAAAACCATATTTGAAAGGCCAACATGCTTCACTTTATCAGGTAGTAAAAGCTCTGTAACTCACTATGTTTTTCTTTTTGCCATTTTCAGGGCTGTTCAAAGATAAATCCTAGGGCTCCAATTTCCTTAATCTAGGTTCTCTTATGATTATTCTTTTACTCTTTTAATTATTTGACTGTTTTATGTAACTCATATAATTTATGGTTCCATTTTTTCTGTATCATTTAATGTAAATTATCTTAAAATTATTTCGGAAATAAGCAGGGCATAATAAATACATGAATAAATCATTAAAAACTGCAAATATGCTGATTATATAGCAATAGAGAAATACATGAAAAGAATAAGGTTAAGTGATTAAGATATGTGAAACAAATATTACAAGTGAATCTGAATGGATAATAATAACAGTAGCTAACTTTTATTGAGTTTTTACTCTGTGCCAGACATTGTTAAGTGTACTTCACATATATCATATCAATGAATCCTCACAATAACCCTGTGAGGTAAGAATCAGCAGCCCCCACAATTTCACTTCTAGAGACAAGGAAACCAAAGCACAGAAACAATAAGTAACACATCCAAATTCATACAGTTAGCAAGCTACATGTATACAATTTTAATGTACAATTATTTTCTTGAGTTTATATTAATAACAATAATATTTATTCATATTATGATGCACATTGAATTCAATTTCTAAAGTCCACAGAAAAGTAAAAAAATCACGTCTTTAATATTTACCATAGTTTGAGTAATAATAATATTTTAAAATTTCTTAATACTTCAACAGAATTGTATTGTTTAATATAATTTCAACCACAGTATAGAAGATGTTTGAGGTGAGTGAAATTAGTTTGGGGGACAACAAAATCATGTTATAGTTACAATAACTAAAGGTACTTTTTTCATTAAAATGCTCACAGAAACAGGAGATGCAATGTTAAAACATCACAGGAAGCTAGAACTATTGAAAATATTTGTCATATCTGAGGAGGAATTTCCATTAATACCATTTACCTGGGACAGGAGTTCAGTATTTCAGGGCAAAGAAAAAAGAATAAGACACTTGTTCAAACACCCCACAGGGACTTTACCACCAAAGGAATGTGTCCACACCATAGGTGCATGGGAAGTGACTTGTAAAGCACCTGGATTTATGCCATGCCTGCATCACATCCTGCCCCCTTTTGTTAGTATCTCTTCTCTCTCCAATTCCCAAAATTTAACAAGGTCAGGGACACTGCATCTTGAAATGTGAAGTCAGTGCTAAGGATATGTGTATACACAAGAGTTTTACATTTTTCCAGTCTAGTGTTTTGATGTTGATTTTTTCCCCCAAATAATTCTTTATGTCAAAGGGAAAATTCCATAAAGTCTGGTTCAAATTACCCAGGAATAAATATGCTTCTATAAAGTCAGACAATTAGCCAGTAAAAGCAGAAGACCTTTCACTGACCCATGAGAACCTCACTAGATAAATGACTGCTAGACACCAGAAAGTTCATTAGGAGGTGTGTGTGTGTGTGTGTGTCTATAATTACATTCCCGCATATAGGCTTATTTCATATATAATGCATATATATAAATGCATATAAATATATATGTGTGTGGGCATGTAAGGGAATGCAACAACATATTAGTTATTATTTCTGATTAGTAGAAATACGGGACCTTTTGTTTTCTTCTTTATGTGGTTTTCTATTTCCATGTTTTCTAAAATGAGTTGGTAGCAGTTTTATAATAAATCTTTGTTAAAAAAAACTGTAAGGGGAAGTCTATATACTTAAACACTATAATACTATTTCTTTGAGAGGAGAACAATCTGACATTACAATCAGCTGAGAAAGTTCGGCAGCACAAACCATATGAAACCATTTAAAATCTAATGCCTTTTGTGATTCTGGTCAATGCAAAGTAACCATGTGTGCTATATCCAGAAAATCAGTCCTCAGACATAACATGTGTGACACTAAAAACTGTTTAATGAGATTTAATATCCTTTTGATAATTTGAAAGGCAATTCTAAATCTCATGATATTGAATTCTGATGGTCATAATAATAAACATAAATTCTCATTGATTGTGAGTCTCATATAAGCCTGGTAATTTTTCATTTTTCCCATTCTTAATGAAAAGCACTTAGCTTTATATGTTTATATTCACATATTATAAACATATGTGGATATAGAGGATAAGATTTTTTTAATCAATCCTTAGCTTTCTCATACCAAAGTTAAATAGCTGAATGAATTTTCAAATGTTTCTGCATTCCCCAAATTCCTAATTAAAAATGGCAACTCACTGACTCTTGGACAAGTTCATGACAATAATTCTTTTTTTTTTTTTCTTTATTTTTAAAGACAATAATTCCTTAGTTGCAATGAAATTTGACAATTCTTACAATGAAATTAGAATGGGCAGAACCGTAAAGGAATCAGACTTAAAATGCTCAGTAGAAGTTCAACACTTGTTCAACCTTATTGAGCAGAAAGACATTAACTATCTTCAGTGACTTATACCATGACTTCACCCCAGCTCTCCACTAAGTTTTTATTCACAAATATTTAAAATCCTTTTAGGCAGCTACCTGTGGCTTTAAATTCCCCATTTCCAAAGAGTTCAAGTCATTTCTATTTTAACATTTAAACAATTACCTTGGATAAGAATAGAAAAGACTGAATATGGTGCCAACAACTGGGCCTACTATCTTAGAATCCTGGACTCCTAACTAGAAAGGTCATTAGAAATTATTTAGCATTATCTGCCCTCCTCCCCATCCCATTCCCCCTGACCTCCAAGATCAAATGACACATTTGACTAATTCTAGGTCTTTAACATCCTGTCACTCAAACCTATACTCTTCTACCTGTGGGAGAGAAAAAGTGAGGAGAAAAGGATCCACTCATAAAAATGTGCTTTCGACGACTGTAACAAATGTACCATACCAATGCAAGGTGTTAATAATAGGGCGATATATGGGAATCCCCTGTTTTATGAACCACTGTTCTGTAAACCCACAACTTCTCTAAGGAAAAATAAAGGAGGAAATTAAAGTAATAAAAAAGAAACAGAATTTCACAACGTTTCTGTCTCAATTTGAAAATGAATGGGTATTTGCCGTGTTCTAAAGGGGTCTGCCCCTAGGGAGCCTTTCAAATTCAGAGACTGCCACACTTGAAGGTGCCTTAAGAGAGTCTTTTCAGACCCTCTCATTTCAGAGACCTGGCAACTGATGCCCAAGGAAGGCTAATATTAGACCCAGTCCCACGCATGTTAGGGGCAGAATCAGTACCAGAAACCATATCTGTAACTCCCACTTCGGTGGCCCCTCCTTGATACATCAGGCTACACCTTATATTTAAATACCTTTGCCAGTATGGGATTTCATTCCATGTCCCTACCCCCACCAAAGTAGTGGGGAAGGATCCACTCTGGGTCAAGGTTATCAGCTATTCCCAAGGAAGCAGTGCTTCAGCAAGTGGCCTTTCCTACCCCTGCCTCCCATCAAGCTCCAATTTCTGTAAACAGCCTGCTTTGTATTGATCTGCCCTTTCTATGCTGGAATTCTACTCACACTTAAACCCTGGGAAGGAATGTTTCTACCCAGAATAGGTATCTACCTTCTTGAACCGGCCATCCCTTAGCAGATTAGCAGACATGAATTCTTTCTTCTTCTTCTCTTGCTGACAGCAACCTGGTTTGGTGTTGGGGCACTGTGTTATACTTTTCTCTAATTATACCATCTAAGCTCTGTCTCCAAGACTTTATTATACACCCTCAAAGGTCTGGGTACAGATGAAAAGAAGTAGTATTTTTATAGTGCAATCTTTGCAAAGAGCTTCTATCCCAATGATCTCCAGCCATGTTTAAGGCAGCCATGAACGGTCAGTTAATGTGATTCCCCCATTAAACAGGAGAAGACAGTGAGTCTCAGGGTCATTTCTGTTTTTTTTTTTTTTTTTTTTTTTTTTTTCTACCGGGAGGTCCCGGGGATCGAACCTGTGTCCCTCCATATGGGAGACGGACGCCCAACCAGTTGAGCCACATCCGACCCCCGCTCAGGGTCATTTCTAACATTTAAATAGTGGCAAAGATGAGTACAGAACTCAAATGTAGGTAATAGCACTCTCGTTTGAAAGCCAAGAAATACCTGTAATTTGAAAGAGCATTCTCTTCTCATACTCCTACCACAGATTCTAAGAAAGCTCTTTGTACACCCATTTCTAGGTAGTATGGTTTGACTTAGCTATGATAATAAGGCAATAGACACTTAATAAAAATAAAAATGCTTAACATTTAGTGAGTCCACCAAAGCTTCCAATACTATGCTGAACATTTTTATGTATAATCTCATTTAATCCTGCCAACAACTCTAAAGATGCATACTATCATTTCCCTTATTTAACAGATGAAAAAACAACAACAAAAAACTATCTAGCCCAGTAAGTAGCAGAGCTGGGATTCAAACTCAGCCTGCTTGAGTTTAGGGTCTATAATTTTTTAAACACTATCTCCTCAATCTAATGAAAACAGATTTCTAAGCACTCATAAAGGAAGTTTTCCTTCCCTAGGGAGATTGCAACTTTGAAGTGAAAATGTTAATGGACATTAATATTTTTATGACTTTTTGTTCAAGTCTTAGGCTTGCTTAAAACCAATCTAGATGGCTCCTTTACTCATTTTGTCAGAACTGAGAGGAAATTTGCAGCCCTGAGTTCACCCCTGGGGTTCCAAGCATCATGGGCACTTTCTATTGTCATTTAGCCATGAAATAGATCACACAGTTCACTCTAGAGTTGTCTCTGTACCCTGTGTTACAAAAACCTCAAATCCCTCCAGGCAGAAAACTACTCTGTGAGCTGCTACCGTGTTCATTATCCTTCAACAGCCTTACCAAATAAAAATGTTTTTGAGTGAAATGAGAATGTGTTATGCAAACCGTAAGGAAATCTGAAAATATTACTTAGTATCTTCAGCCTTCCTTTTCAAAGATAATAGCTATCTGAAGTGAAAAGCCAGCCATCTGCTACAAAGCTTCACAAATGAATCTATCGTGCTAGACACTGGAGGCCAAAAGCTAGGGAGGGATGGAGTGCAGTGCACAAGAGTCGTTTAATCAATACTGATTAAGGCTTGACTCGTACATCTTGAGACTCAAAATGCCTACTTTTTGCAATAATTTAATCATTTCTACTATTATTTTCTGGACCATTGTTCAATGTCTCTAGGAAAGAAACTCAAAATGGGACTGGACCCTCTAGTAAAGATTAGGAGAGATGAAAAGAGGGAGAATAAATTGAGTGTTCCCAACCACATAGGTAGAGGGAAAGGTAAATTGACAAAGGTTGGTTTGTCACTAGTGGAATCTGGGCTCTCTATAATATAATCTTGTTCTATAATTAGCCAACTCTAATTCAACAAGTGGGGTTACACAGAGAAGTTCTAACGTCTACTATATTAGTCACCACTCTTTGTTAGCTGAGAAACTCAAACAAGTCAAGGAGGGAAAATGGGGAATGTGTGGGGGATATGGCAAAATAACAATGGGTTGACAGGACAGCATGTCTTCATGGGGGCTGGAACTCAAAATCCTTCTGCAAATGAGGCAGCTTCAGGGATTACATCTGTGGGAGTCTGAGGTCATTCCTTTTGGGTTCTGCCATCCATGGACTCACTTGCACTCTAAAATGTCTCAGCTTCTGTCCTACTACCCACTGATAGTTATTTCTTGCTCCAAATCTAAATCCTGAGAAGAGTGGCTAGTCAGCTCAACTGTTCTCCCCAGGCAACAGGTAGCTGGCCAGTTTCTGAATACCCATTTTCTGATCATTGCCCAGTTGTCTGGGAGAAGGTCACATGGTACAAGCATGGCCTTCTAGACTTATGCCTTCAACAAGGCTCTGGGCAAGACCAGTCCCTTTGAATGAAGTATGAATTAGTCCAGAACTCCAAAGCATCTTTAGTACATTATTTTATATGCATATAAGTATATTGATAAAATTTATTGAATGCTGTGTTTTTCAGGCAGAGAAGGTATGAATTCAGTCCATAAAACAGCATTTTAGGACCTGTTAATTTCCTTACTTTCTATAACAAGATTCAATTTATCATTAAGAGAGTCATGTAACATGGTGTCTATGGGCAACTGGAACCAAACTATTTGGGTTCAAATTCCTGCTCTCTCAATTATTAGTTGTGTGACCTTCTATAGTTCTCTCTCTTTAATTCTCACTCAGCTTCCTCATTTTTAAAATAGAGACAACAATAGTACCTATCTAATATAGTTGCTATGAGGACTAAATGAAGCAATATATGTAAAGTGTTTAGCAAATGCCTGGCACATTGAGAGTGCTATCTTAAGTATTAACTGTGAGGAGGGGGGGAAGGAGGCAGAGGAGCGGGAGGAGGGAGAGGAGGAGGAGGATTCTAAGCCCCTAACCCACAAAGCTGTCAAGAGGATCAAAAAGGAAAAAAAGAAGAAAGCAAAGAAACACTCTACCACAACATTACCTTGCTAAGGATTTGGTCCACTTCTACTTAGAGTGATGGCACTGTTCCCAGTCTTTGGTAGCTCAACATATTGGGGAAGGAGGCACCTGCCTGAGCTTTTGGTCCACACAGTTTGCTGCTAGGACAGCCATCACCCAGTGTGCAGGGCCAGTCATGGGCCCCTTCAGGTGTACCGGCTTGCTCTCCCCTGCTTCTGTGGCAAGCTTCGGTACAGAATTCTTTTGATGGCTCTTTTAAGACCCCATCTCTCATCCCTTCTCCAAGGTCTTGCAACTACCACCACCACCACCACCACAATATTGCTGAGAAGCAAGGCACACTTCTTCTTTGCTTTTGGTAATCCTAATCCACCCTCTAATCCTCCTTCTCTTCCCCTTTTATTTCTCCCTTTCTCTACAGCTTGGAAGAATCTCTTTCTAATCAACTTTGGGGAAAGAGTTTACCACAAATCATGAGCCCACTTTGGGTCTGGACTTTTGGAAAGAAAGGTATGGAAGATTTGTAAACCACATCCATTCCAATTTCTCACTTGAAGCAATTAGCACCGAGCATACTATCTGCTTGAATTTGGTGCAGCACCGGAGGGGAACAAGGAGGAAGAGTAGATTACTTTCTCAAGAAATTATCAAGCCCCCATGCATTTTATCAGATAAATTTAAGACAAACCTTTGAGGAACCAGGTACCAGTGTGGTTAGTACTTTGTTAAAGGTTATATGCCTAGTAAGTTTTTAAAAAGGCATTCCTTTAGACCCAAGTCTGTTTGACTCTAAAGCTTGAGGAGTTTTTCTCCCTTTACAAAGCTCACCATGATCTTTGGTGAAAAAAAGGCATCACCCAAGTAGAATAAGTAACTAGATATGAAACCTAGCTGTTGAGAGAGCACTATTGGGAAAACTGCTGACAGATTCCCAATAGCTTCCAGGGCACATGTTTGCTATTTTGTTGTTGTTGTGGTGGTGGTGGTGGTTGATCCCATCTGTCTTTCTGACTATATACTGAGTTCTCAATCCCGAAAGTGTCTTAGGTTGACATTGTATGTATAGCTATTGATTAAATAAGCAGCTCCTGATGATCTCAGCAATCTCCAGCAAAGACAATCCTTGGTGTGTGCATGGAAATAATCTATAACCCAGGGAAGGTGATGTGGCCAGAAAACTACTAGATGGTCCCTGCTGGTCCAGACTGTACCCCTATCATTTTCGTGTTTCTGAAATTCCATTTCAGATTATCTTTTTAAAAATCATGGGCCTACTTTCTCAATATCACTTTTGAATTAAATAAATTTAGCAATCTGTTTGAAAGGAGATGGAGGACAGAATACAAACAATGTCTCTTGCAATGATACTCTCTTTCAATTGAAATTTTTGTCAACTGATGCTTTATTTTACTTTTCAAATAAGATATAATTTACATTTCCTAAAATTTGCCATTTTAAACTGTACAATTCAGTGGGTTTAGTATATTCAGAGTTGTGAAAACATCATCACTTGTTAATTGCAGAATATTTTCATCATCCCCAAATGAAACCCAATACCCATTAGCAGTCACTCCCCATTCCCTCCTACCCCAAGACATAGGCAACCACTAATCTACTTTCTGTCTCTATAGAATTTGCCTATTCTGGATATTTCATATAAATGTAATCATATAACATGTGGTCTTTTTCATCTGGCTTCTTTCACTTAGCATAATGTTTTCAAGATTCATCTGTATCATAGCACATATCAGTACTTCATTCCTTTTTATGGCTGAGTAGTATTCCATTGCATGAATATACCATATTTTATTTATCCATTCATTCATCTGTTGATGGACATTTGGGTTGTTTCCACTTTTTATACATAATGCTGCTATGAACATTTATATACAATTTCTTGTGTGAACATTTTTTTTTTTTTTCCGATTCTCTTTGGTATATACCTGGAAGTGAAATTTCTGGGCCATATGGTAATTCTATGTTTAACTTTTTGAGGAACTGCCAAACTTTTTCACAGTGGCTGCACTATTTTACATTGATACTCAACTCTTTCCCTACCTGGAGAGTTAATGAAAAATAACAGAGCAGAAATGCAAAATTTAAAAACCTAGTTTTAATCACTTGTTCTCCATTTAAACCATCTTTTCCTAGGCCACCTATTGTGTTCAGATTTGGTGGCTGTAAAATAAGAGTGTCAAAAAAGACAAATAATTTACTTTCTCCTCATCATTTTAAAAATCTATTTCCTTTTTTTTTTTTAATCCACTTCACCAACTCTCACAGAGCTTCAATAATATGAGAAAATTCTTCATGACCTGCAGTGATTATTTGTATGAGTTGCTGCAAAATTCTCAAAACAAAAATTATCAATTACTTATTTAATGATTATGTGATTGAATGTTTTGTAGACTCTATATATACATGGGATTATATATGTGTGTATATATATGTGTGTGTGTATACATGCATATATAAATGCAATTCTTCTAAACATTTATATGTTTTCATTTCCTTGATTGCTCCTCTGTTACATGGAAACTTCTCTTGGCCTCTCTCTTATCTTCTGGGTTCCCTTATCTTTCAGCTTTTGGCACCCATGGCTTTCTCTCTATCTATCAAAGTTTCATTCTGTTTACAAAGGACTCCAGTAATAGGCTTAAGACCCACTCTGTCCAAAGTGTATAATCAGTGGCTTTTTTTTTTTATAGCTGTTAAAAAGTCCTTTTTGTAACATTGTAAAATAAATAGAAAAATAGATTGAAAGAAATTACAAATTTTAAAAGAGAGTGCAAGGCCAGGTTAGATTTAATATAATCAATTACAAGAAATAGATCATATAGCAAAAACATTTATAAATGTAAATAATAATTCTAACATAATAGAAATTAATTATAACATAATTCTAATTTTTATATTACAGCTCTAACTACTGGATATAATAATCTCTAAGAATGAAATAAATTACTGGTTTAGTTATTTAATTTTAATTTAGGCCATAATTCTTTCTAGTAATCAAATTCCTATTTGGGAATTCTTCCCATCTTATTGGAATGAATTACAACAGATAATTTTATGAGGCAGAAAAACTCAAAATCTTTTTCAAGAGTTGTCATGCTAAATCATTATTGATCCAGATGGATTATTTTAATTAACGAGTATGCATAAGAAAGAGTTAAAGATAAAGTATACAAAAATATATCTCTTCTCCAGTCCTCCTCAGTTAATTTTGTTTGATGAAACTTACAGAATAACTTACAAATCACAGGAGCAATTTGTTAATTGCACTGAGTAATTATTGTTCATATACTACAATATTGTTATTTTACAGTTATCTGGTCTACTCCAGCTCTTTTTTGGTTACTACTTGCATGGAATACCTTTTTCCAAACTTTCACTTTTAACCTGGTTGTGTCTTACATCTGAGGTGGGTCTCTAGTAGACAACATATAGACGGCTCATATTTTTCTATCCATTCTATCAGTCTATGTCTTTTGATTGGGGAGTTCAATCCTTTAACATTTAGTGTTATTACTGTAAAGGCATTACTTACTTCATCCATTTTGTCCTTTGGTTTTCTGTTGTCATACCATTATTCTATTTCTGTCTTCTTATCCTTTAGTTTACCCTTCCTAATAATCTTCATTTCTAAACTCTTTTCCAAATCTCTCACCCTTGTTTTTTTTTTTTTTCCTTCCTTTCAAGCTGCAGCACCCCCCTTTAGTATCTCTTGTAAATCTGGTCTTTTGGTAACATACTCTATCAGTTTTTGTTTGCCTGTGAAGACTTTGAACTCACCCTCATTATCGAAGGACAGCTTTGCCGGATACAGAATTCTTGGCTGGCAGTTTTTCTCTTTCAGTACCTTAAATAGATCATACCACTTTCTTTTCTCCTCCATGGTTTGTCTGTTTTTGTTTATTATTATTATTATTGAAATAATGAAAATGCTTTAATAATGATGGAAATGATGAACACACAATTCTGTGATTATACCACATACCATTGATTTACACCTTGGATAAATTGTATGCTTTATTAATATGTATCTATTAAATCGACTTGTTTTAAAAAAATAGGGTGAGTTGGGGAGAAAATACACCAAATGTAAGATAGGGATTATAGTTAGTAGTAATATTTTGATGATGCTCTTGCATAATTTGTAACAAATGTATCACAATAATGCAAGGTGTTGGTGGAAGGGTGATGTGTGGGACCCCTCTGTGATGTTATGCATGTTTATTTTGTAAGTTCACAACTTTTACTATACACTTATTGTTTATGTATGTTCATGTATGAATGATATATTTCAATAAAAATATTTTTTATAAAGACCCATTCTGGGCCACACCTTAACTGAAGTAGCATCATTAAAAGGTCCTATTTAAAATGGGTTCACACCCACAAGAATGGATTATGTTTAGGAACATGGTTTTCTGGGGTACATTCGGCTCCAAACCACCAACAATATAGATATAGATACAGATAGATATAGATATAGATATAGATATATAGAGAGAAATCTGCCTATGGTTTTTTTTAAGAGAAGAGACCCCCCCCCAAAAAAAAAAGTTCCATAAATGAGGCTTGTGATTGACCTAAGTCAAGTGACCAGGAAGTTTTCATGTGGCATCCCCGAGGTGCTTAATGCTGAATAATGCAAAGAAGCAAAATGTAAACATTTGCTTTGGCGACATCCAGTTAGTTTAAGGCCTGGTACCCTGGAATGACCAGCACGAGTCGGAATCACAGCCCACCTGGCTCTGAATCATGTTGCCAAGAGAGGAAGCATGGACCTTGGCAGCGAATACTGGCTGTCCTCCCCGACACCAGCCTCAAAGGCAGGAAATGTCCTGCTTTCTTTTTTTAAGTGGTTATTTTTATTTACACCAGTTCCAAAAATAATTCTCAGGCTTTTGTTGTTGCTGTTAACCCAACTATATCTTCTTTCCAAATAACCCTACTGCAACAATTTTTCTTAAGCTTTTATGGGTCAGGGCTTCATAGAAAATCTATAGAGAGGAAAGATCTCTCCTCAGAAAAGCACCCGTATTCTCGACCTTTGCACACAATTGTGAGAGATTATACGAACCCTAAGAAGCCAACCTAGGAACCTCCCAAGAACACCTGTCTTTTCACTGTTGTAAGGCTTGCTGTCATTACTTCACCCCTAGCTCACTGCCTGTAGTCATTTCACCCCTGTAGTAC
This sequence comes from Tolypeutes matacus, assembly GCA_026826555.1. Lineage (NCBI taxonomy): Eukaryota > Metazoa > Chordata > Mammalia > Cingulata > Chlamyphoridae > Tolypeutes > Tolypeutes matacus. The sequence continues at coordinate 399,218 of JAKSZT010053836.1, forward strand.
TTGCTACATAAATGAGAATGTCCTCTTACAGTTAAGTTTTGGGATGATAAATGTTATAGTTTCTATGTTTAAGGAGCATAGGGGGCACCCTATTCCTGGAAAATCATCCCTCTAGGTTAACTCCCTTCCTTGGATGTAAGAGTAATAGTTAGCAAATCACCACCAATTAGCATTTTGCCAACTGGCACTTGTTCTGACTCCATTACAAATGACTGACCCAAAAACATGTTTCATGAAATAAGCCAGACACGATAGGACAAGCATTACATGATCTCACCCATGTGAAGTAATTAGAATAAACAAACTCATGGAGTCAGAATCTAGAATATAGGTTACCAGGGAAAGGGGGTGGAGATTGGGAATGGGAAGTTAAGGCTTAAAATGTGCAGGGTTCCTATTTGGAATGATGGATGGTGGTGATGGTAGCACAAGATGTAAACATAATTAACAGTACTGAATATATATCTGAATGTGATTAAATGGGAAATGTTAAGCTGTATATATGGTAACACAATAAACATTAAAAAAATCCATGTACCTATACCACATAGTGAACCCTAAATAAAAAACATGGACTACAGTTAATAGTACAATTATAAAACTGCGCTATTATCAATTGTAACAAGTTTTCCACACCAATGCAAGTTATTAATAATAGAGTGCTATATGGAAACCCTGTATTTTATGCATGATTGTTCTGTAAACCTACAACTTCTCTAATAAAGAAAAAAAAGAAAAGAAAAAAAAAAAAAATGACTGGCCCTAACACATGCATCAGTCAGGCTCCAGTCAGCAGATAGACACCACATCACTTATGGGAAGAGAAAGAATACAAAATAAAGAATTGTTAAATAGGTAACTGGGAGTATAAAAAAGAGTAATTGGTATCATGGAGATAGCAAATCCAGAAAGCAGCTACTCCAATGCTGGGGAAATAATGGGAAGAGGCTGGAATTACCAACACTTAGAAATTTAGAGAACATGCCCATGGAGCTGAAACTAAGATCATCTGAGGAAGGGGTGCTGCTTGTCTCAGTTGGCCTTCCTGAGGGGACACTATGAGCCTGGTTCCTCTAGTGTTGGAAAAACAGCAAACTTGACTCAGCTACAGCTACAGGAAAGAATTGCTGCAGCCAGGAGAGAAGAAACATTGCTGGGTTGATGCCTATGGTAACAGGAAGAAGACAGGAAGCCCAGAGAAAGCAAAGCCTCCGAAATTGCAGTCTCCATCTAGTACCCTCTATAAGTCGGCTGGTAAAGCAGAAAGGCAGTTTGCAGGAGGCCCAGCTCCAGCTCCCCAAAGCACTGAGAGTCAGTTTGGAGCTAAGAAACAATTCAATAACAACTGACACAACAACTCTCACAATGAAAGTTTCTATAATTTTTTTTATCTGAAATGAGCAATTGAAAGAGTTGTCATGGGTTATGTAACCCATACAGATGCCTCGGAATGCCTAATAACACTAAAGATGTGGACTGAGCACGTACTAAGGGCTAAAGCATATGGTGACTTACTTAATCTGTACTATTTCATTTACTCTCCATAACGTGTGTGTGCACACACATGTGTATATATAGAGAAAGAACACATGCATTATTGTGACTCAATTCTAGATATCCAGTATAACACTGATTTCTAACAAACAAACAGGTTAGGAAAGTTTGAATAATTGACCCAGAACCCACATGCAGGTCTGACCCCCAACCCTGTGCTTTATGCTATTCTATCTATACTACTATACAAAGCCAGCAAAGAACACACCAGATCTCTGTCTAAAAAGCCACTTCCCTAGAATGGAGCTAAGCGATATTCGATGGCACTGATACAAAGGCCCATTATACCCCAATGCTGTGGGGTTACTACAGTTCAATGGGCTAGGAAAGCACGGAGACACGTTGTCTACTTGATCCCTGCTGTGCTCCTACTAAAACCCATTCACTGTATGTTCTCAATTACTTCTAATTACAATGAGCTACAGCTTCAATTACATGTAGCATGGATAGTCTTACATAATTCTTCCCTAAGGATACCACTTTAAGCAGAGGAAAAAGATTCTGGAGATGGGATCAGCCAAGGTGGAAAAGTCATGAATAAAAGAGTAAAGAGATGCAACTAATTTTCTAAGGAGCATTTTATAGTTCTTTAAAAATATATGAAAAATTCAGCAAAAGTCTGTCAGGAAAATCTCAGTAGTCATTCATTCAACACACTTACTTAATAAAAATATTGATCAAGTGCCTATAATGTGCTAGATAGAGATGAATCAGGTATGTCACTGATCTCAAGGAGATTATAGTCTAATTGAGAATTGAGACATTAATACAATAACAACTTTTTAAGTAATAATACCTGCCAATCACCAATCCAAGTGTATTATATGTATGAACTTACTAAATACACACAACCTGCCTATTAGGAAGATATTCAAAGTATCCCTGCATTTTACAGATAAGGAAACTGAGGCACGAGAAGTTAAGCTATTTTGCCCAAGAGTGAGGACTTAATTCCCAGTATTTTGTCTTAAAATACTCTGTGCTTACCATTAGGTCATACTGCATCTCATAATAACAAAGAGATGCTAAATGCCACGCAGCACTATGGATACTTAGGGGTCTGACATATCTTCTAAGCTTGGGGACCAGCGAAGGTTCCATAAGGAAGATATCATTTGAGTATTATTTAAAGATAATATTTGAATATCTGGATTTGAATATTAAAGAAGATGCATTCTATGAAGTTTCCATTAATAATGGCAACTTGCATTTGAGTTTTCTGTGTCTGTTAGGCAGTAGATATTCAAGACACAGCTATCTCAAAAGGATATGTTCTACATTCACGAAAGTCAGCCTCTCTGATTTGTAGCCTTATCAAGTACATTCACCTGGAAGAAAACTTTAAAATAATCACTGGGAATTTTGTCAACTGGGTAGTTCAGTTTTATAACTAATTAGATTATATTGAATTTTGTATGTTAAAATACAGGGCTTGAGGTTATGACAGCACAAACCAGATATGGTGACTCCTCAACCCCAATTTAGGAAGCCGTCTACTTATTACAAAGCCACAGGGCATGGTGGAGGGAGATGGGAGTCAGGTCAGCTTTATTTGAACCCCCATTCTTGTGCGATGCTGTGTAAGTTCCTTACCTTGTCTGAACCTCACTTTCCTCACCTGTAAAGCAGGAATGATTTCAATAGAATAAATGTACTTGGCACAGAGTATGGCTCAGAATACTTGATAAACTTATCCTACATAAGAGGTTGTCCTTCAGGGTAAATCATGAAGATTGACAGAAATCCACAAATTCATAAATACAGAATCATGTCCTCAGGCTCCCAGATTTCTCCATTCATATGTCTCTAAATTTATGTGCTTACTATAGGTTGACAAACAAATTATCTACCCTTTTAGCTTTCAGTAAAGTTTTTTTTTATTAAGTGGAGAGCAACGTTTGCACTAGCAGGCGAATTTAGAAAATTCTCTTCTTGAATCACTCTTTCTTGTTTCCAGAGAAATCACGTTAGGATGTATTACCGTCCAAAACAACAACAACAAACAAGCAAACAAACAGACAAAAACACCACAGGTGAACTCAATTTTCTACTCCTTAATATCTCTAAAGTTTCTATTTTCTGGCTAAGATTTTCTTAGGGGGCTTCATATTCTTTTTATTATTTTCACCAGCTTTATCAGCTGATGCCCCCTTTTTAAATAAAGAAAACTTTATTACTTCACAAGTATGATACCCCCAGGAAGAAAAATTGAAGAAGGAGGGAATAGTTGGACTCAGTAAATAACACAGGGACTGACTTTCTGAACAGTGCCTGAAATTCAAATACCACCTTGGACAAAATTAAAAATTATACTCTATCATGGACTTCTGAGGGCTGCCCAGTTAGTGAAACTGAATAGCAAAAACCTGTTGACAGATTTTTAGCACTGTGTTTAGTAGAACACCAGGACTATGAGATACTCTGAAAAACTCGTGCCATAGTGAAATAAGCTTGGCCACACAGCCTTCTTTGTGATTCAAAATGGATGCTAGGATATTAAAGTCTCTGAAGTCCTACAGTCAAAAAATATACTTAATATTGCATAGGCCAGCATTTCTGAAACATAGTTGACTATGGACACCTTCGATTTTTTTGTTGTTAACGCCTATTAATATCCTGTAGCACTGGTATTCCTCATAGCAACCTTTCCTAAACAATAAGCACAGCACCCCAACAAGCACAAGAACTAGCTGTACCCAGCCTTCAGTGCAATGTTTGCACAAATTTTAATTCATTCATCCAAAATATTTACTAATCATTAATAGATAAATGCGAGTTGTTTATTCATAATTCAACTTGAGCATAATTCACTCTTCTGTTTTCAGAGTCAACTTTAATGAGCCCAATGACTGGGCTTTTAGGTGAGCAACATGTGGCTATTTGTGACGGAAACATTTTATTTTTCCTTCCATTGAGGTGAACATCATGGTGAGTTGAACTACCCTAAGTGTTCCTTGGATTTTATTTTTCTGATCATTCTAGTGTTGGCTGTTACTCCACTCATATGACCAAACACATTTTTCACAATACTGTAGGTGTCTAGGACCCTGGAATGAATATACTCTGTTCATCATGAGAATAGTTAGGGTATTTATTCAAGATATTTCATGCATTTGTGAAAAGCCCTTTATTGCAGCGATCACATTTGACATGCACACTTTATTATGCTTTTTCAAGATGAAAACAGCTTGTTGGCTGTTTGTATCTGTTACTTCTAATGACTCATCCTCAGAAAGACTTGTCCTATTTTTCTATTTCCAATCATTCTTCACTTTCTTCATATTTTCTGACAGTCTCCCTTGACCTGGAGTTTCATTTATTCCTCTTTCATTTCCTCCTCTAATATTGTTAGTTTTCTCCTATGGTGTTTCTGAGGTCTTCTATGTGTTTTAGCCATTTTTCAGTTTTTTAAACATTCAAATATTTAATTAGGTAATACCTTCTAAAAAACAAATACCATTTTATCAACATTTTGTTCAAACTAGGTGACGTATTTAATGTTACCTGTGGCATTATTTCCAAATTCAGTCTCAAAATATTTAAAAAAGATCTGCTTTAAAATGATACCATTCTTATAAACTGCTACTACTCACCAACCATGAGTTATTGTCACATTTACAAATTAACAGATATGATTTTACTGTAGTATTCTCTGAAGCTTACCTGCAAACCAGTGCAGGATGTACCTTAGGGAAACATACATAGGTCTTTATTTCATATAGTCAGTTATTTATAATTGCTGATACGTATTTAGTATTTATTATATAGCAAGCATGTATTAAGCCTTTCACACACCATAGCTCATTTAATCCTCACAAGAACTTATTATACCCATTTACAGTTGAGAAAACAGAAGCAAAACAAATGGAACAGCTGAATCAAAGTCACACTAAAGGGAAACGCAAGGCCAAGTCTCAAACCTAGATCTCTCTGACTCCAGAATTCCCTCTTGATCTAAACATTATGCTTTGCTGCCTCTAGAAAATACAAATCTACTCTATTTGATACATATATTAAGAGGAAAAGAAAGGGTTTTGATGAAAATATGGTGTTTGGATGAGGGGAATGCATTTAGGAAGAAAATTAGGGTGAGAATTTAGGAAATCAAGAAAATCCTTTCCATCGACTTTGAAATCCCAAACCATCATTTAATGTCTGGGTAACTCATGGTTCCCATCTGTTAAATGGAACTGCTGTTCCTTGAACACTTACTACCAATATAAAGTTTTATGTGAGTAAAGAGTTTTAGCACAGGAGAGGGAGCACAATATCGATTTCAGTGTTTTTTTTCCTATGTGATGTACAACATTAAATGCTATTGTAAAATGCTTTGTGACAGTGGTTCTATTTTCATTAATTCATCAATAAAATCTTCCGCTGTAACAATTTTAACTTTCTTTGAGAAAGAGACCACAGGGTCAAACGACTTAACAACAGAAAAAGGGTGTTCTACCCTGGTGTTGTAGAAGTGTTTGGGATAAAAAGTACTCATTCAATTCAACCTACATTAACTCAGCTTGCAGAGAATTCAAAACAAGATGAGAAAGGAGAAGGTAATTTTTCCTCCAAGGGAGGGGAGCCTGACTTTGACAGGGAATTATGAATGCCTTTGGTCTGGACACACCTCTCCCATTCTACCCAGTTCCCTAGCACTGCCTCAGCACCCAATCTTCTATGAACAAGCAGCTTTCTGCATTTCCCCCCACCATCTATGTTTAGAGAATTCTTCAAAATTTAAATAACCTAAACGTTTGTACTAGATTATCCTTTCAGGACCTCCACTGTGTTTGACTAACTTACCTCTCACACACATCACTCCCTTTTGACCTTCCAAAGCAACTACAACCCTCACCTAATAATCTGGTGCTCAGCGATAGTAAGGTCATTTATCGCAGTTTCATTGTGGTTGTACTTATGTAAAATACTCTAGGTAAACTAGTATTAAATTCATTGAAGTCAGTTGCCACACTTTATCCCTCTGTACCTACCTACTGTATCTGTCATAAAATACATAAAAGGTACTGAAGAAGTTAATTGATTGAAAATGATGGTGGGATCATAAGGGAAGGCTCTGAAGGAAATAATTCTTCTCACTAAATATAGAAATTTCACCATTCTCTGGAAAAGTTCAATGAGTGTGAACACACAGATCCTATCTGGAATTGGGTACATGGGTGTTAAGCAACCAAGAGCTATGTCTCTTTTAACATCAATATTCTATAATTGCGTTATAGTTGAGGGTTGGCTTTGACGCTTTCCCTGATATTAGCACTTATTTCTGAAGAGAATAGGAAGGAAGTGGACATTCACCAATTGTTCCAGTAATCACTGTGTGCAAAGATTAATTTTTACTACATCTTTCCAGAGTAAGGCAAAAAGCCAGGATAGAAAAAAGCCCTTAGATGCTGGGATGTTAGCTAATGAACTCTCCTCAAGAAACTTTGCCCTGAATTCTGGAAAATGGACAACAAAAAATTGAGGCAAAGTACTCTCCAGAAACAAATCAGGAAGGCCCTGTGTGAAAAACTCATTCCATCTGACCAGGATCCTTGGTGGACTGACAACTCGGTGGGAGTCAGCACAGATGCCACATAAACATAGCCAAAGAAAAAACTCCAAGCTGACACAGAAACCTGGATTTACTGGCCAATAATGAAGGTACCTTGGATGGACCCCAGCTTCTGCTTTTGGCTGGCTTACAACATTCCTCATGAGCTGCTACCATCTCAAATATTAATAAAATAAAATATATGATAAAAACAAAGAGAGGTTTAGCTCTCAAATTGTAACATAATTATGTTCATGCAATACAAATAATTCTCACCAGTCTGAAATTCCTCAAAGAGCCAACCAAATATATTACAAACACTCTGGTCATAAAGCCCATGTTTCCTGGCAATAAAATTACTGCAATAAACATTTGGGTTCTTTTCCATTTTTAGACCATTTTGAACAAGCTGCTTCTAATGTATTTTATTTGCTCCCTCAAAGTCTTCCAATGAATGACAAAAACCGAAGTGCTTTGTCTGAGTGGCTGACATTAAACCATAATGTGGTTTTGCAGTGTATAGTCTTCCCACTGCCAAGTGAGAGCATTCTCTTGGGTTTTCAAACACTAAATCCTCCCTTAGATACTTTCTGCAATCTACAAGCAACTAGTAAAATTAGATGATGTCTCTTGAACCCAAATCATTCCAACATTAGCCAGAAGGGACTGCGAACACAAATAATTCCTCACAGGCAAAGACAACTTGCTTCCTTAGATCAAAAACATAACGTACTCTTTTAGGAAACTTCCACAAACACTTCTCCAAGTCCCTGTGTGGTCTGATAACAACATGCTTATTGACAAGATTATTTACTTGGAAATCAAATAGTGCATCATCTTATAACAAGTCTTCCACGTGAAAGGCCTTCAGCAGTTCTGTGATCAAAACACAAATAAGGTACTGCACTTCCAACAGAAGCTTTCCATGCAGGACCTAAAAGTTGCCCACTGCTCTGATAATTAGAAAAGTGAATTTCTACAAGGGCTGTTCTTTTTTTTTTTTTTTCCCCAAAGAAGCCCCTGTATTTCAACTGCTCATCCCCTCCCTACCCAAAAACTGTCAAGTGGCCACTGGCTCCACCTCATTGTTATAATTTCTTGCATTGCAAGAATCACCATATGTGAGCAAGAGAATACCATCAAGTCCACTCTAGTCCATAGTTCTTCCCCCAATCCAGAGGCGACTAGGATGGTGATGTCCACTCCAACTCCAAGTGAGAGAGGGCTTATATCCCATGGATATGGTGGGTGGGATGATCCTGCCTGCAGATGCAGGCCCTCTCCATTCCCTGGGATGGCCATTTCCCATCGTTGTCTCCTCACCAGGTGACTTGGATGAGTCCATTGAGCTGTAGGGTAGGAGTTGCAGCTCCACCTAGATTTCATGCACACCTGGCACATAGGTAGGTGGGAGGCTCCAGTCTCTGGAAGTATACCTAAGAAACTCCAGCATCACATGTAGGTTTGAATAGAAGGGACTGGTGAACCATGTGCAGGGAGGACTTATTTGAGTCTAATTCTGTCACTCTCAGGA
>JAKSZT010053836.1:408253-456947 GCA_026826555.1 Tolypeutes matacus
GATGATATTTACCATGTCCTGTGTCCATTACTGAAAGGTAATGAAAAACCTTCCCCATGACCACCAAACATCCCATTAGATCTTGACTGTTCCCTTCTCCCCAGCCCCCCAGGGCCCATGATACCCCCCTCTCCTAACCCATGGAATGTCAAGATTCACAGTTACATGCCCTGGAAGGGCTGTTCTTTATTCATCCTTAAAATTCAATTATTGGGAAGCAGATGTGGTTCAAGTGGTTGGGTTCCCGTCTACCATATGGGAGACCCTGGGTTTGGTTCCCAGGGCCTCCTGGTGAGGGCAAGCTGGCAAGCGCCCACGGAGAGCACTGTGCCTGCAGAGAGCTGGCACAGCAAGATGACGCAACAAAGGGGAGACGAGCAGACACAGAGGAAAACGCACAGCAAATGGACAGAGAGAGCAGACAGCTAGCACAAGTGGCAAGGGGAGTGGAGAATAAATAAATAAATTGTAAAAAATAAGAATTCTCTTTTTAAAAATTCAATTATTAAAACTGTAAAAATTACAATCTTCTAAATTAATTGCAACCTGAGGATAGTGACTGATATTATATTTCAAATAAAATCTTAAAGGAAACTCAAAAGGCACCTTTGGTTTCCAGGTATTCAATCCTTACTTTGAGCCTTCCCTCTACTTTCTTTTTTTCTTTATTTAACATAGCTAATATACTTAAGAGATATTCTGTTACATATATTATATTCATCATCTCATTTAAACTGCACAACCATATTCACAGTATCCCCATTTTTAGATGACGAAACAAAAGGTTTAGAGATGTCAAGCAATTTGGTCACACAGCTAACAAGTACTGTAGCCATAAATCAGTTTCGGGTCTCTTTGATCTAAAAGCTCCACTCCTCAGTACTTCGATAAACTACCTCTTTTAGCTATTCTACAGGAATCCAATATCATCATTACTTCCCAAGCAAGTGGATCATTCCAAATTAAGAAAATATATTATGGAAAATTTTCCTGAAACAAATCTCAGATCACCAAATTACAAAGTGACCCCAAATGAAATTAATTGTGCATTTCTTCACTGGACATTTTCTATAATAGAAAGAGTTGAACTGACTGCTTTTTATATATGATGTGAATGGAGTGTGGATTCTGGGACATGTCTGCCACCATACAAAACCACTGTATCAATAACCCAAAAACCTGCCATTTGGAGGACTGTTCTCAGCTCCAAGCCTATCTTTCCCCTAGGGGGAAAGATTTGAGAATCTAGTCTCTTCAGTGCTCCCTTCTCTCTTTGAAATCTGTAGCAATTGAATTGGGCCTTATTCAGGAAAAGTGAATCACATTCTACGTTTCCTCTGCCCACTACCACTACTTAGTCTCTTTCTAAACATAAAAAATTTTTAGAGCCACTAATAAATATACAAATTCACCAAGAGAAAAAGAAGAAACAGAATATGTGAGAGGTAGGGGGAAAAAAAGAGCAAGAAGTAACAACATGAATAGCATCAAAACAACAAAGCAAGAGTCACTGCAAGATCATTGGCCTTTTTTGTGCCCGTCCACGTCATGTGTTATTAACCTGAATGAGAAAGAAAACCACAGAGAACAATTCACAAAATAAAACATTGCTGTGAGCTACCTGAACCAGTGGGGAGGTGCTAGAAAAATCCTCTTGTTGTCTTTCAACTCACAAAAACACAACATACAAAATGCTCTGTTTCTATGTCTGTGAAGAAAGAAAATCAGTTTCGAACCGATAAAAAGAGATCCCACAAAGAGACAGCAGCACTTTCCTATTTGGCGTGTTTGAAGCAACAAGCCATTTCCAAATGGTCCAATTTGTTGTGGAATTGCACAGTTTTCCTTCATTTTAATTTCAGGGTTTGTTTGTTTTTTAATCACACCTGCACTTCCAGAAGCTCTCAGAGCAAAGATTTTCCTGTTGTCAAAGCACTGCTTCCCAGCTGTCAGAACAGGACTGTGTCTGCCCGGGGGGCTTTGGGGTGGATGTGAAATAGCCACAAATGTTTGCAACTTTGCTTTTCACTACTCTTTAAGAGCAGGTTTTTTTTTTAACTTAACTTTTTTTTAGATTGTCATTTTTAAAATTATTATTTACATTTTAGACAGTTCTTTTCAAAGGCCAAAAGTTATTTACTACACAGGGAAATAGCATTTTACAAATTAGGCTACTAAACTCCAAGAGCTGGATTTCCTGAGGTGAGAAGGGGCCTGTGGGACTCAGATGCTTGAATATTTGAAGAAGATTAATATTGTTAAAGGAAAGGTAACACCATGAACGTGGAGGTTTTCTCTTCTGGCTCATTCGCACCATCACTGAGGGAAACTAGGAATTTTGGTGAGTATATTTCAATAGGAGAACGTTTAAGTCTAAAGCAACATGCTATGAGGTAAAACCTTGAAGGACTGTGAATCTTATGACTTCATATATTGCAAACTAGACTCTTGGTTTTGTTTTAATTTTTATTCCATTAGGCTTTTGATTGATTCTATCTCAATTGTCAGCTTGTAAATTTTCTCATTATCATTAACCCAATCCCATTTCACCAAATACGCTTTTTAATTAGCAACCTTCATGGATAAGATACAAACACTTAAGTACAAGAATACCATGGGTCATACTTTTTTCTTTTCCTTCTCTTGAGAAAGCTAAGTAGTGTTCATGAGCATTTTGTGAACCCAAGTAATCCTTCAAACCAGTCACCTACCAAATCTAGGAAATCTGACACATCCTCAGAAGATTCCTAACCTACCTGTAGCCTTAAAAAGGAATCAGAACTATTCTAAGTGAAGCCTTTTTCTTCATCACAAAAAGAACCTGTATGTTTCAAACAACAAGTGAAGAGAATAAGGTCACATTTGGGCACTCTAACAGGAATCACTTGTGGAGACTAACTGGAAAAGGGGTCTTATTAAGGATTCAGACTTGCTACTACAGTTCTAGCATGTGGCCTCTAGCTCTGCTATTCTCGGCATGACATAGGAAAGGTGCTGCCAAGGATTGGATGAATATGATGCCCTCCTATATTTTTCTAAGAGAACATACTAACTGTATACATCTAAAAATATAAGGAGTATTGCCTAAGGCTAATTGAGTGTTCACAGTAGGAAAAGAAGGTTCTAAATGTACAAGATACATACTGTTTGTCAAAAGAAAAATCCTGAATTAAATCAAGATTACATAGTTTGTAAGGTACAGTTTGTATAATGATCACTCGTGGTAGTGTGTGTGAATGTGTGTGCATGTGTATGCATAGAGAGAGATGACTGGGAGGTAGAATATATTGGATTTTCTAGTGTAAAAATAGGACTTGGAAAACTGAAATGTAATTTCATCTACTAATGGTCAATAATATTCTACAACTGAGTTACACATACTACATAAACAAATACACTCTTTGGCCTCTTCATGTGAAAGGTAAACAGAAGTACAGAAATGCATTCTTCTATGTATTTATCACTTAACTTCCTGTTTCATAATGAAACAAAGTAACTGAACCGAAACCACAGATTCAAATTATTCAAAAGATTTTGTGAATCTATCTAAAAGAACACAGCTTCCAAAAATATTTGGGGATCTAATATATATTCCATCTCCAAAAAAAAAAAAAAAAATAGTAGAATCAATGGTTAATGAGACCTTGCTTAGAAGCTTATTAAGACAAGGATGATCTACCTGATACAAACTTCAGGGCATGCAAATTTTCAAAAGCTCCAGGGCATAGCTTTTGAAACTGTGTGCTCATCCCTCAATAGTAATACCTTTTCTTGGTGAGAGTTTAGAGCAGCACGTAGCCCTCAAAACCTCTGCTGTAGTCAAGAGACCTCAGGTTCCCAGAAGATACAATTTTAGGAACACAAGAGGCAAGTCCCTTAGCCTGTCCTCAGTGGAAGATAGAAAGGGGGGGGTGTCACTCAAGGTCCCTTCTGCCTCTAAGCTTCTCTATATCATCATATCCCAAAGAACTATGAAAACTATATCTTCACATTTTTAGGAAAGCCTGGTTTGTCCTAGATACTCCCATTTAAACAATAACAAACAAAAGCTGGCTGGAGCATCAACATATAATAACAACTGAACTGATTCAACATGGCTCTCTTCAAATTGGGGTAACATTATACAGATCAAAATGGTTAGTCTTTTGCAAAGAAATGTGAAATTTACTTCCAAAACACAGGTGCATGATTAAAGCTCATTTTATAATTCATCCTTTTTGGACAATTCAAACAGTGCTTTATTTAATTAAATTCTTAAATAATTTATTTACTATTGAATGACATCCTCATCAGAGCCTATAATATGGGAAACACAATGTGACTATGGGGAAATATGGGTGGGGGGAAATGTCAGGGGCTCTTTTGAGGGGGAATAGGAAATGTAAAACAAGTTCCTGAGAGCACTTGCTCCATTTCCCAGCTGAGGAAATATAGAAGTTTGGTGGCAATCAAACATATGGATGTCACAAGCTGAAGATGAATCTTTAAAGATCTGGCTGAACATTGCAGACAGATAAGCAGAGTCCTTTTTAACAGCTATGCAATGTTTTTCTCAGGAGGCGACAATGAGCATTTTGTATTATGCCGAGGCAATTGCATTACAGACACCAGCTCTACATTTTACAATCACTCACAAAGCGATTGGAATTTGACAATAAAACAAACCAAGGCCTTTTCCCCATTACCAAACAAATTTCTAAGCCGTTTTGTTCAAAAGAAGAATGTGGCTGAATAAAGAAGTCCAAAGCCTGGAAGTGACTTGAGGTTTAAAGTGCTTCCACAGATGCTGTCAAAATAAGGATTTTGCAAAGCTTGTTTCCACAGTGAAGAGAATCTGGGCACTGGAGAAGCATCTGAGTAATCTCATATAAGCACAATACCTAGCGGGCTCATTGCTTTCCAGAGACATATAATAATTTAAGAGCTTCACAATTCATGCAGAATTCCTAATTCATTGTATATTAAAGTAAATCCCAGCCAAGACCACAACGAAGCTCAAGATGTGAATGTACAGATGCAGAATTGATTCCTTTCTGAAACCTCAGATGTGAATACACGATGCACTTAATGACACAGACTGATTCTATTTTGGGGGAGGGTGAGTTGGTAATGTCTAAACTCATTAAGAGACTGCAGCTTTCAATAACTAAGAAAAGTTAACATAGAGCAGCACAAAATGCTGAGATATACTGGGATTTTTATTCTAAATTGTTTTACTTCTTCAATTATTAAATTTATTAAACTAGATACAATAGGGGAGAGTGGAAAGACCGCACATTAGGAGTCAGGTAGTTCTACATTTGATATTTTGACTCTGGACTTAGGCAAATTAACTGATCTCTTGGATTTTAAAAAAATATATTATATAAATAAAATTCCATTAGAATAACACTTACATCATAGTTATTGGATGGATTACATGACCTATTGGCCAATCTGGGAATACAGCACTCTGTTCATCATTGCATTTAATTCCACCTAGAAAATATTACCAGAGATAGAAAGAACAAGGAGAGAGTTACAAAACTTGGATTTTGTTTGTTCCTCTGTGACTTCATTTCCTTTATCTTAGGCTGCTCTTGGTCTTGTCCGAGGTAAAGACAACTAATTGTCCTCTACAAAAAGAAGGAGCCCAATGCATTTAAACTGCTACCATGTGGCTGGCTGGCCCCTCAAGATACGGAGCCTTATCAAGGATGTAGAGCAGTCCTTTTTTTTTTTTTAATGGAAACTATGGTTCACCATAGGGATGCTAGAAAGTCTGATATTATTAAGGAGCTTTATCCTTGACTCATATTTCTAGTTTTCCTGGGGGAAGGTGTTTTCATTCCATGAGTAAAAGGCAAAGTATTATAAAGGAAACATTCTGAAAGACCTATGTATATTATTCTATTGTTTCCTAGTTATAATATTGGACAAATTATTAACCTATCTGAAGAAACCATTGACTACTTTTTAAATAATACCCATCTCTTAAGTTGTTGTAAAGACTGAATAAGGAAATATATATAATACAACAAGCCCAATTCCTAGCATCTGGTGGATGCTCAATAAATAGTAGTGGTGATGACGACAAAGATGATGCTAACAAGCGTTAACTGGAAGATTAGTAGAACCTTATATAGACAGAGCAACCAAGGAGTCAGATATTAGGAATAAATATATTGCCAGTTGTCTGTGTGACAGCTGGATCATGATCTGCTGGGGTATCTTTGACATAAAGGGAAAATAGTGTGAATGGACCGGGCAGGCAAAAAGATGTAATGAAGTAGGAATATTGGTCAATTGCCTGACCCACCTGTTGTCAGACAGTGTGCTGAGTGGACAGCAGCTTTTTGCCTCTACCCCTCTGGGCACAGTTGATTGGAAGAGGTATGGGCAGATGAACCAAACTGCGATAATCAGAGGCTCTCAGGCATGTGGAATTTGTATGCAGAATTTAAGTAACATCAATGGCAGGGCCTTGGAATAAAAATCTCTCAGCAACTTCTACTGCAGCCCCTGGAGTTGCCATTGTTTGTCCTTTTCCTAGAACCTTCCTCTTCAGCTTTTCCTCAGATTCTGGTAGGCCTGTGTCCTTCGCAATTAGTACCGCCTTTGTCTAAGCTCATCTGAGCAAGTTAAGATTAATTATGAATATTATTTGTTATCATTATGTATCATGCTTACTAATATTAATTGTTACTATTAATTACATTAATATTAAGACAGGGGCTCAAATAATTAATGAATAAATATATTAATGAAAGAAATGAAATAATAAATGGATGAGGTAGGGAGGTAAAATAATCCAAAGAAACAACAGGATTTTAGTTCTGATGTTGTGGAGAAAAAACAAACCAGTTTTCACAAGTATAAAATGGATGCAAAGATATCTGTCACCTCTATACCTTCCCAAATCCCATCTCTATCCACTGAACGACTGAACTTAGAAAAAGGCACAAAACTCACTTTGAGTTACTATAAGTTCTTATTGTCTTAAACTAAATCCCCCAATTCTAGCAATACTTATTTCATCCATCTTTGCAATTTTTAAAAGGACTCTAAGATCGCTGAAGCTCTTTTCAGACTTCAAATCCTAAACAGGAAACTAGGAAAAAATAATTATCCATAGATTCACCAAACCCTTTAAGTCTATGTTTATTTCACTTTATAACTCAACTGACAATGGTAAAGCAGCATTACAGAGGCAAAGGAAGTGGACAGCCTGGGTGGCTTCCAGGCACAGAGGGGCTGAGGACTTTCCCTGGGCTGAATAAGCCTTCCTGATCTCCTTTTGACTTGCTCACAATTCCTTGCAAGGAGAGGAGGAGCACCGAAGGTACTTGTCCCATACAGGGGCCTGTCACAGTCGATCCAAACCTAGAGAGAAGCCCGGAGCCAAACTGGGCATTGTAAGTGAAGAATCATGGGAGGGGAGAAAAGGGAATGGGTGGTGTCACCCCTGAGTTAC
Organism: Tolypeutes matacus; assembly: GCA_026826555.1. Lineage (NCBI taxonomy): Eukaryota > Metazoa > Chordata > Mammalia > Cingulata > Chlamyphoridae > Tolypeutes > Tolypeutes matacus. The sequence goes on from JAKSZT010053836.1 coordinate 415,707, forward strand.
CATTGCAACTTGGGCAGAAATGAAATGTTACACTGATGTAACTAATCTTTTCTTAGCATCATTGCCAAATGAAGAGAGCCTAGAGTGGCTTGGATTTGTAATGTGGGCTGGCTCACTTCTTCTCTGACATTCCCATTTCTCATATGCGAAATAATGGTAGTTGCAATGATGATAATGATGATGATTGATAATAATTTCTAACTTCCGATATTTTTAAAGATACAAAAAGAGAAAAGGTTATTTTAAAAATTTAAGGCTGCCTGTAGAGGCTGCTATTTTTCAGCTGTGTGGATACCTGGATGGGGTTTCGTGATGAGAAATTCTCGGGGGTGGGGGGTGATAAAAGAATAAACAATAACAGTTTCATTTACTGAACACTTAAAGTTGGAAACAACATATTTACTTTGACAGAACTGGGTTCAGGAAAGGTTGGCCAGTAAGAGCCTGAGCTGGGGAGCAGGACTCCATTCTCTCCAACTCCCAAAGCAGGCCTTCGCTCTCTTGCCCTCATTATGCCAGGGTCTCCCACCTGCAGCACCATGGAGACACAACATCAAGAGAAACCTTAGATCTGGGACTGAGGAGGCCAAAACACCATGGCCACAAAGCTATTCCAGTGTTTTAACTTAGGCAAATATCTAAGAAATTTCAAGTTTGCCAAATATACGCCCTCCTAGTTTCCTCATTGACAGTAACCATAACTGTGAAACACACACACACACACACACACACACATGAAAGGAGATGGCCAGTGACCTAGAAGAAAGCAATCACAGGGGAAATAATCTGTCCTCTCAATGGGGTTTCTGGAGAGGAAAGCAAGGGAGGTCCCATCCTCTGGCATAGTGCACCCGGAGAAAACACCAACAAAAGTAGTTAATGCAACCTTCCTTTACCAGATTTTGTCAAAAATCTTGTCCTGTGGCTGCTGCTGACAGGGTTCCCCTACTACTCCCTTCCTGCTTCTGCAATGAAGCTGCTGAGTAGTTCCATTTGAGCCTTCTCTGAGAATCCTATAACCCTCACACCTGCTGATGAGCTCCTGGCATGAAGGATGACTGATGCCTTAAGAAGAGAAGTGACCACTGCTCCCTCTCTCCTTTTTTATGGAATCAGCCTTTTGATGATGACAATCCATAGTTTCATCATTTAATGGGTTCATATAAACAGAAGGGGGTTGACAGGGCATTCATTTTCTTTTCCTGGAAGATAACTCTTCTGATGTTTCTACATCTGTGCCTCTGGTCTTCTGACAGTCCCTAAACTCAGGAAGATGCAAGCAGCTCCTGCTTTTAAGTCATCTTTAGCAGGTTATACATGAGCCTGGCCTTGAAATTTCAGACACAAACTGAGTTCATTTGCTGCAACAGTAAAGTGCCAGGTGGAGAACATCACCGAGATTCAATCACCTTCTGAAATAATGCTTACCACAGAGCCCCTTGCCTAAAACCTTTTGAATGCTGAAGGTACAGTAACCACCAGAGATCCCCACCTGTCCCCAACAGCTGGACTTTGCTCTTTCCTAGTCTAAGTGGTCCATATGGTTATATTTTATTTTCTTCAGCTTACCTCACTCTTCTGGATGGTGGTAAAAGTGGAAAAGTCTTAGCATCCCCTAATGGTCAAGAGGCTGCCACAGAGTTTCATAACCTATCACTTACTTTCTGATTATACTGTCTTTGCAGATAAATAACTCCCTAAGTCCACCATCAATGTCTTTGTTTCCACGTATTACCAATGCAGAGTAGTACCACAAACTGAGTGCCTTGAAACAAGAGAAATTTATTGTCTCACATTTTGGAGGCAAATCCATGGGGTGAAATCCTTACTTGCCTCTTTCTAGCTTCTAGTGATTTGCCAGCAATCCTTGCACATCGATCCTCAGTTGTCACATGGCACTCTCCTCTGTCTCTGTCTCCTACTGACTGTATCCAAACTGCCTCTCCTTACAAGGACACCAGTCCTACTGGACTTGATGCAACCTAATCAAGTGTGGTCTCATCTTAACTAATGTCTTTAAAGATCCTGTTTCCAAGGAGGATCACATTCATTGGACTCGGGGTTAGGACTTGAATATATCTTTTAGGGGGACACAATTCAATCCATAACAAGCAGAGTGAACAACACTGCACATCAGTATATTTGGGAAGCACCTAAAGGACCAAAAGATGCCAGTAAATCCAAGAGAATCCTGAGATCTGTAAATGTGATTTATGAGTGCATGAATTTGGATCTATGAAGGAAGATGAAAAGATCTATAGCTTAAGCCAACTATGGGAATGTGGTAAAGAGAGCACATGCATACATCTGAAGTTTAGTTATGCTCCCAAAGAAGGGGATTGGAAACCATGTAAGAGGCAAGTGGAAAGTGTGATCTCAGAAACTAGTGCCATTGACTGTTGGCACATCATCGGCTGTTCTGTTTGTTGCCAGGAACACTCAAAGAGCTGATGTTACTGCAGACTGAGGTGAGCTAGCTCTGCAATTAAGAGCCAGGGGGATGAGAAACAAGAGTTCTTCAGGATATGATGACTTACGTCAATGGAACCTGAGAGGTGTTGAGCCTGACTTATCTGGAAAGCAGGGACAAGCACAGGGCTTGGTACGCACTGAGCACCAAAGCAGGATAGCTATTAAATGTTCTCCTTCCAACTGTATCTTTCTTCCTGCCTTGGACATGAGAAGACTGCAGACCAATATATTTGCCAGACAAATGGCTCATAAGTTCTTCTTATTGAGCCTCCATTCAGGAACCAAACAGCTACTATATATCAGCAAAGAACCGGCCTGAGAACTAAATAACGTGATGTGAGAGAGCTATCACAACTTTTTAAACCTTCTTTTTCTCAATAACCATAAGATGCCAACTGCATCTTTTTGCAGCTTTCAACTTTAGAATCAAGTGCAGGACTGGAGAAACAGAAAGATCTATATTTTACTTCTAAGCATCTATGCTAGACAAATCTTGAAAGTACTTTCGGCCTTTTGGAAAACATTCCCAGATTCATGAGCTGAAAACAGACCATGAAACAAAACAATGCTAAATGCTTCGAGATTTCAACTTTGCTTTTCGCAAGTTCAGTGATAAAAGAAACCATGACAATAATAATGCCAGGTAACAGTTTGAGTTTTATGGGCTAGGAATTTTCTTTGGTGCTTTTTATGTAATTTCTCACCCAATCCTCACAAAAACCCCATGCCACTCAGATTTTAATGGAATCCTCCAAAGTTCCATAGCCAATTAAGGCTTGAACTACAACTTGAACCCAAGCAACCTGACCTGAGAGCCCATGTTTTTTAACCACAATGCAATACTGGCTCCCAAAATAGGTGAGTAGTCTCCACATATATATATCCAGCATATGCACACTTGCCTTCACCTACACTGCTGGGTCCCTGGTCTGAGCCTGCTCTATCACTTACTCCAACTTCTGGAATAGCCTCCTGAATGGCATTCCTGGATTTTACTCTTCCCTGTTTCAGTTTATTCTCAATGTGAGAAATTCTGTTTAAAAAAATAAATCTTTCATGTTGCTCCCTGTTTAAAACCCTCCATTGGTTTCCCATCTCCCTCAAAAAACTAAGACACACACAGACACACATACACACATACTTCCTATGATGGCCTGCAAGACACAACAGCCTACCACTCCCTTTCCCCAGCCCTCACGTCCATGACCTCGCTGACCTCATTGCTTTCTATTCCCTCCCTCCCTTACTCTGCACCAGCTTCTGTGGCAACTGGCTCTTCCTTGACCACAGTAGGGTCATCCCAACAGCAGAAACTTTGAGCTTGCTGTTCTCTCTGCCCAGGACACTCTCCATCCATGACTTAATCCCTGGCCTCCCCAAGATTTTTCAACTCTTACCACTCTATTTAAAATTGTAAAATTCCTGCTTCATCCAGACTCCCTAGCAGTTACTTTATTTTCTCCATAACTGTGATGACCATATAATCTCCTTCATATTTTACTTATATATTTCATTTGCTTTCTGCTTCTTTAGAATGTAAGCTCACTGAGGGCCTGGATTTTTGTTTCTTTTACTCTGTGCTATATCCCCAACACTCCAGTAGCATATGGAAAAATTTGTTGTATAAATGTATTAATTTACAGTTGTAATATTCTAAGGAATATCTGTCAATCATATAGAGAATCTTAACTCACTGGAAATCATTTCTATTAAGTGTTCTTCCAAACTGACATTAAGTAGCTCCAGTCTATTAGTGAAGTTAGATAATATTTCTAAATATTACCTAAATCATATTCCTTCTTGGTAATTTTTTTCCCTTAAGCAGCCCTTTCTCATTAATAATCAGCCATAAGATTGAGACATATAGTCTCAGAAGAGGGAACAAACACGACAGACTAGATCAACAAAACCTTCACTCAATCATGACTTCCTAAACACAAAGATTTTTTTGTTTGTTTGTTTTTTGTTTGTTTATTTGTTTTTGTTGTTTTTTAAAGGCCATAGCATATAGGAGAGATTAGGCCCAGGACCTCTTACCTTTTTTTTTTTTTTAAGAAGGTACCAGGAATTGAATTCAGGACCTCATAAATGCAAAGTAGGCACTCAACTACTGAGCTACACATACTTCTTCCCCCTGGACCTTTTAATTGGCAATAATTACATACTAGAGAGAGAAAAATGTTTTTTGTTTTTTTTTTTTTCAAATTAAAAAAAAAAAAAGAGTCCATATATCAGAGGCTGGTGGAATCAGAGAATTGGCTAAGCATTGAGTAGTTTTCTAGCCAAAAAAAGAAAGAAGAATTTGACCTGGTTTGGGGAACTCTGAGAACTTGAAATTAGATAGCATTATACAGTCCCTTAGACAGCCAGCCTTTGGAGGGAAAATTTTCAGACAGGGGGCGGTTGTAGAGAGGTCTGATGATCTGTTCAGAATGGACTCATTGCCTAATTTATTTCTGGAACATGGGTTCCAGACATAAAGGCAAGACAGCCTTTCAGAATGTCTTGCACTAATATGAGGCAGTTCCATGATATGGAAAAGATCTGGAAATTTCTCATCATAGAGTAGGTCTCAGAGACGACCTAAGGGTCTGGTGCTGGCCTCCTATTTATGGCAGGCCACTAAAGCAAGAGGCTAACGGGCTGGAGAAGAAAGGGTTAGTGGAGACAGTCCAAACTAGGGACTGAATGGAAGTCACAGCCAATTTTTTGGGGGAAAAATGTAGCCAGTGAGTGCTAAGTCCTGAGTCTATCAGGAGGGAGATCCCAATGTATATCCCCTAACAAAGAAACAGAAGACAATTTAACTTATCTTCAACTGCATTAGAGGCAAAGTCAACACAAAAGACCAAGGGTTAGCAGCCTTCAATAGAAGCCTGCAAGGACCAAAGGCCACATGCTGGCCTAATGCCACTTACCAATGTCATCCTGCTATGGGTCTCCCTTGAACTCAGAGCCCACCTTATCCCAGACAAAAGCAGTGAGGAAAAAACTCTGAATGAACAGGTTTGCTCTAGAGAGTTAGATTTAATCTAAAAGCCATGGGGTTAAACTAGAAATAAGTGAGATAAATCCACATAACACAGGAGAAGTCCTTCTTTAAGGAAAAATGAGTACTGGTGAGCAAGTAGTATTCAAGTATGGAGAAATAAAGTTATATTTCTGCCCACCGGAGTCAGAGTGTGTAAATCATAAGTCCACTCTATATGTAAGGGCCAGTGATTTATCAGTGCTGAGTTTTACAATGAAATTTTTAAAAAGTTATCAAACAGCTTAAGTATACGGCAGAAATCTTGAGGAGGATAAAAAGGTTAGCTCGTATCCAAGAAGAGGCATAGTAAAGTGATGAAGTTAAAATATTACAAAGCCAAATATGAAAAACAGTACTGTGCCCTGCTAACAATTAACCATGTAATCTCAACATAGTGATTTCCACATGGTGTGTGGGATTTGATTTGTATTAAAAGAATCCAAGAATGAAGACAGACTTCACAACTGGCCCAGGAATTTCCCAAACATATTTAGGAGACCCTCACTGCCTCCTCCTTGTTTCCATCTAAATGGAAATCACCATATCCTTTACAAAATGTACTAAATTGACACATTTACTCATGGCTTGCTAATAGACAGATTATGTTTTCTCTAGTGTTTGCAGTCACAGTAAATACAGATAAAACAGAGCTAAGTTATTGTGTACTGCACACACAAGACAGAGATAAAGTTGCATTCACCCACATTTAAGGAAAGAGGAATAAGATCTTGCACGCTTTGTGCTTTGCTTTAGTAAGCATTAAAACGTAGAAGGCAGTGGCTGTAAGGCAAGCCAGATGACTAGGTTAAGATATTGCTTTATCACAAAATGTTGGTAAATCTTTCAACTTCCTTGTCTCCATTTTCTCACCTGTAAGTGTGGTTAAGTAGCTAACAATAGGGAAAAACACAGACATCAGGTACATACTTAGCTTTAGCACTCTATTGGGCTTATCATATGCACTCAGTGAAGGTTTTGCTATAGTTATCACTATTAGATGCCAATTTCCTAACACAACCCACCAGAAACTCACTCTTAACCCAATATTCTCCCCACAAACTTTTTCCTAATTCTCAGTTAGATCACCTATTTCGTTTCCTTTGTTTTCTCCTAATTTTCCTGAACACCCCACCCCACCCCACATGTTGTACGAAACAACTAAAATTCTTTAAGGAGAATAACCTCACTCAATGAGTGTTGAAATCTTTGCTCACATAAACAGAAATGCACAGTCACTCTCACCAGTGTCCACTTATGATGGATGCAAGGCTCCGGGAAATAACTGGCCAGGGTTAGGGCATAGTATTCAATCAAGAAACTGAATAAAACGTTCTGTGCTCAGAGGATAGAATCCAGGACCCTCGTTCAAATTAGACTTTGTTTTAAATGAATCAACGAGAAGCAGACATGGAGGACTGGAAAATTAAAATGTCTGGAAGCATAAATCTTTGTTGTTGTTTAAAAGATTTATTTATTTTATTTATTTCTCCCAGCCACTCCCACCCCCAATTGTTTTGCGCTTGCTATCTGCTCTCTGTGTCTGCTTGCCTTCTTTTTAGGAGGCACTGGGAACCGAACCCGGGACCTCCCACGTGGCAGGCAGGCTCCCAACTTCTTGAGCCACATCTGCTTTCCATGGAAGCACAAATCTTTGGTATGATTCATCTGCTGCATGCCTTTAAGGAAATAATTCATTTATTCTGGGCCTCAATATCCCATTTGCAAAATACAAGCCAAAAACAAAACAAAACTTGGGAGCCGGTGTAGCTCAGTGGTTGAGTGCTGGCTTCCCACATACATACGGGGTCACAGGTTCAATTCCTGTCCCTGGTACCTCAAAAACAAAACAAAACAAAAAAACAAACAAAATAAAATTGGCTGGATAAATACCCCTTTGCCCCCTTGCCCTTGGCTTCTGGTGGAGCTGAAGGGAGGTAAAGGCAGGAATTCAGAGCTGGAAAGAGAGAGAACAAGGTTTTTCTCCCACCACCTCCTTCCCTATCAGGCCACTGATTAGCAATGACCACATTTTCCTTCTGTGCCTGCAGCTCCTTCTGAGCAGCCTGCTCCTACAGCTACAGCTCCTCTATTCTGGTCACCACCTCTTTCTTCTTCAGGACTAGAGGTGATAGTTTCACCCTGTTAGTAGGGCCTTGGTGATTCCCCATCCCTTATTGGTTTCCTTTAAATCTGACAACACCTTTTTAAATATCCCTTCATTAAACTCTCCATAAGTTTCCATTTGAGGGTGACATCTCTTTTTTGCTAGGATCCTGTGTCATATAAAAATCTACATCATGAAGACATCATAAAACTGATATGAGATAATATAAGTGAAATGCCCCCATATTGTTCCCGTTACACAGTGAGATGATCAATGAGTATTTGTAAAGTCCTAGATATGAAACACCATTCTCTCCTATGCAAGTCATGTCATATTTGTATGTAGACAATCATTAAGTCAACTGCAGTGCTGCAGATTGATGAAATACCTGCCTTTTTTTTTCTGGCATACTATCCAGGTTGTTATTTATGTTATGTTAGACAACTATTGGCAGGCAGGTGTGATATTTCTCATTAGGCCTTTCTTTGCCAACTTGTCTATATTTAATTCTTTTCTTCTTACCTCCCAAATCAATCCATTCTGGCCCCTTAAACTTGCACTCTTGTCTGAACAACCGGAGTGTCACTCGTATACAACGAGGGACCCAGGCACAACCATTGTTTTCCAGGAGCAGATTGCCTGACTAAAGAACTATCAGTTCTCCTAATTCGGCCTGGTAAGCTGTCCCTCTGGCGCAGGTTAATAAGTATATGTTTTTGTTTCTAAATCTTCATCTGTTATAAAAACAGAGGAATGTGTGTGTGTGTGTGTGCATGTGTGTATACAGCATATGGCGGGAGTAGGTCAAAGTAAGAAAATTAGTGCTTTTTGGCTGGGTTCATTGAACATCTTGTTTCTGGAGATGACACCATTCTATAAGGAATGAGGGAATTTAACAATACCTTGTGGTATAATTCCCAACACTTCTGTAATGACATTTCTCTTGGAACTGAAGGCAATGCCTTGGGGATATCACTCTGAAGCCCCATATCAACAACATAGCTGCTTCCGGATCTACTTATTTTATAAATCAAATTTTGTTTATTTTCATTCATGGTTTTAGAAAAGCATCTTTTCATTTCGTGACTTGTTATTAGTAATATCATATATAATCTTTAAAATTGTTGTAACACTTGGAAAAAGTTTGATCACAGTTTTCTTTCATATATGAGCTCTAAGATTTGGGGTCATTTTAATATCATTTAAATAATTTTATTGTGATAACATATATATATATATATATATATATACACTATCATTTTAACCATTTTTAAGTATACAATTCAGTGGGATTAATTACATTAAAAATGTTGTGCTGTCATCAACACTATTTCCAAAAGTTCATCATCCCAAATATGAATTCTGTACCCATTAAGCAATATAACTCCCCATTCCCCGCCCCCAGGCCCTGCTAACCTCTAATCTACTTTCTGTTTCTCGGAATTTGCCTATTTTTGATAATTTTTACACAGGCATGCTTTTTCCCTTATGATCCTCACGGATTACCCCTAGAGAGCATGTATCAATATTCCTATTTTAAACATAAGAAAACTTAAGAGGTGTTTAAAAAAAAAGGGAGGGTGTTAACCATACCCAAGGTTATTAAATATATGCTAGCGACAGGACTAGAACTCAGATCTTCCAACCCTAAATGACATTCTTCTTCACTACTCCATAACTTTCCACAAAACACAACCGTGTGTGAGGTACTGAATTAATTAGGCCTGGTCTGAGCTTATACACAAACATATGCAAGAGTGTCTATTCATTAAGGAAGCTTTACATGCCTTGAAAGGAATCCATTGTAATGGAATAGGTGATAATAGAGGTCATGGACAAAGTTCTGTGGTGTTCCAGAGGAAGTAGAAAAGCTTTCACATAGAGAAACAGTTGAGTTCAGTCTTGATTGATAGATAAAAGATCTTCAGGGGCACCTTGATACAAGAAAAATTTTTCCTCTCTAACCACAATGCTACCTAATGTATCTCCCTTTATTTTACCTCAGAGGCAAACACTATCTACTCTGGATTCAGTTTTATTTTGATTTGCTTTGTTTTATTTCATGTTGTTTTCAAGAGAGGAACTGCTAGGAAATACAAGAATTCCACATGTCCGTCTCTCTTTTTTTTTTTTTTAGGATTTATTTTTATTTATTTATTTATCCCCCCTTGCTGCTTGTGCTCGCTGTGTCCATTTGCTTTTGCATTTTTCTGTGTCTGCTTGTTTCCCTTTGTTGTGTCATCTTGCTGCACCAGCTCACTGCGCCACGTGGGCCATCAGCTCACTGCACCGCGTGGGCCATCAGCTCACTGTGCCATGTGGGCCATCAGCTCACCACACCACGCAGGCTGGCTTGCCTTCACCAGGAGGCCCCAGTAATCGAACCCAGGGCCTCCCATATGGTAAACGGGAGCCCAACCAGTTGAGCCACAGCCGCTTCCCCACATGTCCATCTCTTAAAGAAGGACCCCTTCCATAAGCATCTCCAAACACTTATCCTCTAATAAATAATTTAAAAATATAGTTCCTAAAGTTAGGGAATGGTTTCTGTGCTATCCAACTTGGCAGCCACTAGCCATATGTGGCTATTTAATTTTAAATTAAGTAAAATTAAAATTAAATTAAAACCAGTTCCTCAATCATGCAAGTCACAATTTAAACTTCTCAATAGCCACCTGTAGCTAGTGGCAACCATATTGGAAAGCAAGTTTCAAATATCTCCAAAATTGGAGCAATTCTATTTGGACAGTGCTGGTATCAATCTGAAATGTATTTTTCTGGGACTCACTAGACAAATGACCATAGTTAATATAATAAAACTAAATATAACAGAAAGTGATCTGGATTCACTGATTTATTTGTTTTTGTATCAATTCAATAAATATATATTAAGTGCCTACTATGTCCCAAGTATTGTGTTTAGAAGATAAAAATGAGCAAAGTAGACATAATTCCTGACTTCATTCATCTTAAAACCTAGAGGAAACAGTGAAAATAAAATATGTAATTTCAATAGGATGTGACAGATTTTTCATTCCTACCTCTGATTAGGTCACAATCACAGTAACAAATGGCAACTCTCTTACTTTTGCACATGGAAAGAGAAGCAGGCATCTCTGCTCACTGAGAGGTTACAATCTTTCTGAGTCACACAAACCTTTCTGTTGACTAAAAGAAAGTATTTATTCCAATTTTCCTGTAAGTTGTTGAGGCATGAGTTTGTGAACCAGTTATTTAAGTGTTTTTACCTTACATAGATTCAACTATGAGTTTTTCAAACAAAAATGTACTTTGTAAATAATAACAATAGGTAAGAAAATAGTCTCTTGGGCAGACTTCATGACTGAGTCAAAGCTATCCTGTGTCCAGGGACACAAGAGAAAACAATGTTACTGAGACTCTCATAGAAAGAGCTTGAAAATCAGCCTTTGGTTGGATTGGTATAAAAGTCATTCTAGTTGGAAGACGAACAGTTTCTGCCTTTAGCTATTCAAGCTGAACATTTCTCAGAGGAGTGAGCACCGATTCTAATCCAGGGCTTTGGTGGTTAGTGGGCTGCATCTTGATTACTCTCTCCTGACATTACTTTAAGATCTAACTCCTACAGACCAGTCAGAATAAAGAACAAGGAAATGCCCTGGTAAGAGCCAAGGCTTATCTGCCAAGATTCTTAATATTACTTCAAAATTTTCTCTCCTTTTGAAAAGGCTAATTCTTTCTGTGAAGAAAGAATGGACACATAAATTCTTGAATAAAAAGCAAGTAACTACAAATTTTAAAAGGTTATACAAATGTTTCCAGAGATAAGTCTTCCAAAGGCTAAATGCATGTGTGTGTGTGTGTGTGCACGCACATGCATGTGTGTTTGTGTCTTTGTTTGGGGGCTGCTATTATATTTTATTTATTTTTTTAAACAATTTATTGAAGTATCTCATTCATACATAAACATACACAAACAACAAGTGTTCAGTAAACATCGTGAATTTACAAAACAAACATGCATAACATCATACATGGCTCCCACACATCACCCACACACAAATACCCTGCATTGTTGTGAAACATTTGTTAACAAATTATGAAAGAGCATTGTCAAAGTATTACTACTAACTATAGTCCGTATCTTATTCCCCTATAATTTTTTAAAAGATTTATTTACTTTTATCCATTTTTACCCCCCACCCCCACTTTTGCTGTTTTTGCGTCCATTCGCTGGGCAACTCTCTGTGTCTATTTCCTGCCCTCTCTTCTCATCTTGTCTTCACTGGGATTCAATCCTTGGCACCTCCGATGTGGGAGAGAGGCGTCCTACCGCCTGCACTACCTTAGTTCCTAGTTTTTCAGTATGTCTCTTCTTGGCTCGCCCTGTGTCACTCTTCTGTTATGTCATCATCTTGCTCTGTGGCTCACGGAGCCTGGCGGCGCACCCATGCACAGGACCTGGTGGCTCACGCGTCTTCCATATTTTTCTTTTTTAAATTTTTACTGGGAGGTCCCAGGCATCGAACCCAGGTCCCTCCATATGGGAGACGGACGCCCAACCATTTGAGCCACATCTGTCCCCCTGTTATATCTCTTAAGGTTGACCAACGATACCTAGAATTACAGTCATTTCCCATACAGGATGGTCATATAATAAATAAGGCTTAGTTCATCACCAGCATTCTAAAAACCAGATCTAGGGAGACACACTAGGTCTGGGGACACATGCATGGTTTCTAATATAGCAACTGTTTAGCCTACCCTGATTATCACAAAATCAGGACAGCAAAAATATTCCTATTGCTATGTTTTAGAATGTGTGCTTAGACAGATACAGGTCATTATAAATCTTGCCATAACCTACAGAATTGTGTAGGAGAGAGAGTAAACTACAATGTAAACTTTAATTCATGCTTCGTGGCAATGCTCCATAATGAGTTCTTCAATTGCAATGAATGTATTTCACTACTGAAGGATGTTGTTAATGTGGGAAGATGAGGGAAGTGTGGGGAGCAGGGCAGACAGGAACCCCCTATATTTTTTATGTGACATTTGTATAATCTAAGTATCTTTAAAAAAATAAAATAAAATAAAATAAAAAGAATGTGTGCTTATATTTGGGGGCAGTTGACTCAAAGTTCTTTAAAAGTAAGAGAATGTGAATGTCTTTAAGTAAGGCCTAAGTTCTCCAGCTAACTACCAGCTTCATCATGCCCTATAGCCTCTTAGATGACCCAATTTGCACATCTACGTAACCTGCCTGGCCTCTTAAGTCTTTTAAATATGCAGTTCCTGATCTATGATGACTCTGCCTGCTACCTTTGTTCACTGTCATGAAATATTCAGTGTGCATTTTCAGTATGGACTGGAACAACGAGAAAGGAAGCTTTTCCTTTAAGACCTTAAGAAAACTATATCTTGTTCACCATTTTCCCCTAATGACTAGCATAATGCATCACATAATATGTATTTGTTACATAAATGAATGAGGAATGAATGAATGGTTAATACTAGCAATTGCATTTTTGGTCATTATTGAGTCTCCATTATTGTCATTATTGAGTCTCCATTATTTTATTTTACTATTGATCAGACACCATGGAGCTGGTTCTGATATGAGAGAGTTTAAAGTACAAAGAGGAAAATGTGTGTGGCCCTTCTCATGCAAACCAACCTGCACCCTCACCTCCTTGAAGCTGGATTTGAGGGAACCTCTGAATTCAGGGAAATCAAGAGAAACAGAAAAGCATTTGGGGATCTTGGCCAGATAGTTAGGGACAAGCAAGCGTTACCAAGTGAAGGCTGGCAGCATAGTATTAGATACTTTTATCGGTATCATCTCTTTTGAGTTAACCATAAAATGGAAATCTGACTGAAATTCGTTTAGGTGTTTTATTTTGCCTTCTATATCTCAGTGTGCTTTTCATTACGGTTTTACTTTAGCACTAAAAAGAAAAAGAGATAAAGAAAAAGCCTTGTAAAACCAGAGGATTCTGAGCAGCTACCTATTAGATGCAAAGCTATGAATTATGGTTTTTCAGTTTAACTCAGCCCTTTCTATTCCAAACACTAAAACTGAATAGGCTAAAAATGCACACACAATTAGAGGGACAAGTATTTTAAATATATATCTTTAAATATATAGCTTCACATTTTGTGAGCAGAAAGATGTCCTTTGATCATTGTCCACAATGTTTTATTAATTATGCCTATCCTACTGACGAGTCACAAATATCACTGCAATATCGCCTCCAAATGCTTGCTATCAATCTTTCCTCTCCAGTGAAATTGCCCCCAAAACAGTGCAGAAGCATTTTCTGACTATTGTGTTCTTTCTATCCCCATACTTCTTTCCTGTCCACACTCCTGCCTGGGCAGTGTTCCAAAGTCACAATAAGCTCAGGAGAATATGATTCAAAAATACTGTGTAATTTTTATAATTCTTTAATAACGACACCTTGACATAGTGTCATAGTTGAAACCTGGGCATTTTGATTTAAACTGATCACAAGCAGAGAAGGAATTGAATCTGCTCTGCAATTAATCATCTCTGCATTACATTTTCCACAAAACAATATAAGAAATAAAGGAACATGAGCCATCCTAACCCAGTCCTTGATGTGAAAATAATTGCCTGGCTTGGCTCTTGTTATTGTGGAGGGCAGTGTCCCTGACTAAGGTTTATTAATATATGCCCTGTAGATCTATTGAACACCAGAAGTCCTGCCCATTCCAAGACCATGAAATTCACAGAGCAAGTGTCAACTTTTATTGTTCATTTCTTTTCACCACAACTTTCTCTGCAAAAATCCTCTTTATTCAAAAATACTGATTTTTATTTTCCTACTTTTAAATACTATGAAGTGCCTAAGGCATGAAAATTACATATTTCTTTGCTCTTGGTTCAATATGCTCAGTGAGAGAAATCTGTCATCAGAGTTGTTGCTGTTGGAGAAATAGAGATATCTTCTTTCCCCTCAGTCCCCGAAGCATCTGTTGCCTGGACTTCTGTTTGTATTAATGAAATATGCCATCTGCATTGTGCAGGTTTTTACATTTCAGTAGGACGCAAAGAAGGGAATCCCAAAGAAGAATCCATTCACCCTTATAATGCCCCTTTGTGTTCTTCAGGCATAACCAAATACTCCAAACCACCCGTGTCCACTGCCATGGGCACCATTTTAGAGCAGGGCAAACTCAAGCTCTAAGCTGGCACATCATTTAATTGTGAGCTGACTCAAAGGGCATGGATCTGCTTGAGCAAAGATTGCAGACATGGTTTTGCCCTGGCTTTAATGGGTGTGGGTTAGTCAGGACCCTTTTAGGCACAGTGATCAAGCTTCAACAAGAAAGAGGATATGTTGCCCATGGAAGAGGGAAGTTCAAGGAGTTAATTCTCAAGTATGACTAAATCCAGGTGCTCAAATGATGTCGAGAATCAACCTCTCCCCATCTCTCAGCTCAGTTTTGTTGGATTATTCCCAAACAATCTCTCACCAAGGTGCAATCCTCTTGCACCAGGTTTATATCTCACCTTCCTAATTTGAAAAAAAAAAACAAAAAATCATATTTTCCATTAGTTTCAGCAGAAGTCTGGAAATTGCATCTCTTTGACTTAAAAGGCATGGTTCTGGTCACCCTTCTACTCCTGCTCAGGGAACATATTGTGCCCTCACTGATAGACTAAAGGCATGTGTCTACCCAGGATCTGAAGTGTGGAATCAGCTCTACCGTAATCAGGGGGACTGAGAGTAGGGACTGTTGAAGGAACATCAGGGTAATATTTCCAAAAGAAAAGCGTGTTTAATAGGCCAAAAGAAGACATGTCCACTCCAGAGTGGAAGCCCAAAAGATCTTCAAGCATTTGGCATTTGGACAAAATACTTAGCCTTAGCTGATCTTAGTATGAAAGAGCCCCTTCCTTTCCTCAGTCCTTCTTCCCCAAAGTCTCTGAGAAGTGCAAGGATGTTTCATCTAGATCCATTCTTTTAAGAGTCACATGAGACTCTAGGTTGCAGGAAAGGAGAGGTCAGGAATACATGGTCAGAGCTAAGAAAGAGTGAGCTGGCAAGTGTGATAAGACCTCAGTTGTCTGAGAGATAGAATTTGGAAGAGCCAAGGATGACCTGAACACCAATGGAAACATAAAAGAGAAGAAATGCTGGTCAAAAAGCCTAATTTTATTTCTTAATAACCAATATATATTGAAAGTATAATAGTAATGATGATGAAAATAAAACAGTTAACATGCATTGAGTGGATTAATCCCAGTGTTTAGCACTTAACTTCTCATTTATTTTCCTATCACCACTATATTATCAGGTGGGACAGAATGAGAGCAGTGCCTGGTCTCTTCTTCCTATTAGCTGAAAGGATACTGTTGGATACAGAGAGTGAAAAGAAAAAGAGCTGGAAAAAAAAAAAGATATAATCTAGCCTAGATGAGGAAGACAGTTCTGGGAGTGAACACAGCAGTGGCTCTGAGTGCCTACTTGGAAGGTCAGGAAAGCACTGGGACAGGAAGGGATATCTCAGTTAAGAGAGGAAGAACAAGTAAAAGCCAAATTGTGTAGAGGAAGGTTGCTCTACAATGTAACAACAGGTTATATAAAGGCCTTACTCTAGGTCTGAGAACAGAAGAAAGAGGATGGCTTGATGGCTGAAGCACAGCATGAGAATGATAGACAGGACAAAGAGAGTAGGAAAAGTCCAGAAAGCCAGAGAGGCAGAAAAATAGCACTAACAAGCAGTGCTGGATTTGGACTTCCTTGGACTCCATGGGTTGATCAAAGAAGTTATGCCTCTGCTGCTAAGGATGCAGGTAACAGGAAGTTACAATTAGGATCTCAGAACCAAATATTCTCTCCTATTACTGAATGGATATGTCTCTCTTATCAGATAGGAGATTCACTCTCAAGATAGTTTAATGCTGGACAAACTGGAACACCGTGTTTCACGTTTGACAGGCTTAAGATATTTTCCTTAAGAGTAATCATGCAGTAGGCCAACCTATCCAACCCAGAGCCCAGCATATTGCAAGCTCAATGAATGTTTGCTGAGAATGTGTTGAGTACAGTTGAGCATTGAGTGTACCTTATTTGGAATTAAGAACTACCCTGAGAACTATCTACCTATTCTGCATTTACTTAACCTCCCAAAGAAGTATCTCCCCTTTCTTTCTTAAGCCTTCCATCTGAATATTGAATGGCATTATAAGAAAAAGCTATTGCATCTCTTGAATGGAATAGCTTCTGTAGAACCCACAAGTTAAATCACACTCAGATGTCAGTATCTGGATGATACTTCTCCTTAACAACTTTTGAAAAATCAAATGGATTTTATGAATCTTACAAATACATGTTTCTTTTTTGCTTTGGCTATTAGGAAATTAGTTGCCAGTTTGAGGGATAATCTGTCAATTGCATAGGACCATATGATACACATTTGTCCATGATAGAACTTACCCTTGGGCTTTATATTTTCCTCCAATTTACCTAACATCAAAAGTACTTGGATTTTAAAATTACCTCAATCCCATTCAAAAAGGTTTTCAGGGGCTTTATAAAAATTCATATATTATAGAAAGATAAATAGATGAAAGGATAACTATTCAGATGAATTGATAACTAGATAAATAATGCCCATTCAGTTCTTTGTGCCCTTATCCATTTCCTATTCCATTTAGCCTTTGGGGATACCTGCAACATTAATCTATTTTACTTCTCAAAATAATTCCACAGTGAGTACATCAGCA
Organism: Tolypeutes matacus; assembly: GCA_026826555.1. Taxonomy (NCBI): domain Eukaryota; kingdom Metazoa; phylum Chordata; class Mammalia; order Cingulata; family Chlamyphoridae; genus Tolypeutes; species Tolypeutes matacus. The sequence continues at coordinate 433,050 of JAKSZT010053836.1, forward strand.
TTCTGGTTGTTCTCTCTACTTCTGGGCATCATAAAGGATATATGAATAGTGTCGGGCAACAGGCATGTATGACTTCCAGGTCAGAATATTTCATTACAATGTAAGATTCTCCATGGTACTCTCAGCCAGCCGCAACCATTAGCAAAGTTTCAGATGGTGGAGCCTTCAAAACCTGGGTTCCTGATTTATAACTATACAGAGAAAAGCCTCCAAATAACCCACACTGGTCATCTAGTATATTTAAGACATACACCTTTGTGATTTTAAGCCACTCATAATTTGAATTTGCTTATTGCTGCAGCATCACTAATCAATTCTGATTGATATGTACCATAATGAAATGAAGCACAGAGCCAGTAAAATGAAAGTGGTAGACAAACTTCCAAAGTAGCTGAATCTGGTAGTTTAGGAAGTTAAAAAGGAAAGTCAAAATATTAAAATTGCATTGCAGATTTTGAAGCATGCTTTCAAAATTGGGCAGAAGAATGGGAAAGGATTTAGAGATGAGTGACAAAAGTGATTAGCATAGAGAACAGATTCAGCAAAGAAATATTAGAGGAGCTGTTATTGTTTACCTACAGAACCATGGGGATTTGCACATTTCATGTATTCAGCTGAAGTGTGCAACTGGTTTTAAAGAAAGGATATGATTCATAGAAGGTTTGTATTCCAAGAGTCTCTAGCAATAATCCAATTAAACCCTTTTAGGGATTAATAAAAGCATAGGATTTGGAATCAGAAAGATCTTCCTAAATCTGATGCCTTGAACATGTTTCTTTGCCTTGCTCAGCATCATTTTTGTTTTTCATTAGTTGAATGAAGAGTATTGTGCCTGCTTTATAAAATGATTGAAAGATTCCTATTAAATAATCTAAGTAAAATCTCTGGCCATGGAAAAGTGAAATACTTATTAGATGCATTTTCAAACTTTTTATTTTACAAGTGAAAAATGTAATCCACAAAGAGGCTAACCTCCTAGTCCACATCCCGGAAGTGGTCAGTAGAGGTGAGAAAGCAAGACTTTTGATTTTCTCTAGGGAATAGGTGATGGGAGTTTGCCATATCCCCTCAAGGTCAAGCAAGCAGAAGAGGAATAAATCAAGTCAAAGTAACTTTAAGACAGATAAAAGAATGTGTGCATTAATAATCAAGAAAATGCAGTGATGGAAAATGAGACAGGCTAGAGAGTCTCTACATATGGAGTTATCTGTTTAGAGCCAAGACAGATCACAGTTAACCTAAACTTGCCATTCATTTAGCAAAATCTTTCATGACCTCTTTGAGTTCATTCTGATATCTACATTTTCAGAGCACAAAACACATACCATCTTGGATGATTATCAGGCTTTCAATCACAGCCTGCTTTGACTATATCTCCCAAGTTATTATTATTTTAAATTCGACTTCAAATTGATATTATCTTTGCAAGGGACTATATTTAATGCTGGAAATAATTAGAAGTCAACTTCTTTATGGGTATAGGTATTAAATGTAAATTATCATGCATCCTGTCATAAATTCTCTCTTACAGTGCTATGCGCAGAGCAGGCACGTACTTTGTGCTAGTTGAATGAATCAGTGAATGCATGAATAAAGAAACTAATAAAAAATTCACCTATAGCCAAGTACTGGAAGAGATTATTGCAAAGGATTATATTATTCTATGCTCTGATGTAAGAAAGTCTGATTTAGACTGGCAGAAGCAAAATAAGTTAGAGGACATTTAGAATAAGCAATTCACAACAGTGATACTAATTAGTTTATAGAAAGAGACCAATGACTTATAACATGGGTCACTTGAAATAGGCATAAAACAAAGACCTAGCAAATTCACAGCTGGTAAGCAATCTCATAATGCACAGTATAACCTAATAGATCTTTTTCACCTCTTCTTTCTCTGAGGGGGGATTCTTTCCATAAAACCAGAGATGACTAACTTGAGAGGCAAGGCACGATTGCTTAAACCAGCCATGCATCACTGGCACCAAATTGCTACACCTGAAAAGTGCACAAAGCAGGCTACCCGCATTCAAGCAAACCCATTTAATTTCCACAGAACATTCCTTCTTGTAACATGCTCCTTGTAAGAGAGACCACAACAAGGAAATCCCTAGGTTACACATTTCAGTTCTCAAGTGAGAATAGCAGGAAGCACTCATCTATGGAGAGGAGGTGAGGAAGTTGGTGATATGATGATGCCTTGCCCAAGTTCTGTATGGAGAAATGGAGATAAAGAACAAAATAAACAGGTTTTTAAATTTTTTTTCATAATGAAGTTCAATTTCATACGCATACACATACATGAAGGTAACATGGAACAGTGGAAATCACAAATATCTCTGCAATCAGAGAGTATCTAAATGTATACTCTACTAAATACTAAGTGTGTGTAATCTCAGGCAGGTTACTTCTTTTCTCTGAGTTTGAATATCCCTTAAAAGCTGGGGCAGTAACACTTGCTTCTCAGAAATGCCATACAGATGTCATGAAATCATTCATAGTAGTGTCTGGCATATAGTAGGAGCTCAATAAAATATAATTTCTCTCTGTATATCCTGATTGCCATTTTAGAGCAAACTAAATGTGTGGAATGTTGAGAAGATCCACAAAATGCACAGATTTAGGCAAAGTAGGGGCTCAGAAAGAGAGATCTGATCATTAGAATGGAAGCATGCTCCCTGGAGGACTCAGGTTTTCACGGGACAAAATGCATACGATGGTAGGTTTGGGGCCATCCTATTTAGATTTTAAACTGTTTAAAGAAAAGCATAGAAGAGAGGGCTGTTTGGTGCATGTTATCACATTATTAAGACTAGAGGAAAATATATTAATATCAAAATGGCTAACTGTGGTATAGTCACATTACAAAACACTATTCTAGAGTAAAAATACAGGATATTATTTTATTAACATCATGGCAGTTCCTCAATAAACATCATTATGAGAAAAGACATAATTTGCATAACAGAACATATAGTGTGAAACTAGTTATAGGAAAAAAAAACAAAAAACACATTTATTTCCTTGTATATATATATCTCCATGTGTAACAAAGTTCTGAAAAAGATATTGCAGTGGTTGCCTTTGACGAAAGGCCTGTGATTTGAGCATAGGGAAAGGAGAGGTCAGAGGAAACCAAGGGTTCTATCTATCGTTTTTACTTTTTACTACAAAAATGTGTTCATGTGTTATTTGTATAATTAAAAAAAAAGAGAAAGAAATGAATGCAAGCACACGGACATCCAGAAATTACTGGTGGTTGGGGCATGTCCCAAGGAGGAGGGGTACAGCAACTAGATGACTATAAATGTAGACGTGCCCGGACACACTTAGTGCCAGGCTTGAGAGGTGCTAAGGAGCCTGGTTCTGGACTCCTCTATTCCAGGGGACATAAAGAGGTCACCTCCTAAGAGAAAATATCCTTTCCAATTGCATCCTTATTTCAATCTCTCTGTTTTCATCCATAAAGCCAATACAACCAAGTGTCTGCCTTGCCTGACCTTGGTTAACCCTGATTTCTTTTTCTTCTAGTAAAACTGTCAGAAGCCTGATTTTCATTTCCTTCATTTTTTTTTCATTCAAAAAGAGAACTGAGCAGAAAGTAGCAAGAGTTCTGTTCCAATGTCAGGGCTCTGCTTCTCTGATCACTAAACCAGGAAAGGTGGGGAAGAAACTTCTCAAATTAATTATAGATAAAAATAGTGTATCTTTTTTTTATGTGTGTGTATGAGTATGCTTGTAAGTGAATATACACACATATATATATGAAGAAGGAAAGAACATAAGATCCCAATCATAAAAGAAACATAAATTAACAGCTGTAGTATTTATGTTTTTAATTGAATAAAAGTCTTTAAGTTCATTTCTTTAGTTTTGATATTGGGCACAATAACATGACAGTAACTTCAGGAAAACCTCTGTGTCATTATAAGATGTCTATCATCTCTTTGAAGACTGAAAGCAACGAGGGAACAAATATTCTTGTTTCATGGGCCAAAATGAGGCACAAATTTAGCACTTGTCTTACAGCTAGAACTTGCAGCTGGAGATAAGCTATGAATTGAGCATGAAAAGGAAAAGGAAAGAAAATGCAACTTGAAAGAATAAGTAAATCTGCAGTGTTGCTGAAGCCATTCTCGACATTGTTAGAGATACACAGACAAGATCAGTCATTTTGACGAGCCCTCCAGTTCACCGTTACTGCCTTTCCAGTGACAGTTTCGTTCGCATTCAAGACAAGAAAGCACATTCCTCCCCATCCACAATTTCCCCTCTCTCCCTATCACTTTCTTCTAGCTTCTAAAAATCATAGCCAAAGATAAACTGGCAAAAAAGGTAAGAAAAACAAACTAAACTGAGTGAGATCCAAAGTGTTTCATTAAAAAGCCCAAACAGTTTTCAACTTACTCATGGCTGTAGAGTAAAGATCTTCCCGTTAAAATAATGGAATAATTGGTTCTTGAGTTCCCAGTCTTGTCCACAAATGATGTTGAACACTTAAACCAGGTGAAATAATGTGCATATGTAATAAAGCATTACAGCACAATACCATACTCTTCAATGAACATAAAACAAAAACTAAAATGGATGGGAACTAGTTGAATGCTAATTCTTAAAAGCAAGTTCAACTAGAAGACCCTGAAAGGGAACAGATGGAAAGTCACAGAGAGCAGTGAATACATCGAAACTCATATTTATACCCCTAGTATTTAGCATGCGATATGTGCTCAATAAATATAATGTAACATAAATTAATGTTAACGGTATAAACAAGAATCTGAGGTCTGTCAAGAGTTGATGATGCCATCGTCACTAGGTAGTTTTCAGAATTTCCAATTCAGCTCAAAATGGGAGAGTTTTCTTTTTCCCATAGTTTAATGTTTAAATTTGGCAGCCCTATACAAAAGATTTAAATAAGGGTTTAAATCCATGCTTTGCCATTTACTAGCTAGTTGACTTGAGTACTTTGCCCTCTCTGAACCTCAGTTTCCTCATCTATGAAATGAAGCTAACAGTTAAAGTCACCTCAGCAGGTTAGAGTGAGGATTAAGTGGTATAATGCATGCACAGGGCCTCAGTGTTATTCTGTTCAAGGAATCTTCACTGCTATTGTTCCTGCTTAGCACAGCAGCCAAAAGAAGAGAGTTGATACGTGCTCTGACCTTAATGTGCAAGGTGTGTTCCAACACCAGAGTTCCTAATTTTGACCACTGTCCTGCAGTGGGGACCAGGCCCTCTGAAATGTACTGAAGTTGTGCTCCCTCTGCACCTCAGGGTCTCATGTTGGGGTCAGGTATGTAGTGGGAAACATGTCAGATAGGTGATATAAAAGAGAAGCAGGACTGCTAAGCTTTGAAATTCAGGATTTCCCCCCTAATCTGGAGACAACATAAGGGAGCCCCACGATGTCCATAATGGAGCACAGAAAATGGAGAAGGAAGTTGTCATTAATAGCATCAACTCTTCCCTGTCTACTTTTCCTTGGGCACTGTTGATCTGCTGGAACTGAGAACTGGTGCAGTTCCTAGTGGTGTAGCAGCACAAAAAATAGTGAACTGGTCCATGAGGCAGTGATTCATCAACTTGAGGAATCATGTTAGAGAAAACACTAACCCCAAAGCAAAAAAACAACACAGCACAGAGACACAGCCAAACCTGGTAAACGGCCAGATACAGACACGGATGAAATGTGTGAGTTTCTCTTTACAAAACTCACAAAGCAGACAGCATTTCTCACACCTGATCAAGGGAAAGGTTAGTCTTTTGATCAGCAAAATGCCTTGTTGAGAGCTGAATTCTCCCTGATGGCCCCCTCCTCCCAGCTTTCCTCAAACAAAAATGCCCATTTCCTTTCTTCCCAAAAAGGCCTGGAAACTTTGCAAATTTGCTCAGCTAGAAATTTGTAAGGATTATGTATTGATAGCTGACCACTTCAAAATAAAAATTGCTTTGGCCTCATCAGTGGAAGAAGGAACCAGAATTCTACCTAGCCGTGTCTGCTTTCACTCTTGACGAAGAGGCCTTCATTAAAAATATCCAGACCAGACATTTACCTCTCTGGATCTCTTTTTTTCTAATCACATAGGCAAGTGATATCGGGCTTCATCCGACCCTGCAAAATCAGCCTGATTTTATTTTACCAATGTCATGATAAATCATTTTAAAGCTAATGACTGACCAGATTAAACCCACTCACTCAAAGTCCCTCAAGATCATAATAAGATTAAATTCAGGCTAGATTTGCCCTAAAACTAATGATTAAGAAACATACAGACATACTCATAGATGGAACAAGAGATTCAATATGAAAATTATCATCATGGGCAAATCCACTGGTGTCTAATATGCAGCTATAAGTTTATGTTTTGTTTTGTTTTTGTTTGTCTTTCCTAGTGCTTGTAGACATTTCACAAAGTTAAATAACAGTTGCTAGAAAGATCCTTAGAAATCATGTTGAATCGTCTTCAATTTACGGAAGGAAAAAAATGTTCTCAAGGATTAAGTACTTTGCCCACCACTCCATGTTAGGAGAGCTGGTCCTACAATTCAGTATTCTTTGGAAGTGATTTTCTCCCTACTCCAACAAATATTGCATATTGTACTTATTTTGCAAAAGCATTGAGGATAAACATTTGTCTCTGAGAAACTACTAATGAACAACAACACAAATGTGTCCTACACATAAGTCAGGTAGTACCAGCCAGTTCTCTAGTTCTAGGTGGCAGAAAAAAACGCTGACATTATATCCCTAAGAATGGATACTTAGCTTTAATCACTGCTTACCTGTCCTGTCTTCCTGCTGTCAGCTCTGATATCTTTGTAAACATATTAAGAAACTGCTTAATGTGTTTGGATATGAGCTAAATCTCTGAAAATCTGGCTATCAAGAACGCACCATAAGGCAGAAAAGCTAATAATAACAGTAAATGGGGGGGGGGGATTGGCTTTTAGCCAACTTGAAAATCAGTATTTCTTGGTCATAACTGAAAAATTAATTCAGTGCCACAGACATCTGGTTGCTTGTGTCTTAATTGAATCATTTGTTCTTTGTTGTTGTTGTTGTTTTCTGTTAGAAATAACTGAAGTTTAATGGGATTTTAACATTTCTAGCAAGGTGGCACACATTCCTAGCTCTCACAGAAGAGGTAATTGACCAAGATTGTATTAAACCATCATTATGGGAAATGCTTCAGGTCCCAGAAGAAATGCTACCAATGCTTTTAAATTGGAATTTTCTTCCTTCCTTGATCCCTAAGGTGATTTGCCAATAAACTAACATGTTGGGCAAATGTCTATAACACATGATTAAACATGATTCAATCAGATTAAATATCTATTAAAGGTCACATTTATGTCTGCTTCACTTTATCTCCTTTCTGAGCTAGCTGTCCCTTTGCCTTCATTCCTGCACATGCCTTTGCTTTGGAAGAGTTCCTAGAGTCACAGTATTCCTTCTCATTTTAAGCTCACTTTAAGCCTGGCTCACCTCCTCCAAGGAAACTGATAATTACATCACCCTGTCTAAAAAAAGAAAGAGAGAGAAAGAAAAGGGGGGTGGGGGTGGGGGGGAGAACCTTCTCATTCCTACTCCTAATTAAAAAAAAATACAATGAAATAAAATGCTCAGATCATCAGCCTAGAAAAAGCTGACTTCCTAGGACTTCTAGGACATAGGGTCAACAGCTCTGAAAATTTCTACCAGAATATCATGGTTCACAAACGAGGAAAATCTTAGATAGGTATCTACTTTATTAAAATACGTGGATTCAAGGTTGCAATAAAATTTCAAAGAAAAGCAAAAATAATGTGACCTGCTATTGACCTTTCAAAGAGAAGACCTCTGTGATCTTTTGAATTCCAGTAATTTGATCTAAAGCATCTTCAACCTCCTGGATGAAGCCAGAAATGTTCCTTGGGCACCTTCTCCCGCATATCTGTGGAGAGCCTGCCTTTGTGTCTCCAGCCTCATTATGAAATGCCAAGGAGAGAGGACACAACAGTTCTGCTCATTGGCTGGACAATTCTTTTGATGAATGTGGATTTTATCTCCTCTAATTGTGGGCATTTCCCTGCATCCCAGTTATAAGGGAGGATCTGTGACCTCAGCATAATTCTATTAATGAATCAGTTCCAAGTAGAATGGTCTATCCATGACAGAAAAAAAAAAAAAAAAAGAACCTAAAATGTTTGCTAGGAACTAATGAGCAAATTGGGAGGATACTTATGTTATGCTCACCATAAACAGCAACAGCAAGAGTAGAGCGTACAACCTAGCGCCATGGGCAAGTAGCCTCTCGTCCCACAGCCCCCTCATTTGGGCCCAGCAGTAGTTAACATGATGTGCAGATCTTTGGGGTCTTCAGCAGCAAATGAGATGCCAATCTCAATCCTGTTCCTGACAGGCTGATTATTCAGAGGAGATGTGTAAATGCCAAAAGTGCCCACGGTGCATTGGCATGCAAGGAAGCTTGCTGATAATGTGCCAGGTCTGGCCAGGTAAGAGAGGCTCTGGAGCAAAACGAACCGGTCCAGGATTCTATGTTGCCATTTATGACTTCTGTTTCTCTTATGTGGCTTAGACCAATGAATGCACTTTTGCCTGAATACAGCTCCCTTGCTTTCAGCGCCATGCTTCAAATTCTCCTTCTCCAGGAAATCTCTATTTGGCTCTGTACAGGCTCTAAACCCAGCGTTACTTTGCTTTCCTTCTAAGATATGTTGCTTGTGCTTTTATGTAATTGACAAGTCTTTTTATTAATTCATTGTCTTAAGTGTTCTTGTGTCCATTTTGTGTGCTTCTCCCACATGGCATAACCTAGTTTACTGCTTGGTTAATCCTCAAGATAGTGGGAAACTGTGATCATATACTAAAGACAGAGAACCATGTTCTCTGTATGCACCCATGCTTTAGGATTCTGTATCCCCTTGCTTGTGCTACCTTCCTGCATGGGCTGCTCTTCTTTCTGCTCTCAGCGCAAATTCTGCCTTTCCTCCTGGCTCTTTTCAGAGTCACACAGCCTTCCTTGAGCTCTTGTAACTGGTATGAAGGGTTCACCTCCACCTCTGAATGTGATGCCCCCCGCCCCCGGCTCAGTTAATAGGGAGTTAAGTGAATATGGCAACAAAGGCTGGCTTTGGAGTCAGGAATACCTGGGTTTAAATCATGCTTCTCTCATTTACTAGCTGTGTGACCTTTGGACAAATAACATATCATCTTAGAACCTGAAATTCCTCATTGTAAAGTGGGGACACTAATAGTGATATCAGCAGTTTCAAGATTAAATAAACACAGTTCTGCAAAATAGCTATGAATGTGCCTGGACTTCAGAACTATGGACTTCAGAACTGTGAGGGTACCTGGAACCCCACTGTTTCTACTAGACTGTAAGCTCTTCAAGGAAAGCATAAGACTTAAAAACTTACAACGTTGTCAGCATGAAACAAATTCACAAACAGTCAGGTTTCTGCTGATGGGTGCTAATACCTCCTTTCATATAAGTGTAAACTCTACATGACAAAGAATTTTACATAAAAGAAGCAAGAGATTAAAGTGTCCTTTGGGACATAAGATATAGGGCTGACACTATGCACCATTGTCCTTTCACAGCGAGGACAGCCTGCAGGAAGCAAGAGTGATCTTTCACTGAGTGTGCAAAGAGGAAAGTCAGAATGGGCATACTAAAGAGTCCGGAATCACCAGGTCTCTAAGCGTGTGCCTCCATCTCTGTCATCTAGCAGCAGTTTGGCTTTAGATGAGTTTCTGAACCTCACTGAGCCTCCGTTTTCACTTCTATAAAATGGAAGCAATAAGAGTATCTTGTGAGGATTAAATCTAATGAAAAGAAACCATATAATGTGTTTAGCAAAATCAATCAAAGCAAAAAACTCAAAAAAAAAAAAAAAAAAAATCCTAACAACATAAGGAATTACTGAATAATCACCAACATCATTTTCACCAGGTATGTTTTCCTAGCTGTTACTGCATTAATTCTCAGATCCCTTTAACTTGAGAATGGAATATTTCCCCCAGTCTTCTTCTTGCTTCATATGACTGTTGTTTTGTTTTGTTTTAAGATTTATTTATTTATTCCCCCCTTCCCCCCTCATTGTTTTGTGCTCACTGACTGCTGTCTGTGTGTTCTTCTCTGCTTGTCTTCTCTTTAGGCAGCACCAGGAACCAATCCTGGGATCTTCTGGAGTGGGAGAGAGGTCTCAATCTCTTGTGCCACCTCAGCTCCCTGGTCTGCTGCATCTCTTATTGTCTCTCCTCTATGTCTCTTTTTGTTGCGTCATTTTGCTGTACCAGCACTCCTGTGCGGGCCAGCACTCCTGCACAGGCCACCTCACCTTGTACCAGGAGGCCCTGGGAATCGAATCCTGGACCTCCTATATGGTAGACGGGAGCCCAATCGCTTGAGCCACATCCATTTCCCATATGACTGTTGTATGCTGTTGATTAACATTAGTTCTCTGGCGTTTCTCCTCACTGCCCTTTAGCTATTATCCAGTCTGTTATCAGGATCCAGTAAGGTTTCCTGGGCTTTACTCCTAGTTAGCACCATTGTTTCTAGTGGCCAGGATCGAAGGAGGAACACATTCCAATTCAGCAAACTTAATAAGATGGCTGCCTGAAGACATATAATTCACATGTAAAGTTCCTTTTGAACCAATAAATTATTTGCAAGTAAGGATGCTCTTTCCCAACACAGACTCTGAGCATGAACTTGTACAGATATCAAGGCAATATTAAGGCAATATCAAGTTTTGGTTCAGATTCAAGCTGCAAAGCACAACTCCTGCTGGAGCAGGCTCCTACAGCTGGTTGCTACTGACAGCAGACTGAGTAAAATTGTTCTTAAGTACCACATGCATGATAATAGCTGTCTAGATACAGCAAATAGATATAAGCAAATGAATGGGCTTGGAAGTGTCTGCTGTCATTCATTTAAAAGAGAGTTTCTTGGAAGCTGACTACCTTTGTTCAAAAATAAATTTAACTAGAATTTAGTTGCCGTGGGACGAAAGAACATGGAATAAATCAGTCAGGCTCAAGCAAGAGCTGCCAGTTCCTTCAACATTAACAGAAATACAATAATTGGGCTCAATTGCTCACTGGCATAAAAAGGAGAGAGGAAAAGGAATTTACAAATAATTCTGCTGTTATCAAAGCCTCCACACGAGCCTGAACAATAATGCAATTGCTTTTGTTCATTAGGGAGAAACCTTGTGGAGATGGATTAACTTATTAATTAGGAAATGCTTCACATGGGTATGATTTAAGTTCTTAGAGTTTATCCACTTTTCCCAACTTACCATTTACTTTGAAAATGGGAGTGTGGACTTGTCATTTTACATTCAAGAGGCTTATCTGAACAAACCCTACAAAGGAAGATCTTTAAGACCCTTTCCAGCTGCTTTTCTAATTCTCCTTTCTCCCTGCCCCTAGTAACCTCTTTGATGTCTGGGCTGAAATCTCTTTTCTTTATTGATTTTAGTTTCCCCATCACTCACACAACTGCTATTGCTGGGTTTTACATGAGAGACCATTGATCATTTTTTCGAATTCACAAAAGCTTTGCCCATCTCATGTGGGAGTTTCTGCAGGTGTCAATATATTTTTATTTATTGCAGTAGAAATTATGTTGTTCTGCACTATAGAGGAGAGCCCATCCCCTACAACTAAAGGAGACTTAATAAAATTTTCAGCTATGTCCAAGCTGTCTATATATTCTAGAGAAAATGAACAAACTACCAAAAAAAAAAAGGAGTAAGCTTCACATGCAATAAAAGTCTGTCCACCTGGAAAGAATCAGTTAAACAACCTTGACAGTGAGACTTCATTGTAAATCAGAGGACCTAGTGGAACCACCAACAGTGAGAAAATCCTGGAAAGCTGGTCATTCAAGGGTCTAGTCACTTAGGAGCACAGCAACTTTTTCAAAAGAGTGAGATGAGATTTTATTTGCAGAAGGAACAAGTTGTCTCTGGGCTAGAGTTACAGAGTGCATGCCAATGAATAATCAGCATTTCTCAAAATCAAACATAAAATAAAAATAAAAATAAAAAAATCAAACATGATATTTCTAGTATTTTTTAAAATGGGAAACAAGAAATATTTTTGAAGCCGTGACAAAAGCCAACTTATTTTGAGAGGGAAATAATCTTTTAAATCAGGGGTTCTTAACTCTTTTTGTTCCACAGATCCCTTTGCCAATCAGGTGAAAACCAAGGACCCCTTCTTAGAAGGTAGCAGCAGATAGTTTTCAACATCAGCGTATCTTTAAATTAAAGTTTAGGATTATTCAAAATTACGTTGTGCAACTTTCCCATAATTTTAATACCGGATAACCTAACACGGTTCAACATCTGTTCAAATGGTCATTTTCAGCAAACATTTAGAAATTCGAGTTTTCCCACAGCATCATAAGACCATCTCCACCATCCTTACCAACATTTTTGCAGGCAGTTATCCACTGCACTCAGAGCATGCTACATCAAAATAAAAATCATACTAAGCGCACACTATAATGTGCATTATTTAATAAATATATCACATCTGCACCAACATGTCCCCACAAAATTAATGTTGTTTTTTTTAAATTTTCAATTCAAGCTCACAGACCCCCTGAAGTCGTTCCTGGAACCCTGGTTAAGAACCCCTGTTCTAAATGGTTAAAACTCTTCCCAAATTTACTCAGAGGAGCAAAGACTAGGAACAATTTATTTGGAGTTTTAAGAGAAAATTGAGGTCCTGACAGTGGCCTCACATGGCTGAGAAAAGCTACACAGCACACAGGAGCATAAAAATGCAAAACTCTTAAGACTTAGGGCCCCTCTGATATTACTTTACTTCTTCTGCTCCCAAAGCCTTTGGTCCTTTACCCCACGTGAAGGTGAACCAACATCGCTATGGGCTCTGAGCTCCAAAGTTCCTGCCCTAGCAGGGAGTTATTTTGGTAATCCTGAATTTGAACTCACTTTTCATTGCCTCCTTGTTGCAAACACCACACATAGCTTGCCAGGTCTTGCACCCCCTCCCCTGCTGCCTATCCTACCTCTCCTTACTTCCAAGCTGTCTTGCATTTGGGCGCTCTCTCAATGTCTGCACACTGGTGCTGGCCTATCCATTATTACTGTTATGCTCTCCTTCCCAGGATCTCTTACTGAGAGCTTTCAGATCATATCTGTGTCTTATCCTCGAACCCAACTACAGCTTCTCCAAGTCTGGCCTCTCTTTTGAAGACTTGCTCAAAAATTTCTGCTCTCCACAGTCTGGCTACAGGCCCTCTCTACAAAGGTGCATGTTGTAGCACCTTAGAAGAAAAGTCTCACTTGCTTTTGTCATTTATAATAATTCTAAGCAGTAACTATGTCACACAAAGCACACCATCATGACAGTTCCTTGTGACTGAGGTATCTTCCATCCACTTTACAGCCTGGGCAGCCGAGGTACAAAGAGGTTGGAAAATTCCTTACCTTCCTTGTCCACTCCCTCCTTGTGCCCTGCTACCAGCCTCCTTCCAATGTGAACCATGGTTATTGACCAAAAAATGGAATATTTGCTTTCCATCGGTGTTTAATTCTCTAAGTAGAAGAAAGGAGTAAAATAAAATCTCTAAAACAAAACCTCTCAGACACAATTGAGTTAGAATTTAGGATGATTCTCTTCTACCTGGCATTTGAAATGCCATTTAAATGTCTCTCTCTCTTCTCCCCGCCTTTCTCTTCTCTTCATATATGCCAGCTAATCTCTCATCACCCTCCCCCTCTACCGCCCCACTCATACCTCTTCACCATGGATCCAAGTTTCTGTAAACTCCGGGAAATTCCATTATTTATTCCTACATTATTTATGCCTTTACCTATTACTGGAAAACTTCATGTCTTTTTCCTATCAAAAGCTACCTACCCTTAAACATTCAGTGTGAACCCCAATTTGTTCTACAAGACCCTATGCCACCCTCTCTGCTCTCAATTTCTATACTATGTGTTCATTTACACAATGTAACATTTACTTTTTAAATTAGTCAATGTGGTCTCCTTAGGTCTAGACATAAGATCCTTGAAAACTGGAGTTGATATATCTGTTATTTATATTAGATATTCTCCACGGTGCCTAACAACCTTTGGCACACAGTACACAACAAATACTTGTTGCTTGACTGATAATTTAGTCGCAGCTGGGCTGAAGCTTATCTCCTTACTGTCAATGAAATAAAGGGCTTGCTAAGCAAATTAATACCGAAAACATAGAGAGTTTGGCCTACTTTAAAGGGAAAATCAACACACTATTTTAAGCAACACTTCCGTGGCTGCTTCCATTCAATGAATCAATGTGCTGATTGTGATTATTGTCTGTTTGTTAAAGCAGTAACAAGATTCACTAAGATTACCATCTTCAACAGCCCTGTTGTTACTCTGTGTGTGTAACCACATTTCAGCTATTATTTCCTCCCTCCCATATATTTAAGGATAAAATCAAGAAAAAAGAGTCTTGCACAGCTTACCTCAGCATACACACAGGCTGTTTCTTTGCTTTGAAACAGCAATCGCACTTTTGGAAGTTTTCTTAGAGCAGCTTCTCTTTGCCCCCTTGTCAGAATATAAGATGTTTTCAAGAAGTTGGCAATAAGGACTGAGCCAAGGACTCTGTGGGAAGAGCCCTTCAAAGCAGGCCTCGTTGTCTTTCCTACATCCTTCTCTTTGCCTCTTTCCACTATTCCAGGGTGCGGGTATGAGATTCTTGGCTCTTGAATACAACCACAACTTCTGGAAATCTCTAAGAATCAGACTATAGGGCTATAGCAGTTGAGCAAACAAACAAACAAACAAACAAAGTATTTAGCCATCTACTCAAGAGCAATTGAAGTCCTAAATGGCTCCCCTGCTTTCAAGGTCAGTAAAATATTTTTCTTCTCCTGTCTTTCTCTCTCTCTTTCTCTAACAAACATAAACAGTTTATTCAAAATAATCCATTCCACTAAGTATGGAAAGGCTACTAAAATACGGAAAAGTATTCAGAACTGAAGATTCCAGTAATCTTCAACACAAGTGAGTTAAATTTCTATGAGTCACTGAGATTCTTCTCCCTATGTACTAACGCCACTACTAGTAGAAAACCACTAGTAATGGTAGATATAAAAATAATAAAAGAGTCAGAGTGTCTTATTGGACCTGGGAACAATACTCCAGCAGGTAGGAAGAATGGGTGTGAGGAAAAACAAAAAGAAATTATGCAAGAAAAATTGAATTTCAGGAAGAAATAACCACTGTTATTAAAAACATTTTATACCTCAGACTTTTAACTCATACTGACCAGCCTTCCCTTCCTCTACCTCCAAAAGCAGTGGATCATTTAAGATTTGCATTCAGGCTTTTCATGGTAGTTTAATGTAACTGGACCACAAGGTGAGGGGCAGGGCAGAATGGGAGATGGAAAAGAAAGCAGAGGGCAGATAATTATTGACACCATGACACAGAACACACATTTGGAGTTTCCTAATGGCTACAGCTATAAGTTTATCCGATTAATACTGTTATTGCCTGCAAAGTAATTATGCTCAGACAATAATCCTATAGTTTTCTTGAAGAAAGAGAAAATGACAATGAAATGATATACATTAAGCACCTAGCAAAGTGCCTGGCAGGTAGTAGACCCACAATAAGTGGTAGCATTGTTGCATTTATGATTCTTTTTCCAGTATTGTTAAAAGCATACATGCTTTCTTAAAAAGATCCCAGGTGATTTTCAGAATCGGAAACCAGCAGATAGTTAGATAAGCTACTAAAAGCAAAGAGGGAAGAAAATACAGATATTACATATGGTTGTTATAGCAACTGAACATGTACCCTGATCTCCCTCTCATTCTTTTCCACCCCTTGCCAGGATCCTGTTTTCAGATAAATAACCTCTGGTTTTTCTTTTAAGCTGTTCATCAGGATGAAAGTAAACTGTAGCCCTTGTTTACTACTAAAGACTTTCCAGTCCTAGGGGAAAATAAAGAAAAAAGTAACAAAAGAGAGATGAAAAGAAGATGACTTGAAATCAAGGAGGTGGCATCTGGCAATCTGTTTATGCAAAACTTATGGGGGCATTTTTCTTCAAAGACTTCTCACAGGAGTGGTTTGCAAACCCACATGCAAGGCAGAGGGTGAAGATTTCTGCTTTTTTTGTGTGTGCAAGTGATCTGTTGAAATCTTAAAAACAAAAGAGAATGAGAGAATAAAACTCAATCAATCATTATTTTTCTGAGCCAATTGAGGGTTACACACAACCTGCAATAGAAACAAAATGCATCAAGTTCAGATGTGTGCCATCGAAGCTTGACAGCCATGGGTTTTGCTAGACAAATATGGGGCTGTAATGGTCAACCCTGGGAGCCTACTGAAAACCCTAGGATGTATGATCACACCATTTCAGTTTTGGAGAATCATATATATTACAGTCAGATAGAGCCCTAGAGACCTCGGAGTCTGAGTGGAGATGAAAAAATTGAGGTTCAGAGAGGGAAGGTGACTTGTTCAAAGTCACAGCTCATAAGTGATGGGACCCAATTAAAAATAATGCCCGATAATTACAAGATGTTTGGATACGGCAGATACTGTTATAAAAGCCTTGCATGTATCAACTAACTGAATCCATACAGCCACTTTCATAACGAAGTCCATGTTAAATAGGAGGAAAGAGAGGCAAAGGAAAGTTAAGCCTCATGCTCAAGAGTACCCAGCTAGTAGGCAGGAGTGTCAGGATTCAAGCCCAAGCCGTGTGACCTTAGGCTTCACATTCTTAGCCTCTTTTTGACACTGCCTCTCCTCAGGAGTGGACATCTGCTCACTCAGCCACTCTGCTCCAACCCCCAAGTAGAAAACGATGTCATCTCAAGTTTTTTAAAAATACTATTACTCTCCCAGGTTTTCCATGCCTATAACCAAGCCATTCCACACTGACTTTCTTCCCACACTCCACTCAGTCTCCCACTTATAAAATGGATTTGGGAGGCCCTATTGGCCCTGCCTACCTCTGTCTGGAAGTACATTTCCTTCAAATTATTCTGCCATCTAGGTCTAACACCGATTTCTAGCCACATCTCCTAATGTAAAACCATGCTCGGCGTCCCATCTTGGAAAGGGAGTGTTCCACCAACAAGAATGTGGGGCTTTGTGTACACGTAGCTGCCAGCAGCCTCTCTCATTGTGTTGGCTCCCACACGGGAACGCTTGTTTTCTCTGGTTACCAGCCTGGAGCCCCAGCCGCCATTCCTCCAACCTGCAATCCAGGCAAAGGGGAGGGCTATGAGGAAGAATGGCAGATGGGGTGGAGTAGACCTCAGATTTTGCATGGGCAGTAGGGACACAAGTTCTAGGGGTAGGTACTCTGAGGCCCAAACCATTGATCCCACTTGGTCCCAGTCATTCCTGCTCTAGAGGGGCTCTTTAATCCTGTCTCCTTCTTGCCCTGGACCATGCCTTCTGATTGGACCATATTCCCCCAACTCAAATTTCACTTCCTCAAAAAGATTTTTCTGCCCCACCAGATTAGGTTAGACTCAGAATATATCACCGTTGCTGCACTAATATTATTTACAGGAATGCTCATAGCAGCAGTATTTGACCAAAAACTAGAAACTACTCAAATCCACATCATCAGAAGAATGGATAAACTGTGATTTATTCACACAATGGAATACTATCCACCAACGACAACAAACTACTATGCAGATCACATGGGTGAATGTCGTAAAGGAAGCCAGTTACAAGAGAGGGCACACTGCATGTTTCCACTTATGTGAAGTTCCAAATGAGGTAAAAGTACATTTTTTAAATCTATACAAGCAAGACAGTGGTTAGTAGTGACTGTAAGGGGGTTGTCTGATGTGCTAATAATGTTCTCTTTCTTGATCAGGATTCTGGTTGCACAGGTATGTTCCCTATGTGAAAATGCATCCTGATGATTTGCGTGAGTTTCCATGTGTACTACCATAAATTTTTACCCAGGAAAAATAAATAATATAGTTCTTTATCTGATATCCTTCTCTACCCACTAAAGTCTGAGTTCCATGAGGGCAGGGCCATGGGTCTCCTGCTCATTACAGGGCCTACCTGTAGTAGGGTAGTAGTACTGCATTCCCATAATATAACAAACTCTCTCTATGCGTTTGTCAAATGAGGTACTGAATGGATGGGTAAACAATTTCCTTTCTAATTCTATTATCACTACACTCTCCAAAGCTATGATTATCTTTCTCACATCATGATGGCTGCAAACTTAGTTCTTTGGGGGCAAAACTTATATTTGCTTTGCTACTGCTGAATCCCATCCCCCTATTCTTCATATGGTACCTGGCACACAGCAAGTCCTCAACTAATTGTTTTTATTTTGTCAAATAATGAATGAATGCTCAACCTCCTAAATGATCTCCCCACACCTTCTGAACTGCATGCTTGATTATTCTTCTTTTAATGTGACTTGCCTTAGAATATTCACTGGCTCTCCAATGCCCCTAACGGAAACACAACACTTGGTGTCCAGGAGCCAAACTATCCTTGCATATTTACTGTTTATTATTCTCCATCAAGAGCCATCTGTCCAAAGAGAATGTGTTTGCTTACTATTTCCTTTCTGCATGCTGATCCCCCCGCCCCTTAACAATCAGGGTTTCCCTTGTAGGAACCAAAAAATGAATGTGGCTATGGGACCTACTTGTACACCCCTCCCAAAGTGTATGGTCTACACCACTGAAGAAGCTGTCACCAGCCCTTCCTTTTTAAAACAGGCAGATAGAGGTGTCAGTTCATATTTACGTTTTATTTCTCATGAAGATTACACCTCGGGAACAACAGATCTTTCAATCTTAGAAATCCTTTTTAGGAATAAACATCTCCAGAGCACTTTGACTGACTGTTACGTGGGGGTAATTCAACATGTGTAGAGCATATCTTAAATTCTGGGAGACTTCTAGTTTAAGCCAAAGAACACATTTTGAGTGCCAAATATGTGCCAGGTTCTTGGTAAGTGGAAACCTCAGTGCCTCTCTTTGCCTTTGCTTTACTTTCTCTGTCATCCTTCACTTCAGACTGACTCCCATGAATAGACAGGGGCAAGCACTCCTTACCAATATTTAGCTCTAAGGAAGAAAGTGCTACTTTCCTAGACTTTCCACTCTGCCCCTACTCTAGCCACACAAGATGGAGCTTTACGTGAGAAAGAAATTCCTCCGGTGACAAACACATGAGGGTAAACAAAATCCATCTCCCTTGGCAAAGTTTCTCCAATCTAATTTGTGTAATTACCTATCTCCCTAATGATGTGCTTGTTTACAGATTAAAGCTCTGAATCTAAGCACGGAAATAAGATTAAATCTGATGAATTAAATTCTCATTTGCTTAAATCATCTGGATATTCTTCCTTTCTTTATAAAGAAATTCTTGGTAGAAAAGAGGACATTTAAGTTACTGGTTTTGGAAAGACACATACAATTTTTAAACTGAGGAACCAATGTGGAACAGGCAGCAGCGCAGTTAGTTTTAGCCCTGCTGATGGAAGACTGGCTTATTTGCAAAGTATGGGGAAAAAAGCAAGCCAAACAAAAACCCAGCATAGGCTCTTGTATATGCTTCTAAAATCTCTCCAAGTGCATTAAGGACACTGCCAGCTAGACCCTGTGGTCTGGCCCTACAGTTGATTGGTGACTGAGTGGTGAGCTCCTATCAAATCCTAGGGGATACTAAGAAAAGGAGCAAGGAAGAGAGGTAGAGATAGAGCAAAGGAAAGATGGAGGAAAACTGAGATGGCAGATTCTTAAAAGTATAGTCAGGCCCTCCCACACATAACCAAGAATTAGTGAACTGAAGCCTTGTACCAATGAGGCAGTGTCATGACCAACTGAGTGCTATGATGTGCTCTATGCTCCACAAGAAAAACCTATCCTATTCTCCATGTTGACTAGTCTTTGGCAGGCTTTTTAAAAAAACTATTTCTAGTGATTTCACAGGCCCATAGGCCTTTCTGAGAAATTCAGAGTCACCAAGACATTTAGTTAATAAAAACCAAACATACAATTACCAATATCTGGTAGGTATTCAGAACCCCCCAAAACGCTAAGGGGAGCACTAAGTGCTTTGCAGATACTCTCATTTGTCACTCACGACACTCCTGTGGAGGGCCTATTATCAGCCCCATTCTCCATTCGAGAGAACTGAGCACTAAATATGTGCCAGGTTCACAGGAAATGGAAACCTCAGTGCCTCTATTTGCTTTACATTCTCTGCTGTCTTTCACTGCAGAATGACCTCCATGAAGAAGCAGGGGCAAGCACTCCTTACCAATATTTAGCCCTAGGGGGGAACATGAGTCTTGGACCCAAGACTCAAATCCAGGTCTGCAGACCTCTGGTGATTCTATTAACCATGATATTCTTTCATATGAACAAAAGTATGCTAACACAACACTCAAAATGAAATCCAGTAATAAAACAACCTCCAACAATTTTTCATTTTTCTAACATTCAAATATAAAATTAGTGCATATCTATGTCTATTTGAACCTATGCTAAATATATCAGGCTCAGGCAGCCAACCTTTCCTTGCAAAATCTGTGAAATTAGGTTTATCACAAAAATCGCAATTTCATACATATCGATTCCTGCAACACAGGGCTTCAAAGAAGTCTTTAAAAAGTATGCTCTGCTAAGAGCTGTTAAAATTCAAACTTCTAATTTCATGACATATGCAGTTTTACTGTCAGCAATAACTTCACGCTATCATTTTGGTGGTTTGTTTCTTTGTGGTTTGACTTGTAAGTGTTGAGTTTTCAAATAAATGAACAAACATTTGTTCTTATTGGGCTGTGTTGTCACAGACTGAGATAAAGCTCTAAATGTTCTCAGTGAATGCCTTTAATGTTGCTTTTAAATGTAATGCATTCTACAACCTGCCTTTTGTAGAAAATTCTTAGGTTTGGACCAACATACAGGAACACAGATACAAATGCTATGAAGGCCAGCTATTTTAACACACAGAGACAAATACATACATAGTCGTGTAACAAACTGTTTTCAAGACACATACAGATGCTTCCTCCCAAACAGTCTTTCAATATCCCATTAATTTGGGCTGGGCATTGCACAAAATGTTTTACATACATGTTCTCATATAATATACAAGTTAACCTTATTAGATGGCTGCAATATCAGCTTCAGTTTACGATGATGAAACTGTGTCTTGGTGAAATCAAATGACCTAGCCAATGTTGCCCAATTAGTAAATGGCAGAACAGAAATTCAAACCTAGTTTTTATCCACCATGTTATGCTGCCGGTGTTTTTAATTCTTTATAAAAATCAAGGCATCTGCCATCTAAGGTCATGTATAATATATTTAGTTCAGTCTATAGTCCTATGATTTCTCATCTGAAAAATGAGGGCATTGTAGAGAATGCTCAATTACCAAAATCAGACTGGTGGAAAAGCAAAGAATGAAAGCATCCAGCAAAATCCTATGTACCCCCAAAGTAAGTTCATTAGAATCTGTACTGAGCATCCCCTTGGGCAAAGTTTTATCTTGGCCACTATTCCAGAGATGGACACCATGGAGGAGGGGGCTCTGGCAACACAGGCACACAGGATTTAACATAGCAACAAATTAAAACTATTACTGTCTCCTCCAGGTAAAAACATAAACGTCACCATTGCCTCCCAGGACCAATTGCTCACACTATTACTATTCTCCAAACTGGAACAAGCTGAGAAAGTATGCAGTGCTCCCAACAGAGATTATTGGTCTATTTTTCAAGAAGGTAGTAGCTATGGACCGCAGACTTGCTTTGGGGCAGCACTCAGATCATTGACTGCAAAGTGCTCCTGGCCCTTTATCATGTAATAAAAAGAAGTTATTATTTCTGTTTCCTGTCTGTATGCAGGCAGAAGTCCTAGGCAGCATGTGGAGTGGTGACGGGCATTGGCGGAGAGGAATCCCCTGGGTTCCTAGTTCAGTGACTAATTGGGCCTATTTTAAAGACTGGCTGAAGCAAAGGGGAGTGTTTACTTTGATTCCAACTTCCCAGATGCCTGGCTTCATGCTGAACAGAGAGGCTGCCCCCAGTCAAGCCCAGTGGTGTGTCCTGCACTGAGGGAACTGTGCTGAGGTAGCAGGGCATCTTCTGTCTTCAGCACCATCCCTCACCTTCCCTTACTACGGCACAATCAGAAGCATCAGTGATCACCTCCCTTGAAAAGAACCTCCTTATCCCTTGCTTGGAGCACTATGGGGCAAACAGTTCTCAAGGACTTAAAATACAGTACTTCATTCTAGGGTGTGAAAAGGGATAGTG
Source organism: Tolypeutes matacus (assembly GCA_026826555.1). Classification (NCBI taxonomy): domain Eukaryota; kingdom Metazoa; phylum Chordata; class Mammalia; order Cingulata; family Chlamyphoridae; genus Tolypeutes; species Tolypeutes matacus. The sequence continues at coordinate 455,376 of JAKSZT010053836.1, forward strand.
GATGAGGAAAAGAGACTGTGGCACTTCCTATTACACCTCCCCACCCTAAGCAATTCAGTTGCTTTAGTCTTTTAAAGCTTTCCTATTCAATGCTGGGAAAATGGAGTCAGGGTTAGCCCTCTCATTTGCAGCCTCCCAGGGGCCTTTCCACATTTGCTCATGGTTTCCCAGTACAGTCTTTGGCAGAGAGGTCTGAGAAGAGGAAAGATATTAAAACATGCACCCAGGAGATATGGAGTTCCTTCTGGGGATTGATTTTATGAACGTTGGGTTGTGGTAGAAGCCTGGATTCTGTGGCTTAGAGAACCCACGTTGCAAGACACAGCTGAAACCACAAGTGCTATTCTTGCAGAAATGTTTAACTCAGTTCAGAAAAATACATTTTAAATCATCATCATCAACTGACATTTCTCAAGCACTAGTGTGCACAGGCACTGCGTTAGCTATAACGATTAAAGAAACACAGGGGATGTGGTCTGCTCCTTAACATTGTTTAAAATTCAAATTGAGTATTTATTAAACACCAAATGCATGCTCAGTAGAATTACCCACAGCCTATATGTACATGCTATTTCTGTATAGGTCTATACTAAAATTTCTTAGCACGGTTCAAATACATACTCTCTGTCACCACTAAGTCCTCTCCATCATTGTTACTTGAGACTAACCTCCAGGTTCACCTGTGGCTCTTCTCCTGGCTCCTTTCAAATGCCATTTCAAATCCTTCTCATAACCTGTATTGTAAGGAGGATCACATTTACAGGTTTATAGAGTAAAAGAGATCTTGGCTGTTGTCCAGTCTGGTCTTTCATTTTGGAATGGAGAAAACAGGCCCAGAGAACTAAAATGAGTCTCATTAGTTATCGAGGAACTCCGTGGTGGAACTGGGACTGATACCCAGGAATCCTGACTCCTAGAATAACGGGCCTCCCTTCTATTCCGTTCCTGACATTACAGAAGCAATGTACGTTATGCTTCCAAAAGCAAAGGATGAGACAAAAAATACCACTGAAGTGTCTGTGTATTTCATTACAGGCAATATGCTTCGATCCTGCTCTACAGAACTGCGTGGAGTGCATGTGAAAACCACGAGGCCCTGTCAGTAGTCAGGTGCTCAGCTGCTCACACAATGTCTCATGCATTTGTTCAATGGATGAATGAACTCTACGAGTAGCTTTCTAACTGCTTTCTCTTTACCCAAAATCTTGCCCTTCCAATTCATTGCTGCCAGATGGAAATGCTGATCATGTCTCTCCTTAACATCTTCAGAATGAAGTTCAAACTTTCCAATCTGGTTTGCCCGACATTCATGTTTTGGCACCAGCTCACCTCCCCAGCCGCCTCTGCCTCCACCACTCTTTATCCTTCCTTTCATGAGCTGGTCCCTCTCTTGCCTCTGAGCTGCCACATGTGCTGATCCTTCCACCTGGAACACCTTTCCTCACTTCTTCACCTGAAAAACTGTGTTTATCCTTCACATTTCACCAGAGACATCATGTGTTACCTCCTCTTAGGAATCTTTGCTGATACTTCATCTCAAACCCATCTGGCTTGATTCTCATTCTCTGTGAA
>JAKSZT010053836.1:456957-601052 GCA_026826555.1 Tolypeutes matacus
GATACTTCATCTCAAACCCATCTGGCTTGATTCTCATTCTCTGTGAATACCTGTGGATTGCACTTAACCAAATTATATTTTAACTCTTCATTTCCTCCCTTATATTGCAAGCAACTTGAGATGACTTCTTCTGTATTCTGAGCCCCCAGAAAGCTAAGCATATGGTAGGTATTAATATGCTAGGACAAAGCACACAGAGTTAGTAAAGAGAACTCAAGCCTGTGGGACACCAGTGCCCATAGAGCTAACCAGTAACCCTCTCCTTCCTAAGAGTTTGCTGGCCAGAGATGGTGTCCCTGAGCACCAGTATGGTCTGCCACAGAACTAGGCACACATTTACCATGTCCTAGTAGAAAAGGACATACATGCACGGAACACTGACTGGGATTAAGGTTAGAACTACCCGAAGCTAACTGGTCTCTGCCAAACAAAGAGAAGCCCATGGCCTTGCCCTAGCGGGCACCTGGCAGTGAACAGCCAAGTCCTACCACCAGAGCCACATTCAGCACTGCCAACAGCTCCACCTGCTGAGTTCCTGAACATTCCTCTCCCGTCAGCACAGCTTTCTTCTAACCTGAACAAGGCAGTCACAGTTCTTGAGAAATGACAGCATTACAGTCGGGACAGAAGATGCATTTGCATTCAGTCATTTCTCTGCATTTTGTACAGGATTAGAAGGATATATGTGTGACAAATATCCACACCACCTCTTGAAAGGGAAAAAGGAATGATTATGTCAAGGCTTTCTGCAGTGTCTCTTTTAAAGAATTAAGCTATTGGGATGCACAGTTCTATTTAATGTCTTCCTCTTCAGCAAGGTGGTGATAATCTTTATCTTCCAGGGGATAAAGGGGGAGGTGTGGAAGCCTTCAGATTTCTCTGCTTATGTCTATCGGTTAACAATGCGATAAATACCAATATGAGTGGTAGGCGGTGTTGATGACAGGGGCAAGCAATGAATAAAGCAGACTGTTTGGCAGGAAAATCTTGGGTAAATATATCGGGCATTTCCTGATGGTACAAGATAGTTGAACTACCAGGAATAGTTGGAGAAGTGAAAGTTGCTGAAATGAATCACCTAGAGAAGAAAATGAGGAGACTGGAGAAAGGCCAGGGACCAGCAACTTCTGGAAGGAAACATTTATCCAGCCATCCCAGACAGTCAGAATGCGGAAATGATCTCTAAAAGATCCGAAACCCATTTCCTATCCCAGTTTTCTGTCTCGAAGGTAGTCCAATTACTGCATTTTGAGAGACCCTCTCCTATACTAAATCACTGTGCTGGAATGTTAAACAGCATGTTCTCTTAACAAAGAAAGAGAACAGTCCTTAATTATAAAGTGATGACTCCACAGCTTTAGCTTTTGAAAGAACTTAGCATAAATAAAATAAAATCAGGCCTAAACATTAAAAAGTCTATTAAAAATACAAACAAGTTTGCTATAGGGTAGTTTTAATAATAAATCAAGGTCAGACGATTCAAATTCTTTCTGACTGAATTAAGACAACTTAGCTGTTAGGGAGAAATATAGAAGGTGAAGGTTGCCACTCACTGAAATCTAGCTTTCTAAACAGTTCCTGAGTTGGAAAAAGAAACCAAGGACTCCTTCATGAACAGAGTTAGAGAAGAAACTATTCAAAGAAGGACGGACCCCAAACTTTTTGCTAACTAACTGTCATTTTAACTCTAAATTTAATTCGGTGCTAGAGCCACTACAGGAATTTAAACAATTTTATCATTTTTGTCATCCATACACAAAATGTTTACTTAATCATGATCTTGAGGAAAGCATTTTGGTTTTCATTAAAAGTAGACCCACAGTTTTATTATACTCCTTTTTTTCCCTTTAAAAATGATTTTATTAATGCTCTTGAATACAAATACCTTGAAAATGAAAATATCTCTTTAAAAGGGTTAAAGGATTAAGTCTAAGCCATCACATTAAAATATATGAACCAGATTAGTGATAAAATTATAAAGTTTAGTTTGCAAATGTAAACATAAAGATGTTTTCAGCACATTCTCTTTTCTAATGGATTTTTTTGACCTTCCTGTCATCAGCTGTTTTTTGTTTGTTTTTTCTTACATTTCCTTAATATTCAAACAGTATTTTTTTAAACATTTACAGCAAGTGGAACCTGTCTCTGAGAGATAGTTCAGATCCAATGGTTCCCAAATTTGCATTTAAAGAGGGGAACCTTTTTTCAACTAATGTAAATTATGATATAGATCTTATTACTTACATGGAAGTACAGTACAATACAGTGTTATATAAGTATTGTATTCTTATAGAAGAGTATTTGCCTGGAAATTTGAAGACAAAGCAGACATTGAATGAGATGACCTAGCTATAGGTATGGAAACATAGTTGATATGGCTGCAGAGGTAGAAACAGAGATGTGTGTGTATATATAAATATCCATCACACAAAACCATACATACAGACACTAATTCATCAATGTCCACAGTAAAGAGAAGCTTAAACAGTTATGGCTCATCAGGGATTTGTGTGAATGCATTTTTATATTACTTTTGCCATGATAACCAGCACTCTACCTGTTGCCTAACAATGCTTCTCTCATTAAAAAAATGAGATGGTTCCCCCAAAGTTTTTCAATTCTTTAGCTCCTAAGGAATGAGCAAGCTTTTGGGGTTCTAGAAAGTCTACTTCTCAAAAGGATCCTTGGACCATGACCTGTTGAAATCCTACAGAGAGGCAGTGGATGGACCACCATGGTCTAAGCTCATGAGGTCAGGACTGTTACTGGTTTTGGTCATAAATAAACCCATAGGTCCTGACATATTCCTGGCATGTATTAGGCGCTCAGTTAATAATGGTTGAATACATGAACGACTTGAGCCTACTTGAAAATGAAATATCACAAAGTATCCTAAATTCAGTTGAATGTAGTGAACAAGAGCTTTTTAGACTGGGACTACCTACTTGGACTTAAATTCTGATTCTACCATCCTGCTATCAGTATGTGTCCTTGGGTGAATTACTTTACCGCCCATTCTTCTGTTACTCATCTCTAAAATGGGAATGATGACAGTACCTATTCCCTATTGTTACTGATATGTCTATCACCTAAAATAGTGCCTGACATATAGTAAGCACCGTGTAAGTGGTGGCTATAATTATACCAAGTATGTCTAAGCCCTCAATAAGTGGCAGTTATTTACCACCTTTAATTAATATCCTATCATTGGGAGCCGATGTGGCTCAGTGGTTGAGCACTGGCTTCCCACATATGAGGTCCTGAGTTCAATCCCTGGCCCTAGGACCTCAAAAAAAAAAAAAAAAAATCCTGTCATGTCCAAATTCACTTGGAAAACCAAGAAGAAATTTAGTTTAACCAATAATTCCTTTATTCTTTTCTCATTGTCACAATGCTCTCAATTCAGTCCATTATCACAAATTCAATTTTATGTCTTAGAATGTAGTATGTCCTCATCATTTCTCAAATGTGCTGGCTCTGCTGAGACATTTTTTTTTTTTTTAACCATAGGGCTGGTTCTCAATTCAGCTCCTTAAATGAGGTGCATGAAGTTATTTTCTCCCTCAGGCCCGAGGCAATGCTAGCCTCTGCCAGCCATCCACTCTTCCTGGCAGCTGGAACATCAAGCTTCATCAAGATGCATCCCCACCAGCCACTGCTACAAAGAAGATGTAGCCTTGACATAGTTTAATTTATTTGGTCTGAATCTGTGCACAAATGCGCTTGTTCTCTCCCTCTCTCTCTCAATTTTGGGCTGTTTTTCCAGAACAATTTGGTTGAGGCAACCTGCATACTTTATACTTTATGAGTCACAGCAGTGAACATTAACCAAGCAGCTTATCTTCGTGGTGTGTCAATACTATTTATCTTCCTTAGCAGGAGAAGTAAATAAAATAATTCTATACTGCTTTAGTGTTCTGATTTTTAAAACTAGGGTTATTAAGTACCTCTATCTGCCGATATAGAAATATATTGACATAAAGAAATAAATGAAATTGAGCCTTGGATCCAAGGACTCACCAGTAACTGGAATGCAAACCAAATGATGCTTAGGGATTTGATGGAGCTTAAAGAGAGAAAAAAAACTTGGAACATAAGAACAGATCTCTTGACATAAGTCTCAGCCATCTCTTTTTTTACTGAGGTGAAGTTAACATAACGTAAAATTTAACATTTGACAGTAAATAATTCAGTGGCAATTAGTACATTCACAATGTTGTACAATCACCACATTTATCTAGCTTCAAAATGTTTTCATCACCCCAAAAGGAAACCCTGTACCCATTGGCAGTTGCTCACCACTCTCCCCTCCCCCTTACCTCAGACGACAACAAATCTGCTTTTTGTCTCTATCCATTTACCTATTCTGGATATGTCATATAAAGGAATGATATAATATGTGACCTTTTGTGCCTGACTTCTTTCAGTTAGCATAATGTTTTTGTGGTTCATCCACGTTGTAGCATGTATCGGTGCTTCATTCCTTTCATTAAATACTAGTCCATTGTGTGCATATACCACAATTTGTTCATCCATTAATCCAGTGGTGGACATTTGAGCTATTTCCACCTTTTGGCTATTGTGACTAGTACTGCGATGAACATGCATGTGCAAGTAGTTGTTTGAGTACCTGCTTTCAGTTCTTTTGGATCTATGCCTAGGAGTGGAATTGCTGGGTCACAAGTAGTAGTGCTCTGTTTAACCCTTTGAGGAACTGCCAAACTGTTTTCCACATGGTTGGACTATTTTACATTCCTATCAGCAATGTAGTGGGAGTGAAGTGGTATCTTACTGTGGTTTTCACTTGCATATCTCTAATGACAAATGATGTTAAGCATATTTTCGTGTGCTTATTGGTCATTTGGAGAGATGTCTATTCAAGTCTTTTGCTCACTTTTTCATCGGGTTGTTTGTCTTTTTCTTGTTGACTTACAAACTCTATTATCTCTGTCACAACTACTCAACTCTGTCATTGTAGCATGAAAGCAGACATGGCATTCGCAAATGAATGTAGCTGAATTTCAACAAAACTTTAAATTATAATTTTCCTGTATCACAAAATAATATTCTTCTTTTGTTTTTTTTTTCAGTTATTTAAAAATGTTAAAATGAAAAAAAACAAAAAAACATTCTTAGCTAAAGGGTCATAAAAAAACAGGTGGTGGCCAGATTTGTCCTATGGGCCATATTTTGCCAAACTCTGCCCTTTATTGTCTAGCTCTATAACAAGAAATGCCAAGGGTGCTTCTTTACAGAGATTTTCAAGAGCTGCACTGCACTCGGGCTGCATAGGATGTGTTAGGGCATTTCTCACATTGGTGAGCTTTCAAGGCAAATAAAAGTTTCTCTTCTTTCCCCAAGACTTTAATCTATGTTAAATGAATATCAAGGAGAGACTTATATAGGAAATTAAACCAGGCCTTAGGTGACTGGAAGGGAGCTCATTCCTATTCTTTAGGAGGAGTTATTTATATGAGTCTCTGGGCATATATGGTATCAGCTGGAAAGCTCATTCCCAAGTTATTTCTGTCTCAAACTGACAAAATTCCCAAGTTATTTACTACAGCACACAAGATGCTAGGCAAAAATGTCTAAGTGACCATACCCTAAAGCCAAATCTATACATTATAACACTGTAGGCATTGTAACTTCGACCCCAGTAGTCTGAAAGTTACATGCATGGAAATGATGGAACCAAAGTTCACAGATTATCTCTTGGATCCATCATGAGGTAGAAACTCATGAGGGCATGTACCCCCCGTTTCTGACCAGGCCTGTCCTTGTCCCTCCCTTCTGTTGTTTTCTTTTGTATGGAAGGCATACAGAAAGTGGAAAAGAACCAAGCAATTAAAAGCTAACCTTGTTCTGTGGGGATTCTCTCATGTATTTAATTTGTATATTCTGCATCTCCAATTTGCCAGGCATAACCAGTTAACTATGGACAATACTAGTGTGGAAAATGCTGTAATACTAAGTGGCAACCATCCAACTTGTCCTAATGCATCCTGTTCCCTATATCAATTTGGTAGCCATGTTCAAGAAAATGGCATAAAAACCCATTTTAAACTCTTTAACAGCAGAAATATGTGGAATAACCAAGGAGAAAGACTACTACTGCTTAGCTAATCAAATTCTACTGTTAATACAGGAAATAGCAATACTTCAAAATTGCCTTGTATATCGGTGTATACATTCAAGTGTGTGGGGGGTATGTGTATGATGTGTGCATGTATATATGTGTGTGAAGATTTAGAAAGATAATCTGTCTTTTTGGGAATCTCAGATTTCTTTGAAGTCTAGTATTTAATAGGACATTCTAAATTGAGGAGGCTAATCTGGTATTTTGAAACAAATAGTTCAATCTCAATTGCATACTTTATTTGATAAAGACATAACATACAACAAAAACCTTTAGAAGCTGAAGAAAATTAAAAGTACGTATCAGATATTGGAACAACATTCATTCTCAGACCTCACAATCAAAAGATGTAATCACAAAATTAAAATGGTTTTGATAATGTAAAAAACTAAAAAGCATACAACTTTAAAAAAAATAAGAAAAATAAATCATACCAGAGACGTATTTCAGAGGATTAATACATTTATGGTGTTGAGTGCTAATTAAAATTGATAAGAAGATTCCAGTAAGATTATGGGCAAAGGATAAATAATTCAAACAAAGGAGAAAATTATATAAAATTAGAAAAATACTTTTATTTGTTTTTCTACAGTAGATCATGATGTTAGACAGCAGGTAATCTGATAAACATTTCAAAAAACAAACCTTTAAAAGTAATGTAATGCCTGTAAAAGAATGATAAATTTAGTCAATCAAACTTTGCTAGAGGTAGTGTAAATCAAAAGAACCTTTCAGAAATAGAGCTAGAATTTTTTTTTCAAAAGTGACAAAAATCGTCATACCCTTTAACCTTCTAATCCATCTCCTATGACTTTAGTCTACAGGAAAGAAGCATAATGAAAGACAGCTATATACTAGCAACAGTACTCAAAGAGTAGGAAGCAACCTAGAAGTCCAATTACTAAGAAATAAGTAATTCAACTCACTGTAACACTGTATAATAATTTAAAGATATGAAAACTACAGCAAAAAGGAAAAAAACAGTAAATCTAAAAACAAATTTTATATATTACATTTATACTTTGTTTACTAGTATAAAATCAGGTACAGTCATCTTGAAAAAGAAGAATGAAGATGGAGGACTAATACTTCCTGACGCTAAAAGTTATTACAAAGCTACAGTGTTCAAAACAGCATGGTCTGGCACAAGGATAGATACATAGACCAAAGGAATCAAATTGATAGTTCAGAAATAGACCCTCAAGATTCTATGGCCAATTGATTTTTTTTTTTTTAGGGTGGGCAAGGAAGTAAAGAGTTTATTAAGAAACAAGGAAAAGGGAAAGTACACACCTGAGACATGGGTGCGGGCATGCTGCCCCAAATAATTTTTGACAAGGCTGCCAAGTCCACTCAATTGGGAAAGAATAGCCTCTTTCAACAAATGGTGCTGGGAGAACTGGATATCTGTATGCAAAAAAATTGAAGGGGGACCCATAACTCACACCACATACACAAATGAACTCAAAAGGGATCAAAGACCTAAATATAAGAACAAAGACTATAAAACTCCCAGAAGAAAAGTAGAGAAGAATCTTCAGGGTCTTCTGTTAGACAATAGTCTCTAAGAGTTTACACCCAAAGCAAAAGCAACAAAAGAAAAATAGATAAATGGGACCTCATAAAAACTGAAAACTTTTGTGTATCAAAGGACTTTATCAGTGAACTGAAAAATCAACCTAATCAAAGGGAGAAAATATTTAGAAACCACATATCAGATAAGGGTTTAATATCCAGATAATATAAAGAAACCCTACAACTCAACAATAAAAAGACAAACAAACCAATTAAAAAATGGGCAAAAGATTTGAATACATATTTCTCCAAAGAGGATATATGAATGGCTCAAAAGCACATGAAAAGATGCTCAACATCATTAGCTATTAGGGAAATGGAAATCAAAACCAAAATGAGGTATTGTTTCACACCTACCAAAATGGCAACTATTAAAAAAACAAAACAAAACAGAAAATTACAGGTGTTGGAGAATTGGGAACACTCATTCATTCCTGATGGGAATGTAAAGTGTGCTGCTGTGGAAGACAGTATGGCAGTTCCTCAGAAAGTTAAGTATAGAATTACCATATGACCCAGCAATCCTACTTTTAGGTATATACCCCAAAGAATTGATAGCAAGGACTTAAACAGATAATTGCACACTGATGTTTATAGTGGCATTTGCCAAAAGATGGAAGCAACCCAAATGTCCAACAACTGATGAATGGATAACAAAATGTGTTACGTACATATATATAATTGAATATTATTCCATATTAAAAAGGAATGAGGTTCTGATTCAGGCGATAACATGGATGAACCTTGAAGACATCATGTTGATGAAATAAGCCCAACACAAAAGGATTAATAGTGTATGATCTCACTAATATGAAATAATCAGGATAAGCAAATTCATAAAGTCAGAATCTAGAATATGGGTTACCAGGGACTGGGTTGGGGTAAGGAATGAGGAGTTAATGCTTAAAATGTACAGAATATCTACTTGGGTTGATTGTAAAGTTTTGGTAATGGTTGGTGGTGATAGTAGCACAACATTGTGAATGTGCTGAATTATGCATACGACTGTGGTTAAAAGGGGAAATTTCAGGTCGTATATGTTACTAGAACAAAAATTTTATTATAAATCAGTTATAGTATAAAATACATGACAGGAAATAAATGAAATGGGAAAATTAAAAAAAAAAAAAAAAAAAAAAAAAAAAACATGCTTAGATTAGGTCCCAAATATCCTGGACATTGAGATGAGGAAAGAGAATGACAGCTTGATGACTGTGCTAAGAACCTAAGAAGAACCCAAGACCCAAGATACAGGGAGTTAAAAATGGGCATAGATGACCTTTCCTCCTACCCACCCTATTCTGTCTGGAAAAGTCCTAATCTTGTATAAAGACCCAGTTTGAATGTCACTTCCCTTCCAAGGACTGCCTCCCACTCTCACGCAGAAGCAGTTGCACCCCGCTCATCTTTTCTCCCATAGCACTTTGCACAAAGCTCTATTACAGCTATTACGCACTTATCACAGTAAATTGCAACTTATCTGTTTATGTGCCTGTCTATTTCCACCAGAATATGCGCTCTCAAGGGCAAAGATCAGGTCTTATTCATCTTTGTATTTGCAGCACTTAGCACAGTGCTGACATAACAGCCACTTAAAATATGTTTTAGTACTTTTATTATTAAAGAAATGCATGCCCATGGTAAAAATTCAAAACAGCATGAATAAGTATAAAAAGAAAGAATAGCAGGTGCTTTTCCACCATCTACAACATCAGTCTCACTTCCCAAAGGCACTTTTTGGCTACTACTTTCAAGAGATTCTTAAAAATGCATAAATACTTCATACACCCTTTCACCCACACCCAGGTAACACAAATGCAGGAATGCTTGTTTCTGTGAACAATATGGTGGGGTGTGAAATCCCCCAAAGCAAACGGTCAGTCATAGAAGTATTGCAACTACAGAAGGAAAAGTACCTTCAGCCAGGGCCTTGTCACACTCTGCATTTTATGGATAGATGTGTTACAAATTCTCCCCACTCCCTGAAAGTTTTCCTCTCTTGTTTTTCTCTCTCTGTCTGTCCTTGCATTTGTCCTAACGCTCTCTTCTTGTTTCTTCATTTTACTTTCTCTACGGTCTCTCCACATCTCTTAATCTCCCATCTTCTGTCTGTCTTGCTTTCTTAGTCTGCCTCTGTAGTCCCAATCTCACTATCTGTCTCTCTCCGTCATGCTCTCATGTTCTCTCTTATTTTTTCTCTCTCTGATTCTCTCTTTCTCCTTCTCTCTGCTTCTATTGTCTCTCTGTCTCAGTCTCCCAGTTTCTCTCTCTCTCTTCTTGATCTTACACTCAGCTCTCACAATCAGTAAACATCCTTTACATAGCCTGGGAAGACTAGTGGTTCACTTTTAAGAGCAAACATTTAAATTTTGTAAATCAATGCTTAAGTTGCTATGAGTGCATCTAAATTTATTATATTTGCATTGATATATACAAACATGATGTAGAGACAGAGATACGATTGAGCCAGAGACTGAGATTTAAATAGAAATATAAGCTCCCTTGTTGGGGATGGAAGGTCATCAAAATTTCTGGAAGGTAGTGTCAGGTTGGTGAAATTATCTCCAGCCCTCACTTTGGAATCAACAAAGGGATGCTAAACAAAAATCCTCACAGCACCTATTGCTGGGAACACAGAAAAGAAATAGAATGGTCTTCTTGCTGCTTTGCAAATATCCTGGGAACGGACTTTGTTTCCCAACAACAGTGATTAGAATCAAAACAGGCAAGTTGAACGTGGTTCTTTGTCTAGTTCAGTTGCCTGGAATTCTGTTCCAATGAGGCCAAAGTCACAAGCTCTCTCACTCTAGCTCTCTTATTTTTTTTTCATATTTCAAATAACTTTCAAAATAGAGATTCTGAGAGGGAAAGAGTAAGACAGAGAAGAGTCACGGTCCTCAAATATAAGAGAATGAAAGTGGAGTAAAAGACCATAAATACCAAAACAGAAGCAATAGCATGAGCAACATATGACAGACATCTTTTTAGTAAGCCGGACTTGGGCATTACTAGCATTAGTACTAACATTAGCAAAATAATGAAAATAACAGTAATAATAATGAAACAGCCAGACCTTATTGATTCTTTACTATATGCTAGATGCTACTTTAAGTAATTTATATCTATTATCTACTTTAACCCTCAAGCATCCGTATAAAAAGGGTCTGTACCATTATCATCCCCTATTTTATGGACAGTGAAACTAAGGCACAGAGTTACAAAGTAAAATGCCCAAATTCACACTGCTAGTAGATAGTGGAGCAGGGATTCAAATCAACCAAATCTTATGCGATATTGAATGGGCATTTGCCCATTTAGCCCCTTAAGGCTCGCCTTGCCCATGGTGATGTAGACAGCCAAGAAAGGCATTCCCTGGAACACACTCAGTGGACTGTGAGTGCCATGAAATCATCTCTCTACCCTCCCACAGAGCCTTCAGGTGGCCTTCGCTGTTGGTGGTGGTGATGGTGGGGGGGGGGGTCACAGTTTCCATTGTGGAACTGATGAAAGCTGTGGCCCTCAGCTCTCCATGAGATAAAAAATAGAGCTTAGCGACACAAAACTGCGCAGACAATGGAAAGGGTTCATGAACTCCAAAACTCAGGCGTAAATCTTAGGGAAATGATTTTCAAATATTAGAGTCCCCAAGAATCTCCGAGGGAATCTGGAAACATAAAGATCCCTGGCCCCTGCTCCCTATCCGTAGATTCAAAAGCAGGTACCATGAGGACTACATTTTTAGCAACGTCTCCCTTGGTGCCTGTGATGGTTAGCCTAATGTGACAACTCGGCCAGGTAATTGTGCCTGGTCAGGCAAGCACTGGGCTAATTGTAATACAAGGACATTTATGGGCGTTAGTCATCAGTGAGTTTACTGCATAGATGGCTGATTACATCTACATCAACCAGAGAGATTGCTGTCAGCAATGAGTGATGCTTTATCCAATCAGGTGAATGCCTTAAAAGGGGAAGTGATTTCAACATTCAGAGAGAATTTCCCAGCTTGTCTTTGGACAGCCAATGTCTCCTGGAAACTCATCAAGGACCTTCATTGGACTTTCATCGGAATCCCTGGTTTGCAGCCTGCCTGCAGAACCTGGACTTATGCATCCCCATGATCACGTGAGAGACTCTTATATAAAATCTCCTACTATTTACAGATATCTCCTGTTGATTGTTTCCCTAGAGAACCCTGACTTAATACAGTGCCTGTGAGAGAGCCCATGGCTGCACGCTGAGAATCCCTCCATCAATTTGGCAAAATGCAAGACAGAGCAAGTGGGGATGCAGATAGGTTCCTAAACCATGAAGACAAACATGCCAAAAATAGCCTTTTTCACTTTAGTGATTCTAATCCAGAGTGTGTGGTGGGAAGTGCTGAGATAAGGGGAGGACCTTTTGCTTTCAGCCCCCTTATAGGCCCTGCGGCAGAAGGACCCATGGCCTGCTATTTGGTATGCCAACAGCCCCTGCTACTCTGGTTAGGGGATGATGACTAGGGGCATCAATCCATTGGCTCCAGGGCACAACATGATTGGTTGGTTGTCTCTAACATGATTCTTATTAGCGCTTTCTTTTTAAAAGTGTACAAGTTGTTCTTCGCACTGTCACGCTAGGATCATTAACCAGCAGGGAGAAACCAAACAGTTCATCCCACATAACCTCCCGGGTAACAAGATGACACTTATTAATAATCCTAGGCGGGTCACTCATTAGGATGGACGGAGGTTGGAGCTTTGATCAAACTGTAACAAGGAGCAACTAATTACCAAGTTAAGTGTCACACATCAGTGACCTGAGGATGGGGTGACATCGAAGGGAGAGTTCAGAGCAGGGTCTCTGTGTCAAGAGTTCCCCTACCATCCCACTCCTCTGCACTGACTTGTAGAGTCCCCTAGATGGAAACTCAAAAGTAAGCACATGCAAAGGGGCAGCATGATGTACTAGAAAGAGCTTTGCAGTAGGAAAATGCAAAATCCAATTCTCAGCTCCACCACCTTCTAGCTGAATGACCTTGGGCAAGTTCTTTAACCCCTTTGAACCCCTGTTTCCATCGCTTTAGAATAAGGCTAATGACAAATAGTTTGTAAGTGTTGTGAGGATTAAGTGGTGCTGCAACAGAATCTATTTCAGGGCAGCTGCTCACTAAACATGTCTACATATACATACAATAATTATAAATATTATAAATAACATTTTGTTAAATTCAATGTGTCTTATCTTGTTCCAGACTGTGTTCCACCAACTCCCTTTTATTCCCTTCCCCCATCTCATCCCCAAACTTCAGAAGTAGAAAAGGGAGTAGCCAGTGACTCGATTATAATCCTTCAGCATCACAAGCTCTCCTCATGAGTCCTCCACTTGGACTACTTTATCTCTCGAATGCTTTTACACTCTAGGTTCCTTTAACTGAGACTACACTTAGTATATTTTTTAAAAATTAGATTTCATCTGTGTAAGATAATTAGATAGAGGAAGTAGTGGCTCTGCCTGCCTTTCTCCCCCACCCCCTGCTGCAGTAACCCCAGTCATAAGTAATTTCATCTCCAAAGTGCTTGAGAAGTGGAACATATATGGTGGACAGGTTATTGCTAGGAACTTCACTTCCAGAAAGTCCCATCCTCTCTCTTTAAGATCACTTTTTAAGGGCTTAAACAATGCCACAAGCATAACTTCTGATGAGGCAACTTGCTCTGAAGCCCAGGATAAATAACTCGAATAGCTGAGCCTAGAACCCAGGAGCTCCATGCCCAATAGCCACCTCTTGCCCTAACAGCTAACTTCATGGGAGCAGGTGCACAGGCTGCAGGCGAACCATAGGCCAGGGTGTGGCTGGGTTCTAACTCTTGCCTGTGACAAGCCAGCAGTGGGCAAAATGAAGATTCAGTCGTACAGTGTGACAAAACCTTGTTGACCCTCTTCTTCCACTAACCAACTTGCTTAATAGCAATGCACCTTGACTTTCCTGCCTGCAAAATGTAGAAAATGACATTTGTCTTTCCTGTCACATAAGACAGTGGTGAGAATAAAACTGAGGTAACAGAAGTAGTGTTTCAATCTTGGAACAATGAATATTTTGAAAAGGGAAAATGGTGTTAATTGATCTAAGGTAGTATAACAATGTCCAGGAGTGCTATAGAAATAGACACAGTATCTTTTATGCACATGGAAAAGCTCATGTGGGGTTTCTACAGAGCACTCATTCCTTTTGTTTCCCCATCTACATTTTAGAATAGGCTCTGTTGTTTCACTGTTACCCTTACACAGCAAGAGTCCACCTTTGTTTCTTGCCAACCATTTGACTCTCCCACCCACCCAAACCGAGCAGGTCCTGTGCCTTTCGGGAGGGACCCTACATGTCCATGGAGCCTGGCTCCTCCTCAAGCTGACCCTGTGCTCAGCCATCACCTTTGGCCACTGCAGGGACACTGTTTGGCCACTGTCCCCTCCAGGAGACACAGGTGCCTTCCCCACACTTTCTAGCTAGAGGACAGTAATTGAGACAGACAAAAAGACAGGACAAATATTTTACCGATGTTTAGTGACAACATATGCTGGCAGGGAGCCAAATTAATTTACCCTTTGGGCAGCTGTGTCAGTGATGTTTCTGACCAACAACATAAGCAAAAGAAAGTCCTTTTGTGAAAACTATTTGTGGAAAATGTCACGGTAAAAATGAAACAATGATGATTCCAACTGAGATTTAATGAGCAAATAAATGCAGTCATGTCTTTAAGTGACTGAACAGGTTTTTTATTTTCTTATTGGAGTTGGAATAAATCCAAACTCACAATATCTATAATCATTTTTTTTTTACCATTTCTAAGATTCAAAAGTTAGATAAAATAGTTTTCATTTAAAATAGTTTAATTGCCTAGACATAAGATTAGGAATTTTATCTTCTCTACTCTTAACCTTTACTCATGCCATCCTTTCAGCTCAAAGTATGCCTTATAATAATCTCAATCTATGTCTTAAAATTCTCCCTGTGGTTCATGGTTAGTTGAAGCATCAGCTCTACTCTAAAGCTTCCAGCCCACCATGTCCAGAGATGCTCATCCACCTCCGAGCTCCTACAGCAAGTTGTGCCCCCAGAAGATGTGAGCCCTCTGCTGCCTCCTAAGAGGATTCTTTGAGTAAAAGATGGAAAGTTCTTTGAGGGCAGGGATGTTTTCATTTCATCTTTGTGTACCAACCCACATATATCTCTATACCAGTGTCTGACATATATCAGGAGCTCAATAAATATGGTAGAATTAAAAATAAACATGACAATTTGTCTAAGATTCTCATATAGTGCTACTCATAATTAAATTAGATTAAACCATCTGCTTTTGCACCCAAGCCTATAGAGTTTTGGGGATTCCTCTTGTAAAGGACATGGGTATAGTTTTAGAGACAACATTCATGCCAAGTTACTCTAGAAAATCTTATCAACTACCTAAGGTATATTTCCTTTCCAAAGGCAGATGAGGGGATTTTTTTTTAAAGCAAGTTTGTTTACATGAGTATGAGATACAATAAAACTATTGAACTTCGTTTTGCTGCAAATATTTTTACCCAGATTGAAAACAAAGCCCAGTGGATCTCAATTTTTTGGATTTCCTATAAATAGATACACATATGAAATGTGGGAAAAGGAATAATCATGTGACGTATAAGGCTTATGCATGTATGGGTTAAACATAGGTCATTGTATCATCTCTTTATCTTGCTCAAAGGCACATGCTGGCAGTCAGGAAAGCTAAGATTTGAACTCAAATCAGTCTGCCTCCAAACCCACTGCCTGGCATGCCCATACCACATCTGCATTCATTACTAGCAAAAATCAGGAAAGGTCTTGCTATAGAAAGCTAAAATCTTTGGTAATCTTACTCAAAAAAGGCCAAGTTAAAAATATATACCAAGATGTATTGCCCAGTCAAGTGTTCATATCCAACCTCTCTACAAAATCAGGTTTGTCATTAATTCAGCAAAGGAATCCACTGCTGAAGAACAGATCTGAAAGCTGAATGATGGCAGGTTACTTCAAGCTCAATGAATCACCAGGTGCAGATCCCATGTCTCACTAAAGAGGAAAAGGTGAGTGGGAGAGAGAATAACAAGTCACTACTTAAGATAAGGAGTGCAATGTGACAGGCACATGGTAAAGTCCTTTCTTCTCCATGGGGGGATGGAGCTTCCAGCAAAGAGTATGCCCTCCTCCCACCATCCTCTGAAATCAAACCAAGTATTATTTAAAATACAGGTCCCAAAACGTAAAAAATTTTCTCTCCTATCTTAAAGGCCATAAGACAAGTCATTTTGTGAGCTTTTGGAGTCAGATTACACTGGATTCCACTCCCTGCTCTGCCACTGACCTCCTCTGATCTCCATTTGGCTTTCTGTAGTCTCCTCTGAGAAATGGGAATAATAATACCTCCTCACAACACTCTGTAAGAATGAAGTGAGGTGATGAACGTAAGGCATCTTCCAGAAAACCTGACCCAGTCTGGGACTGAGTTCATTACAAAGGTTGGATGATAGGTGTCAAGTCCAACAAAGGCAAAGAGGAACATGGAAATCAACCAGACATGCTCTTAGATAAACACAACATTAGAGATATCATAATGGCAAAATATAAGTCAAGTAAAAGCCTCTGTTAACAATTCTTGTAACACTATTGCCATGAGAAAGATACAGAGTGGTAAGATGAACTATTTAAATTAACTCCAGCATAAAAATATGAAAAAGATACCAACACTTGCCACCTATTACAAGGATTAATGAGTGTATCACTTTGAAAATCCTTGGAAATAAGGAATGAACACACATTCACACATACATTTATAGACAAAAATATATATTTTAGCACACTAAGGATTACAATATAAATTTAGATCAGGGCACAGCATGTCGCCGATGAGTAGGGTAGGAACAATATGTTCTTGCTTATGACACGAAG
This sequence comes from Tolypeutes matacus, assembly GCA_026826555.1. Classification (NCBI taxonomy): domain Eukaryota; kingdom Metazoa; phylum Chordata; class Mammalia; order Cingulata; family Chlamyphoridae; genus Tolypeutes; species Tolypeutes matacus. Next base: position 473,616 of record JAKSZT010053836.1, read on the forward strand.
CTTATGACAAATGATTCATACCCAGCACCTTTCATGCCAAAAGATTCCCCCAGGTGTTCCACCAACTCAAGAAACAGTTTCCATCAAGCGAGGCTGCAGTATAGAGGAATCAAATCACACCCACGGATGAGGCAAAACAGTCATGTCTTTACACAATTGCACAAGTCCAACAGTGGAAGGGCAGGAAGAAGAAGGGAAGGAGTTTAGAGACCCATCCAGAATTCCTCAGAAGTCTGACAGGCAGCCTATAATTACCATAAATTTGCACCTTTAATGCAGGTGGTATTGTAATCAGAGGCTCTTCTTAGCAGAGGCTTTTAGCTAAAGGTAAGACAGGTTCAGACAATGCCTATTTCTTGGGGCCCTGATGGGATTGGGAGGTGGATTTATGAGGAAGGATATCTAAATGTGAAAAAGATGAGAGCCCCCAATCTTATCCTAAGGTTTAGGATTGTGGATTTCCCACTCTGGGGGAAAATGAGGTGGCATGAATGCGAGTTCCAAACAGGGGCCAGACTTTGCATTCATGGTGCTCCTTTATGAGTATTGTGCCATGTATTTCTCTGGAATTAATCCAATAGGCACTGCCTCCACTCTTAGAGGTGAGGAAATTCACACTCAGAGTGTAATGAACTAGCCAAGGTCACATCGCAAATAAAGAGAACTACAACTCAGGTCTCTACTCTGCTTTTCATTTCACAAAGTTGCCAGGGAAGTTTCTTTCTGCCTCCCCTCCATTAAAAAAAAAAAGTATTTTAAATATTATCTCTCCTATAGAGCTGGACCAGCAAGTTGACCCAGCTTTGTTTTGGAGGACCAAGATAAAGATAATTTCCTCCCTCCATAATCTGCATGGGTGCTTAAGGAATAAGAGACGTCAGAGAGTAGGAATCTCAGTAGTTAACATGATTTGGGGGCTCCAAACTTTTAACATTCACAACCTGTATTATTTCTTAGATTATCTCAGATATACCCTGCATGTTACCCATAGAAATCTTGACCCGAACAAAATCCCACTGGGCTTGTAGGCACCATTTAAAATATAGCCTGGCATGCTTGGTGCCATTTCTTAAATGGAGTTTCAAATTTGCCAAAGACGTACTCTCCTTTTCTCACTCTTTCCAAGATATTTCAAGAGATGAACTAAAGTAGAGGTCTAACGGTTGAATAATATTTTACAGCTTGAATTACATTAAAAACTTTTATATTTTGAGCCCAAAGTCCTTTGCTTCTTTATAAAAGATCTCACATGTTTGATGTGTTTAAAAATCTTCCCTTAAAGCCAGAAGCTTTGAGTTAATCGTTTAAAGCAGTGGGAAAGTTATTAGATCAGTTTAAGAAGATTCAAGTTCAAATTGGATTATTAGTTTGGGTGGTTATGATATGAAAGGTATCATAGTTAAGGTAGAGAATGAGGGCAAAGATCTCCAGAAGTTTAGTGGAAAAAATTTGGCTTCAATTATTTGATTAAACCACTCCTGAAAACCATATAAAACCAGAGCCTCTGTCATGAAGGCTGAATTGTAGGGAAAACCCTGCCGATGCTCTCAGGACAGAAAATACTATTATGATTTGCCACAATATATTTTATGTCTATGTATCCAAGGAATCCATAACGACAGATTATTTTAAAATATTCACCTATGTCATTAAAAACTGACAATGAGCACAACTCACTAAAGTGGCACTTTCCTGGGAAGGTTTCTGGCAATTACATCACAACTGAAAACATTGTGGAAGGTACCAGGCTGCATAGATTATGCAGATAAACCATACAATCTCGAAGCTCCAACTTTTATTTATTCTTTTTTTCTTTCACTTTACCCATCCTGTTTTTGTGCTCTTCTTGTCTGCTGAATGGCAGCCTGGAGAATTTTCCACACTTTAAAATCATCTTCAGACAGTTCTTTACTATTTCAGCTCATTGAAGTTTCTAGGTTCAGTTTAAATAGGAATGGCTCCCTCCAAATCAAGACATACAAGGGTTTTCCAAAACTCCCAACCTCCCGGACATGACCATGGACTCACAGACTTCTGCCCTCATCCCCCAGTGTCAGCCTCCTCTAATCCAGCAATCCCTTTCTTCTCTCCACAAAGGGAGGATCAGGTCTTTATTTGTGCTCTTCCCTAGAGGAGGTCAGGCAATGGGGGAGAACAGGGGGTTGTTGTCACTGGGGTATAGCTGATCTTCCTGGGATAATCATGCCTGAGAACAACTGCTCATTCACAGCCCCTGCTCTCAAAACACAGTTGCTGGGGCTGTTGGAATATGCTGAAGAGTTCTTGCCCTGAAACTCACATCCACGCTGTTCCCAGAAACAGGGCACTAAGGGCTCATATTGTCCACGGCAGTTCTACTCCCCTGTGGAGAAGAAGGGGTTAGGAGTTGTGAATAAAATAAAATAAAATGGCTACAAATATATGTCTTCTTGATCTTACTTGAACCAATCAGTAAATCTAGCAAGTAAAGGTAAAAGTCACCTGGGGGTTTGTCAGCCTGCCTAGAAATTTAACCCATTCATCTCCACATTACTACATCAACCCCTTTTCGGGCTCCACACACCAAATTGACCAAGGACACATACTAAACCCTGCACAGTTTGAAGCTTTGTTTGGGTTTGGAGAGGACTATGACGGTGTTGGTGGGGGAGGGCGATGGAGGTATGTCTCCTGGTAGGCAATATTAAATCCTGGGGAAGGTGGGCAGGGAAGACTTTCTTTTGCAGCGTTTCCCAGGGCCAGAAAGCCCCAATCTTCCACTTTTTCCATCAGCTCTCACAGCCCACTTTAACCCTTTCCACTCTTCACCCCTTTGCCCTCAGTCCCATTCTACTCACGCTGCTGTTGTGGCCAGACCAGTGGACCATGGCTTGGTTGTGCGCTGAGTCGCCTGTCAGCGCAAATGTGGTGCTGGTCAGCCTCAGCTCCTCCATCCGGAAGCGGGTGGCTTTGTCTGGGTCCCACTCCCGAGTCCCAGGTTCCTGCAGCCCTCCGTCCTTTAGCACTCCCCGGGGACTCCTACTCGCTCCCTCTCCGCGTTCCTCCATTCCCGGATCCGCTCCGCTCCGTCTCCTCCGGCCAGAGCGCGCAGCCCCCGCCTCGGACTTCCCGGTGCCTTGGGCCCACTCCAGGGCCAGTGCTCTGTCCCCGGGGGCCACGGCGAAGAGGGGACGCCCAAGGAGGGGCACGGGCGTGGCAGGAGTACTGCTTCCCGGGCTCTGGTGAGGGGAGTCCCCTGGGGTCGGGGCCCAGTGCGGGGCCGAGCCGGGGTGCGACGGGGGGCAGCAGGAGCCACCGCCGCAGGCGCTCGGGGCGCAGAGGACCAAGAGCCCCGCGCCGGCGAGGAGCGCGCTCAGCCGGGCTGGGGAGCCGCGGCCGGCGCCAACTTTTCCCATCGCGGGAGCGGAGAGGAGCGGAGAAGAGTCCCGGACCGGCGGCGACAGCGCAGGGCTGTCCTCTGGCCGGCTGTGGGGGGCAGCGGCTTAGGACCCCAACTCCATCCAAGTTGAGCCGCGGCGGGGGCGGGCGGAGGCGGTGGCGGGCAGGTGGCGGCCGCTCGCCGAGGCTGGGCTTGTGCCGAGCGCGGGCTCGGACGCTCGAGCCGCCGCCACGCGGGGGTGGTGCCGAACTGAAGTCACCGGCGGAGGGGCGCGGGCGCGCGGGCGGACGACGCGGAAAGGAGGGAGGGAGGGCGGGCGAGCGCCGCCCGGGCTCCCGGCACCGCGTCCGGCTCCCGAGCTGCGCCGCGCGCCGGGGCCTGCGGGGACTGGATGCGCCGCCGCCGCCCCTCCCCTCGGCCTCGCCGCCGCCGCCTGCCCCTGGCCGCCTCCCGCTCTGCGCCCCCGCGCCCGCCGGTCCCCACCACGAGCCCACGCTCCCCTCCCGTGCGACGGCCGGCCCCGGCCTCCCGGAGAGGCCACTGTGTCGGGGTCTCCTACTCTTCCTTTATTGTTTCAATCACTGTTACTGTCTCCTCCCCCGTGCCCCCCCCCCCGCCCCTTTCCTGCTGGTCTTTTCCAGTTTAGGAGAGAGGGATGGGTGGGCTCCTGCTCTGGCCCTTTATTCGCCTCTGAGAGTTGGCGTTTTGACCTTAACCCGAGCACAGCTTGTGTGTGCGGTTTGGGGGAAATCCCGGAAAGGCAGCGACAGAAAGTGATGTAATTAAATGATCGTGTGCGTTTGAGTGCGTGTATTAGGTGTTTTTGTTTTTTTTGTTTTTTTTTTGGTTGTTTTTTCCCATCAGTTACCAGGCTTCAATTCCTTTCCTGACCCAACCTACTTGCTTTTAGTCATATTTAAGAAAGCACTTTCCTAAACCGAAGGTTCCCCTAAGTGTCTTGTGGGCGTATATATCTTGGCTTCCTGAAGAGACTGCAAACTCTCTTGAGGAGAGGAAGACCAAATTGTGAGCAACTTAGAAGTGACTGTGTGTGGTTGCCATTTTATCCCCAGGGCTTTGGTACAGTGCCTTACGGAAATCTGTCAGTCATTAATTCAATAAATATGTATTGTGACTCTAGAATACATCTGCATGTAGAATAAACACAGGGAAGGAGGCACAGTGCTATATTTATTTTGTATCATTTGTGCTTCTCTCAGAGCTACTAACACATGCCTGGAGAACCCGATAGGCAAACTTCACATCTGAGTTCGTTGCTCTGCCCCTAGATTGCCATGGGACCCAAGACAAGTCACAAAACTCTCTGCTTCCTAAGCTTTAAGATTAAGTGGTTGGATTAGATGACCTTTCAAGTTCCTTCCACTCCTAAAATTCTACAATTGTATGATTATAATACCTGCCATGCCCAGCTCCCCAGCTACTGTTCAAAAGTTCAGATGAAGATTTATAGTACGTGAACGGACTTTGAAAATTTCAAAGAATTTCTCAAAATCCAAGCTTTTTTCAAATAGTATGATTCTAAGGGTTGAAATAGCTTCACATTCCGTTTGTGGTCCTCACACAACTAATAACACTCTTGTATACACATGGTAATTATTCAATTAATATTTACTGATTGAATAAATGAATGCCACAACAAAATAGTACTAGATACAGTTTGTAATTATAATTTTGCTCATTTTCACACTTGCATGGTGACCTCACTGAAAAATCTGACCTCCGAGTTTGCCATGGAACCAACGTGAAAGTAATGTAGCAATAATTTCCTCTCAGTTAATGGAACCCTTTTTTGATGCTGTCCAAGAGAAATTTATCTTATATCAGTTCAACCTAAAGTGGTGTTATAAAATGATTAATCTCAATTATTATTCTTATGGACAGGCCAAGTAAAGTGCATACGTAAGGAGGGAAGGTTTCTCAGCCATTAAACTTGGTAACAGGACAAAGGAGTGTACTAGTTGTTATTTAAGGAGACAGCCTCTTCTCCCTAAAGCATCTTTACTGCCCACCCTGCACACTCCTAAGAAAGGAACCCTATCTGGCAGGCTCTGGACTCTAGATGAATGAGAAGAAAGCCATAGTCCTTCCTGTTCCCAAAATTGTAAATGTTCTTTGTCAAAGCCCATGTCAGCCATTTAACTTTCCTCAAAGAAGTTTGCAGAGCTTTGCAGCATTTTTCCTTAATGCCTTCTGTCTATGCCCTGCTAAGCTCCATTCCAGTCTGAATAAGTGTGTGGGAATTCCTCCAAGAGAGGAAAACCAGATTAAAGAGTCAGAACCCAAATACATTCCTATCCAAATATAGGACTGGAAAAAGCAAAATGGAAAAGAAACGAGTGGATTTGAATTGTCTGGCCTTAGTCCATTATTGTCCTAGCAAAAGTTTAGATGGTTTTTGTTTCAAAATGAAACTCTTCTGATGAAAATTGGTGCAAGTATAGCTTCTTTTTTTCCTTCCCACAGAGTTTACAATTCCCCTCTTTCCAAAAACACCTATTCCAATAATTTCCTTAAAGTGGAGATATTTGCAGTCCATTTGCTGGGCATTCATAGAAGCAATGCATTTTTTAATGCCCAGTTTTAGCTATCCCTGTGAGAAAAAAAGTTAAATAGATACGGGTGAAATTAATTCCAAGATTTTGGGTTTTTTAAAATAAATTCTCCATTGACCTTTGTCAACAACAAGAAGGGAAAGTACCTGTAATTCCCTAAACTATTCTCTTTACCAGAGGACTTCAAGAAATAGGCTAATCATAGGGAAAGTAGACTAGTCAATTTTAAGGTGTTTTTAATCCAACAATCCACTAAGGAACCCAACAGATACCATTAATGTAATGCAAGAAGGATGAGCACACACATCTGTAATTCTTTTCATTGGGAAAAGGAGTCTTTTCATTGTGCACATGAAAAATATATCTAAAAGGCAGCCATTCCTCACCATCTCCGTTGCCACCACCTTAGTCGAAGCTACCTTCTTTTCTCACTTGGACCAGCACGACAGCCTCCTCACTGCTCTTCCTACTCCACAATTGCTCAGCTCCATCTTTTCTCTACCATAGTCATCTTCGACGGTATCACAAGATGATGCATTTTTGTGCAGGAAGAAAATAAGAGAATTTTTATATATTTAATTTTAATCTAAAAAGATTAAAAGTTAACTTTATTTATTTTTACTTACTGGTTAAAATATATAACTATGTTAAATATAACTATATAACTATAGTTATAGATAATATAATATGTATATATATGTTTATATGTGGATACATATATGGAGAGAGAGAGAGAGGAAAAACAAACATTTTGGAGCTACATGCTAAGTGGCATGTAAGATCAAAAAGGTTTGGACATCTTGCCCTACAAAGCAGCAACAGCAGTCTTTCAAAAGTATAAAACATATCATTCCCATATCATTACTTGCCATTGCTTCAAATCCTTTTTGAATTTACTTTTTTTTTTTTTAAGAAACAAATCCACTTCAATTGCTAGTGTGCACAGAGATGCCAGGGCAGGAGGGGTGTGACCAGGTGAGGCCAGACCCCTCACCTATCTTGACCAAGGTCCCTTGGTCTGGTTAGAGGGCTCAGACAGGGCGGCAGGTCAGGGGACAGAAGCAGGGTCTGAGCTGCTGCTGGAGTTGGCAGGCCTGGAGGTACCAACACAGCAGGGGCCAGGGCTGGGGTATTCAGAGAGGGGTGAATTACCATTGCAAACAGAGTAAAATCCAAACTCTCTTCCATGCTGGGGAGGCCTGCATGAGCTGGGACTCTGCCTGTGCTCCAGTCACACTGAGCTACCAATTCCTCCGAAGTGCCAAGATTTTTTCCAGCTCATGGCCTTTGCCATGCTGTTCCAACTCGCTGGAATGCCCTTCACATGATTGACTCCTTTTCTTTGAGTCCTGCACTTTAAATATACTTCCATAGAGACTTTCCCTGACCCCTACCTAAAGGAAAAATTCCTTTCACATTTTATCTGTTAGACTCTTATTAGTATATTGTCAGCATATAATACAGCTGTCGATTATTTTATTTGACCCTTTTTTAAAATCTGTTTTAATACTTTCCAACAAAGCTATCTGTGAATAGAGAGCATGTCATCCTTATTGTTGTCTTCATTTTGCACATGAGGTGAAGCAACTCTCTAAGGTCACACAACAGTGTGAGAGACAAGATTAGAACCCAGACATCTGATTCCTAATATGTTCTTAACTTTATGCGATAGTGGTTCTGCTCCTAGTCCAACCAATAAAAGATAATTATTGATGATTCACTGTGTGCCAGACATTCTAATCAGCACTTTGACTCATTTTTACTAATGTTGACAAAGTAATTATGTAAAGAAAAAGTAAGCAAATTAGTTTAGGTGAGGGAAAATGTATATTCTCCATTTCTATTTGATTTCTCTCTCTCTCTCTGTCTCTTTTTTTTTTTTTTTTTTTTTTTGAGATGGGACAGTGTTAAGAGAGTGATATATTTGCTAATCACATAATCTTACTGCACTGGCTATACGTAAGTGTCACACTGCATTTCCTCCTTCCTTTTCTAGGTCTTTCCTTCTCTGATGGATACCTTGGCTTCAGTTTGTACTAAATCACATTATATGCCTCATCGTTGGGACAATGTCTTTTAATAGCTCTCTAAATACTTGGCTCCCCTTGGATAACATTAAGACAAGGTGTCTCGCATTTCAGATCAATTTCATGAAAAACCACCGAAAGAAAACTGGGGAGAATAATATGTAGGCTCTTCGCATTGCCTGCCAAGGGAATGATGGAATTTTAAAAAATTCCCTTGAGAATATTGTCATATAGCAGAAAATACTGGCCTAGGTCTAAACCCAGATATTTTATCTCTTCTCATACACCCAACCTAAGTGGCTTTAGCAGCAGGAGCTAAGCTCTCTTTTCTGTAAAATCAGAGCTAAGATTATCTATCTGACTCATAAGGAAGTTGTGAAAGTTAATTCAACTTTATAAACCTCTTGGAGATAACAACCTCATTGTAGTTATGTAATTCCTATCTCATCAGACCTCTAAGCAGTTTTTCGATCTTTTTCTAGTTTAATAAATCTTGCAGCAGCTCCAAAAGATAGGTAGGGGGCAGTTTTTGCCTGCATGTTACAGGGAAAAAGAAATTCATCCAAGGTCATAGAGTTAGAGATGAAACTTAGAACAGAATTTTGTTATCCTTTCTCCCCTATTTGGTCCATTTCTTCCCCCAGTTTGTATACATATGAATCAAAATTCCACATCATTTTTGATTAACTATTATGAATTATTTCTGGTTTCAAAGGATGGCTGGTATAATTAAATTGGAAAAGAGAACCATGAAATAATAACACTGTCATTGTGTAGATTCATATATGCACATTTTTCCATTTCAATAGTCATACTTAATGTGAAATAGATAATATGTGCATTATGACTGAGCAAATTTATTTAGACGTGGTATTATTAGACTTTAAAAAATAAGCATTTACCAAAAAGCCTTAAAATGCATTAACATGAGTTCAATATAGTCTTAAATGATCCAAAAACTGTGAAAAGCAACTTGTATTATCTCCCTTTCCTGTTTTCCTTTAGCCTGTCAGGACAACATAAAAAGGGTTTGATGTAGTAAACCACGAAGCCAATTTCAAAATTACTTTTTCTCTTCCAAACCCCACTCTTCCCTCTCCTGAAAGTACAAATAGGAAGAAATAAACACAGAGATCCAAATTTGGAGACCCATTTCACTTCTATTTCTTTTAGGTGTACTGACTGGAGAAGAGGGGATGAGAACAGAAAACTACCCAAAAAGTTCTTTAAGGACTGCTGATAGGAGAACCCAAGGCTCCTAGATCACAAGACGTTGTCTTTGATTATTTTTGTCTCTTTTCCAAAGAACTGATCCAAAATGAATGAGGTTAACACTGAAGCCAATTCATTAGATTCTTAGGGGATAATATTCCAATACAGCCCAACTCTATAAAATGTCCAATAGCCCTTGGGAAATAAGATCTCTGGACTTCTCACTCTGAGCAGAAGAGTGGTTTGCAAAGAAAGGGAAGAAACAAATGAAAGACTGAGTAGCAAAGTTGGGCAGACATTAAGTACATTGTGCTGCTTTCAACTTCTCTGTTTTATCTGGACAAAGAGCAGGTATGCTCCAGCCTTTACAGGTCACATATTCCCAAGAGCATGTTATCTCTGGTAGTAATACTGAAAAGGAAGGGAAGAGAAGCAATTGAAGGCAAGAAGTTAACATCCTTAAATATGAAGTCAAAATCCTAGTTTTAATTCCTGTGTCTGCAATAGCCTGTGTAAAATATCCTGTGACTTTTTGAATCTGTTGCCTAATCTGTAAAATGTTAGTTACATCACTTTTTTCATGTAAGACCGTTCTGATGCCCCATACATTTTAGTTGTTACTTTCATACTCCTAATACCAACTCAATTTGACAATCTTCTCTAACATACTTCCCTAGATGAAAGACAAGGAATTAAAATTCAATCGATGTTTTAGAAATCACTTATATTTTCCTGCTAGAAAGGAAACAAAATACAATTTAATGTATAAAGCGCCATACCCCATACGATTTAACAAGAGGAGAAGAGAATATAACAAGGATTGAATCTCAAAAGAAGTTTTGTTTTGGAAAACGATTGAAAGGATGATTCTTATCAGACCCATCTTCTTGTCTGCCAATCTGCATGAGTTTCAGAAGATATTAGGAGATCAATAGTGGATTGGGCAGTAAACTGAGCTTTTAAAGTTACTTAAATTATTCTTCGCAGCTCAAAAAGCTAAGTTTGGAAGAGGCCAAAGGAAAGCCTTTATTTAACACATCTTGGATTATACACATGCATTTGATTATGTGGAGGTACTATAGAGGCTAAATATGTGACTAAGTTTATTTATCTTTTTTTAAAATTAATTAATCTTATTTTATTTATTTATTTTTTTACCGGGAGGTCCGGGGGATCGAACCCAGGTCCTTCCATATGGGAGATAGATGCCCAACCGTTTGAGCCACATCTGCTCCCCTGTGACTAAGTTTAGATTAATGCCCAGACACAAATCCATATGGCTTGCCATGAAATGCTCTTATTGGGAAGTGCTTAGCTACCTTTATCTGCACAGTTACTGTCACCAGGTATGCCCATTTAAGTCACATTGTGGGCTGAGTTCTGTCCATTTTCTAAAGCTTTCTATATCCCTGACAGAGATGGTCTAACGAGCCCCTATGTATGAAGGCAATTGATTCACTGTTAAGCTGGTGCTATATGCCTGCTATCCAAAAGCCCCACTTCCGCAGAAGCCCTTGACCAATATCTTAAATTCCATTTCTCCATCTCCTCCCTGATATTTCTAGATTTTGGTTACCCTATCTGCTTAGACTCACATCATGTACTTTTGTTTTTCTGAGCTGTGCCAACCATGAATTTAACCCTGAACTGGTAGTCCCGTGATAATTTCTGTCCATCTTTTGTAACAAAATTCTTGGCCCCTGCCTGCCATATCCTATGCTATCAACCCCTAGATCTCGTCATGACAGTAGGGAATATTTGTTATTTATCTATGTTGTTCAAATGCTAAGTGCCCAGTATCTGTCCTCAATTATAGTCTCATGGCACTTCACCTATTCTGACATTGTAATTTTGTTATTCTAATGATCTGTTTTACTTATCCATTTCTTCCATTAGATAGAAAAATCCTGTTGGTTAGGAGTCATGTCTTAAACTTATCTCAGCTTCAGTACCCCAATGTGGGTATAGAGTAGACATTCAATAAATGTTTCTTGAATGAATGAATAACACAGATGATGTTTTCACATCTTTGATAGCCTTTCTTAATGCTGTCAGATGATCTACATCAGAATGAGTCATAGACACCCACCACAAGTGTCATAATCCTTTCCCATAAAAGGTCTAAAGCTAAATTTACACCAAAGAGTTGAATCAATGTATAAAGCAATATAAGACAAAACACCATTAACTTAAAAAAGGGCATTTTTTCCAACCTATTCCTGCTAGCTTCCGCTTGTTGAAGAAGAGAACCCCACCCAATAACATTGATAAGTATAACAAGAATTTTTAAAATTACATCCATAAAAGTATACAAATTCTATCTATATTCTACAACACACACACACGCATACACACACACTAACCACAAAGATAGAGAAAACTTTTCCTACATCCATCCAGACAAAAGTAATGGCTATTCTGACTTGTATACCCATAAATTAATTTTGCTCTTCTTGAACTTATTTAATGGAATAAAACAGTATGTCATTTTGTGTATACCTGTTTTCCAATACTATATTTGTGAAATTTGTCATGCATGTAGTACGTAGGAATAATTGGTCCCTTTTATTGCTGTATAGTATTCCATCATATGAATATACAACCATTTATATATCATTCTACTGTTGATAAATATTTAGGTTTCTAGTTTTTGACTATTATGAATAAAACTGCTATGAGCATTATTGTGCATATAATTTGGTAGACATAAGCATTTATTTCTCTGGGATATATTCTTTGCACTATAGTCTTAGAGCAGGTATATCTTTACTTCTACTATGTGGTACCAGTTTTCTAAAGTATTTGTTCCAAATAGCAATGTATGAGAATTCCAGTTACTCCACATCTTTATCAACACCTAGTTTTATTACTTAAAAAATAAATTAGCCTTTCTATTGGGTATGTAGAAGCATAGTTGTTTAATTTGCATTTCCCTGAAGACTAATAATAGTTAAAATGGTGACTGGGCATTCTGTTTGGAGAAGAGCTTGTTCCAGGCTTTGGCCAGTTTTAAAAATATTGGATGGTTAGTGTCAGTCTTGTTTTTAAAATTGATATGTAGGAGTTATTTATGTAGTTTAAATATAATTCCTTTTCTACATATTATTTATATATAATAATAATTTATATGTAATTTCCATATATAATTTTCCAGTCTGTGGCTTGCTTTTTATTTTCTAAATGGTATGTTTTGATGAATAGAAGTTCTTAAATTTTGTATAATCTAATTTATCATTTATTTCACATATTTTCTTTATGGTTAATGCTTTTTATGTTCAGTTAAAGAAATTTTTGTCTAACCCATGTTCGTGAATATACTCTCCTAATTTTCTAGAAACTATTTTTTTACCTATCACATTGAGGTCAACAATTCATCTGTAATTAATTTTTGTGTATATGCATATTTTTGCATATGAATTAACCCAGCCCTATTAATTTGAAAGAACCGGTCTTTTCCCACTTCTTTGGGATGGCATATTTATTGAAAATCTGGTGTTTATATATTTGTATGTCAGTTTCTGAATTTTCTATTCTGCTTAATTGAACATTTTGTCAAATTCTGTGCCAATTAAACACTGTTTAAATTAATATAGTTTTATAATAACTCTTGATATCTTGTGTGAAGTGTCCTACTTAGTTTGTTCTGATTATTTTAGAAATATCTTGTCAATTTCCAAAAATCTTGGACTTTTTAATAGAATTGCATTGTATCTACAGACCAATTAGGGAGACATTAACATCTTAAAAATATTGAGTCCTCCAATCCATGACCTATTATTTTCCTACATTTATTTAGATCTTATTTAAGTTTTGTCAGCAATATTTATTAATTTTTAGTCCTGCATATCTTTCAATAATTTTATTGCCTGGTATTTGAGGTATTTGATGCATTGTTAAAAGCATCTTTTTTTCTTAATTTTCCGATAATTGTTGCTAGTACATAGGAATAAAATTGATCTGTACCCTGATTTTGCATCTAGTGGCCTTTTTAACTTGACTTATTAATTATAATAATGTTTAGGTTATTTTAGAATTTCTAAGTAGCTAATGATTATCAAGTGAAAATTAAACTATTATTTCTTTCTTTCAAATATTTCTACCATTACGTACTTTTCTTGAATATTGCTTTGGCTTGGAAGACCAGATTGATATTGAATAGAAGTGGTTGGCATGGGCTACCTTGCATTGCTCAAGAAATCAGGAGAAAAGTCTCGTTGTTCTACTATAAAGTATTGTTCATTACTGGGAATTTTTTGTGAATGACTTCATGACATTAAATAATTTTTTTCTTTTATTGTTAGTTTGCTGTGTTTTTTCTAAAGGAGTAGGCTTTGAAATTTATCATGTGCTTTTTCTTCATCTTCTGAGATGATCATATATTTTCCTCTTTGTTCTGTTAATATAAACCAATAATTGGATGCGAAACTAATCTTGCCTTCCTGGAGCAAATCCTACTTGAACATAATCTAGCATTCTATTATATTGATGAAACTGATCTGCTAATAATTTGTTCTGGATTTTGCAACTATTTTCATGAGATATTTTGTCCTTTAATTTTCCTTTTGTGTAATGTCTTGTCAGATTTTGAAATCAAAGTCATGAGGACCTTATAAAACAAGTTGAAAAGTATTCTCACTTTTGTTATAATCTGGAGGAGTTTGTATAAGACTTGTGTTTTTCCTTCCTTATGTGTTTGGAGGATATATAACCATTGAAGTGACCCAGGCCTGGAGTTTACTTTGTAAGATAATTTTATTAAATACATGATTTCTTTAATATGCATATTAATCTATTCAGATTTTCCATTTCTCTTTGTGTTCATTTTGATACATTGTGTTTTTCAAGTAATTTATCTGTTGTATCTAAATTTTCAAATCTATTGGTATAAACTTTTTTCTTTTATGCTCTTACACTATACTTATTATCCTTTTGCTGTTAGATGTGTATTAATGTTCTCCTTTTGATTCCTGATATAGTTAATTTTTGTTTCCTCTCATTTTTATTGATCAATATTAGAAGATTATCATTTTTATTAATCCTTTAAAGTAAATTTTGGCTATGATAATTTTGACCATTTTAATTTTATATATTTATGATATCTTATTCTCCTTTTTTCACCTTTGGGCTTTATTTGCAATTCTCGTCTCTTGATTTAAAAGTTGTATCACTATTTTTTCCCCAACCTATCTCTCTCTCTCTCTCTCTCATCTATTTAATCTTTCTATCTATCACCTCTATCTACCTTTACACAGATGCACACACACACGTATATATGTAAGATTTTTTATTTCCCCTCTAATGTCTGCTTTAGCTATTTCCACAATTTTTAATATGACCCATTTTTATTATCATACACTTTAAAACACCATCTATTTTCCATTGTAATTTCTTCTTTGAGTCTTTGGCTGTAAAAAAGTATTATCCTTAATTTCCCAAGGATTGAGTTTTTCTAGTTACCTTTTTGTTACTAATTTTTAGTTTGCTTCCATTTTGATCAGAAAAATTACTGTGTAGGATTCAATCCTTTGAAATTCACTGAAACTTGCTTTATGGCACATCCTCTGATCAGTAAAGGTAAATGTTGCATGTACCCTTGAAAGAATGTGTATTCTGCAACTTAGGTTTCTATATATGCTCATTAGGTCAAGTTCATTAATCATGTTCTCCTAATATTCCATAATCTTATTGATTTTTTCTTATATTTTAGTTACTAAGAGAGGTGTACTAAACTTTCCAGTTATATTTGCATATTTCTATTTGCCTTTTCAACTTGTTTTCTTAGATTCAAACAATTTTAGAATTTTCATATCTCCCTTTAAAATTCATCCTTTTATCATTTCGAGGTGGTCCTCCTCTTAATCTAGTATTACTTCTTACCTTAAAATTTATTTTGTATGATATTAACATAGCTTTGCCTATGTTTTTTAAAGCAGTTTTACTGAGATATATTCACATACCATACAATCTATCCAAAGAATGCCTGTATATAATTTCCCATCTTTTTACTTCCAATCTTCCTTATAGTTAGTCTGTTTTTTGAAATAGCATATAATTTATTCTGGCTGTTACTCTATGTCTTTTGTCTTAAACATTTAAAAAATATTTATTTATTAGTGAAGTTGTAGGTTTACAGGAAAAAAACTTTTGTTTTGAGATACTTGTAGATTCACAGCCTGTGTAAGAAATAATACAGAAAGAGCCCATGCATGCTTTGACCTGTTTCCTCCAAAGGTAACATCTTGCAAAACTATGGTACAATATCAGAACCAGGATTTAATATTGATACAGTCAAGATGCAGAAACTTCCATAACCACAAAGAACATCGATGTCCCTTCCAGCACATGTCCTCCTTAACCCTGGCAACCAGTAATTTGTTTTCCATCTCTATAATTTTGTCATTTCAAGAATT
Source organism: Tolypeutes matacus (assembly GCA_026826555.1). Taxonomy (NCBI): domain Eukaryota; kingdom Metazoa; phylum Chordata; class Mammalia; order Cingulata; family Chlamyphoridae; genus Tolypeutes; species Tolypeutes matacus. The sequence continues at coordinate 489,217 of JAKSZT010053836.1, forward strand.
TTATATAAATGGAATAATACATTATGAAAACTTTAGATGCTGCTTTTTTTGTTTTGTTTTGTTTTCACTCAGCACAGCTCTCTGGCTATTCATCCAGGTTGAATTAAGGGTTCATTCCTTCTTATTGCTGAGTAGTATTCCATGGTATGGATGCCCCAAAGTTTGTTGAGTCACTTGCCCATTGAAGCACATATGAGTTGTTTTCAGTTTTTGGTTATTATAAATAAAGCTGATATAACATTTACGCACAGATTTTTGGGTAAACAGGAGTTTTCATTTATCTGGTATAAATACCCAGGAGCGCTATATCTGGCTCACATGATAGTTACAGTTTTTTATAAATAAACATTTTATTGCTTTAAAATATGGATTTTGTTATTCACTAACCCTATTGATTTTGTGCCTTGAGTTGACATTTCATTTCATTTATCTTTTTTTAAAAAAATTTAATTAGCGAAGTTGTAGGTTTTCAGAAAAATCAGGTGAAATATAGTTTTCCCATATATTTTCACCCCCCTATTAACATTTTGCATTAATGTGGTATATTCTTTTTTTTAATATGCTTAAAAATGTTTTTAAAGATACTTAGATTACATAAATATTACAACATAAAAAATGTAGGGGATTCCCATATGCCCCACTCCCTACCCCTCCCACACTTTCCCATATTAACAACATCCTTCATTAGTGTGGTACATTTGTTACAATTGATGAACATATATTGGAGCATTGCCACTAAGTGTGGATGACAGTTTACATTATACTTTAAACTCTCTTCTGCACAGTTTTGTAAGTTATGGCAAGATAAAAATGGTCTGTATCTGTCATTGCAACATCATTCAGGACAATTCCAATGTCCTGAAAATGCCCACATATTACACCTATTTTTCCCTCTCCCACCCTTCAGAACCACCTTACAATTGTACTATTTAAATATCGTGCATGGTTTACATCTGGGTGCATTTTTTCCCATGTACCACTCTATTATTAATAATACCTTGCATTAGTGTGGTACTTTTATTATAATTCATGAAAGAATAATTTTATAATTGTACTATAATCTATAGCCCATCATTTACAATAAGGTTCATTGTGTTGTACAGTCCTATGTTTTATCTTTTTATTTGTACACTAGTAACATATATACGACCTAAAAACTCCCCTTTAACCAGTGCTGTTAATGACACTCAAAATGCTGTGCTACCATCACCACCACCCATTTCCAAAATTTACTATCAACCCAAATAGAAATTCTGTACAAATTAAGAATTAAGTCCCCTTCCCTAAACAAGACCCAGCCTCTGATCATCTGTAGTCTAGGCTCTAAATAAATGAGTTTGCTTATTCTAATTATTTCATATCCGTGAAATCATACTATATTTGTCCTTTTTTGTGTCTGGCTTATTTCATTCAACATAATATCTTCAAGGTTCATCCATGTTGTCACATGAATCAGAACTTAATTCTTTTTTAATGCTGAATAATATTCCGTCGTATGTATATACCACAATTAGTTTATCCATTCATTGGTTGATGGACACTTGGGTTGCTTCCATCTTTTGACAATTGTGAATAATGCCGCTTTGAACATTGGTGTGCAACATCTGTTCAAGTCCCAGCTTTCAATTCTTTTGGTTATATACCTAGTAGAGAGATTGCCAGATCATATAGTAATTCTATACTTGGCTTTCTGAGGTCCTATCAAACTGTCTTCCACAGACGCTGCACCATTTCTACATTCCCACCAGTGTTCCTATTTCTCTATATCCTTTCCAACACTTGTAATTTTCTGGTTTTTTTTTAAAAGAGTATCCTGTCTAGTGAGTGTGAAATGCTATCTCATTGTACTTTTTATTTGCATTTCCCTAATAGCTAGTGGTGTTGAGCATCTTTTCATATGCTTTTTAGCTATTTGTATACCTTCTTTGGATAAATGTCTATTCAACTGTTTGGCTCATTTTTTATTGGGTTGTTTTTTTATTGTTGAGTTGTGGGATTTCTTTATATATTCTGGATATTAAACCCTTATCAGATATGTGGTTTCCAAAAATTTTCTCCTATTGAATAGGTTGTCTTTTCACTTTCATGATAAAGTCCTTTGATGCACAATAGTTTTTAATTTTGATCAGGTGATAGTTGTAATTTGAATTTTATAAGAAACTTTTTTCAACTGTGCCTGTGCCATTTTACATTTCCATCAGCAATATGATCCAATACTTCTACATCCTTGACAGGATTTAGTGTTGTCATTTTATTTACCTTAGCATTGTGGTTTTAATTTGCATTTCCCTAATAGGAATAATTTTTTCATGTGCTTATTTGCCATTTCTATCTTTGATGAAATGAAATTTCTATCTCTTTATGTCTTTTGCCCATGTTCTACTTGGACTTTTTTTTTTTTTTTTTTTTTTTCTGAGTTTTGAGAGTTAATTATATATTCTAAATACTAGTCCTTTTTCATCTATATGGTTTGTGAATACTTTCTCCCACACTGTAACTTGTCTTTTCATCTTCTTAACAGGGCTTTTCACAGAATAAACATTTTTAATTTTGAAGTTCATCTTATCAGTTTTTCCTTTTGTGCATCATGCTTTTGGTGTCAAGTCTAAGAATTCTTTGCTTAGTCCTAGATTCCTAAGATTGTTTTCCTTTAATTAGAATTTTTTTTCTAGTTTTGTATATCAACATATAAGTCCATGATCCATTTTTAGTTAATTTTTCTATAAGGTGATAATTATGTTGGGGCTCTTTTTTTTTCTTTCTGATTATGGAGGTCCAATTACTCCAGCAAAAATTGTGGAAAAGGTTTTCTTTTTGCCGTTGAATTGTTTTTGCACCTTTATCAAAAATTAGCGGGGCATATTGGTTTTCCATGTATGGATTCTCTATTTTGTTTCATTGATCTGTGTGTCTGTCCCTCCATCAATATCACAAAATCTTGATTACTGTGGCTATACAATAATCTTGAAATCAGGTAGACAGAGTCATATCACTTTTCTGTCTTTTTAATAATTATTTTATCGATTCTAGATCCTTTGGTTTTCCAAATGAATTTTAGAATAATCTTGTCTGTATCTTACTGAAAATCTGATGGGATTTCATTAGAAATTACATGTATATCACCTTGTGAAGAACTGATTTTTTTACTATTTTGAGACTCTCAATCCATGGACACTGCATGTCCCTCCATTATTTAGATCATCTTTGATTATTTTCATCTGTATTTTGTGGTTTTCAGCAGTCAAGTACTGTTTATGTTCTCTTAAATTTACATGTAGGTAGTTCATTATTTGTGAAGGATTATAAATAGTTTTGTCATTTTAACTATGGTGTCTATACTACTTCCTTGACAGTATATAGAAGTACCATGGATAGTTGTATGTTTCTATTATATACTTCAACCTTACTGAACTCACTATTTCTACAGGACTTTTTGTAGATTCTTTGGGATTTTCAATATAGATAATTATATTATCTGCAAGTAGGGACCATTTTATTTCTTCCTTTAAAATCTGTACGATTTTTATTTCATTTTCTTGCTTTATTGCACTGACAAGATCATCTTGACCTATGTTGTATATGAATGATGAGATGGGACATCCTTGTCTTGTTCCCTATGTTAGGGGAAAAGTCTCAATATTTCACCATTAAGTATAATTTTAGCTGTAGGCTTTTTGTAGATACTGTTTAACAATTTGAGGAACTTCCCCTCTATCATCATTTTTCTGAGAATTTTTATAATGAATTTGGAAATTGTCGAAGATTAGTTCTGCACTAATTGATAAGACCATATGATTTTTTTCTTTAGTTTGTTAATATGATGGATTACATTGATTCATTTTCAAATATTGAACAAGTCTTGCATCCCAGGAATAAGTCCTACATGGCCTTATTGAATAATTCTTTTCATATATATATTGAATTTTATTTGTTAAAATTGTGTTAGTAATTTTTTGTGCCTATCTTCATAAGGAATATTTGATTGCTGTTTTATTTTTTCACATTGTCTTTGTTTGGTTTTTATTATCAGTGGAATACTATCTTCATAAAATGAATTTGGAAGTGCTTCCCTCCCATTCTATTTTCTGGAAGAAATTGTAGATTTGATGGTAATTCCTCTTTAGACACTTGTTTGAATTCTCTAATGAAATTAGTTCTATTGGAGATTTCTATTTTGGAAGTCTTTAAAATATAAATTCAATTTCCTTTATAGATACAGGGACTTTCAAATTCTCTCTTTTGTATTAAGTGAGGTTTTTGAAGAGTTGGTTCATTTCATTTAAGCTGTCAAAATTGTGTGTGTAGAGTTGTTCATTTTATTCTCTTATTATCCTTTTGCTGTTTGCATGGTCTATAGTGATATACTCTATTTCATTTCTGATATTGGCAATTTGTGTCTTCTTCTTTTTCTTTCTCAGTCTAGCTAGAAGTTTGTCATTTTAAAAAATCTTCTTAAAGAACCAGCTATATATCAATTGATTTCTCTATTTTTTGTTTTCAATTTCATTGATATCTATCTTATATTTATTATTTCCTTGCTTCTGCTTACTTTTGGTTTATTTTTGCTGAGCATTTTCTATATTCTTAAGATGGTAGCTTAGATTATTGATTTCAGAATTTCCTTGCTTTCTAATATGTGTATTTTGTGTCAAAAAGTTTGATTTCAGCACTGTTTTGGGGGGGTGTCCCACAAATTTTGATATGTTGCATTTTCCTTTTTATTCAGTCTGATGCACTTTTTGGTTTTGCTTTAGACTTCCCTTTGATAAATAGATTAGTTAGATTTGTGTTGCTTAGATGCCAACTGTTTAGATGTGTTTATATTATGGTTCTCTTACTGATTTCTAGTTTGATTACATTGCGGTGACAGAGCAGCAGAGCATTTTTTGTATATTGTCAAAGCTTTATTTTTTAAAGGTACTGGGGCCAGGGATTGAACCGGAGACCTCTCTGTGGGAAGCCAGCGCTCAACTACTGAGCTAAACTGACTCTCATGAGTTGTTTTTTATGTGTGTTTGTTTTGTTTTTAGGAGGTAATGGGATCAAACCTGGGACCTTGTATGTGGGAAGCAGGTGCTCATCCTCTTGAGCTACATCTGCTCCCTATTGTCATGTGTTTTAACTTTGTTGAGGTTTGATTTTGTGGTTGAACACTTGTTTTATTTTGGTATATATCCACCGGGAGCCTGAAAAGAATGTGTATTCTGCTGTTTTTAGTGGAGGGTTCTATAAACATTCATTGTTGGGCTCTTGTATATTGAGTTCTATGTTGTGTTCTTGCTGATTTTCTATCTAGTTTTTTTTAACAATTGTTGAGAGATGAATATTGAAATTTTCAACTACTATTATGGATTTGCCTATTTTCCACTGAGTTATCAGATTTTCTTTACAAATTTTTGTAGCTATGTTATTTGGTGCATACACATTTAGGATTGCTAGGTATTTGCTAAGTTGATTGATACTTTTATTATATAAGATCCCTCCCTGTATCTGATGATTTTCTTTGCTTTGAAGTCTACTTCTCATGGTGATGGCAGAAGATTCAGAGAGCAAGGCCAAATGTGAAAGTTTATTTCAAGTCATGTATTGCATTCTATTATCTCATTGGCCTAAACAAGTAACATGACTAAGTGTAAAATCAAAGATCTAAGATGTTCACTCTACATTCCAATATGAGATCAAAGTAAGTCACATAGCCAATCTAAGATTCCCAAAATTCTAATTAAGTAATGGTATCATGCTAGAAATTCATGATTACGCAGTCTTTATAAGATTTAGTTGAAGGCTCTCTTGGTAGAAAAAGTTATGAATTGAATTACCTATTCACCACTTACCCATTATACAGTGGTGGGACAAGGAAATGATAATTACAATAAATACTATCACTTGAAAAGCAAGAGAATGGGAAGCGAATAGCAATACTGACCCACAGCAATTCTGAAATATTATACACAAATATTACCTGGACTCCTATCATTGGAGTATGGAAATTCTCTTGATTATCTCCTATCTCTACTCCATTAGTGGCTCATTGTTCTGTACCACTCTTGGCTCCACAATCTGGGAGGTCCTTACTTTGCCAGCATCTTACTTTGGCATTTCTGAAGACAGCTTTGTAGAATGTACCTTTCTTCATTCCTGAGCAGTATTATTGGTCTGTTTTCTGCTCATAAAAATCTGAGTGCCCTGAGGTATTTCTACCTTTCAGTTTGTGTTTTATTTTGTTGTTTGTTTTTATTTTTTAGTTCAAACTGGAAGTGCATTTGCCTATGTAATACTTTCAACAATGTTGTGAGTATTTTATGCATCTAATTACAGTCTACTCCATGTACCACAGCCACATTACTTTTCAGACATGCTTTTCTCTAGACTTATTTATGGGTTGTATCAGGTTTATTTAGGAAGATACCCTTAATCTTTCAAGGAATAGTATTGACTAGTTAAGATAATACAAAAGGTACCACATAAATTCTTTCAGAACTTTTCTAAGCATACTAAAAACAGCTCTTGATTTTTGTCTTTATACTGAGAACAATTCTTACTGGCAGAATTCTGGTTTTTGTCTTTTTTTTTCTGGTGTCATAATGCCCATACCTCTGATTAAATGACAAAGAGTTTTATATCCTAACACTTCAATTTCTGGTTCTTTATTATCCCTCTAAATTTTGCTTGCAAACCAATTCTCTTCTGAACTTTTAGAGAAAATTATTCAATATAGCTAATAACAACCAACCTATGCTTTGAGTTGAGATGTTATCCAAAAAGCATACAGTAATTAAGTATACATTCTGCTTTCAATATTACAGCAAGTGACTTTTTGCCAAATATCTTATCACTATACAACATGGGTCACCATTTTTCTAGACTCCTAAAACAATTTCATCCCTATATTTCTGTCCTTCTATATCTATTTCCTCTTGCATTTCTAAAATCAATGCCTCATATTTTATGTTCTTGTTATGAAATCACCCTGCTTCTAGAATAGACTTCTGTATGGGGTTAGCTATTTACATAATTATTCTCTGTAACAATTCATCCCAACTTCATTTGGTTAAAATAACAATACCTAATTTTCACTTATGCATTTTCAGGTCAGCTAGGATTAGTTGACCAGGAATGCGCTTGACCAGAATTGACTTCAAGTCATAAGTTAGGTCAAGGTATGTACTATGTATCTTACATCCTCATTTAACTAATTATCTGAGACAAGTCATTTTTATAGTCATGACATAAGCACAAGAGGGTAAACCTAACAAGGCAAGCACATTTGAAGTTTCTGGTAACATCATAGTTGCTACATGCAGAATTTTTACTCAGTTCTGTGTTTAATTTCTCTGAAATATATTTCCCCTAAAGTCTTAGTTATTTTGGCCACCCTAAACTCCATCTTCTACCACCTTGGTCAAGTGAAACTGCTACTTTTTAAAGTAAAATATTCTCCTAAACAGGAACTGATAAATGGACTCAGGAAGAAATCCCTAGGAATATGGCACTCAACTCATTGTATGCACTATAGCCCCTAAAGTCCTGTATTCATAGTTTATTTCCAAGTCATTTAAAAAAAAATGATTCTAGCAACATATACATGACCTCGCATTTACCCTTTTAACCACATTCAAATGTATACTTCAGTGGTTCTAAATACATACACGATGTTGTACTGCCATCACCACCACCCATTACCAAAACTTTTCCATGTCTTTTAAATTTTTATTTTACATTATTTCCAATTTTTTACTGTTTTATTCAGCAGGAGGATTAGTCTGACTTAAGCTATCCCATCTATAAACAGAAGCTCAAAATATCATAATACTCTTGTTTTGGTTTATTCACTGGCCCCTTTTAAAGACATCGCTTGATTTTAGTTATTGCCAACAAAAGTTTGACACTTTTCTGCTTGGGATTTACTTTTATTGACAAGATGATAAAAATTCTTGTCCATCACTGTCACCCATATCTCTTGTCTCTGAAGAAGCTAATTGGAGTAAAGAGAATAATATGAACTAAATTTGTAATGTTTCATCATTAAGGATGGTATAGTCTTTTCAACTAAAAAGTCACCTTTTATTCAGCTGGTGAATAATATCAAATATGATTCAGACAGTGACTTTCAATTTTAAAGAAATGCATTGTTGTTTTCTTACTTTTGAAAACTAGAAAGAACAAACAGAAATGCCTGACACTCCAAGACAGCTTAGAATTGTTCACTTGCTTTAAATAAATATATTTGTTCAGTAATAACTGGGAACTTGTTAGAGACATGAATTCTCATGCCCTGACCCAGACCTACTAGATAAGAAATTCTGGATTGGAGCCCAGCCATCTGTGTTTGACAAGTCCTATAGGTAATTTGAGGCACACAAAAGATTGAAAATCACTGATGATGGTGTTCCAGAGACCACAGCTTGAGAAACACTGTTCCAGAGGAACAATGCCTAGCACAGAATAGGTGCTTAATAAATGTTTATTAAATACCTGAATAAATAGATGGGATGATAAATGAAATTGAATTGTGTTGCTAGTTAGAATCGCTTGGAATTTGGAAGCTAAGTTCTTAATTCTAAATATAACATTGGGATCAGAGATGATGGGAGGAGGGCTTACATTTATTAAATCTGATGAAAGAGTTTCACAACTATGACTTTTGTATATCTCACAAATATTAAACAACTCCAAAGTTGTACAAGAGCAGAGTTACCCTTGCATATTGTTGTCCTACAGAAGGGGTCCCTGGGTTAGCAGCATCAGCACCACCAGGAGACCTGTTAGAAATTCAATTTATTGATCCTCACTTCATCCCCAGATATCAGAAACTCTAGCAGTATACAGACCTTCTAGATTCTGATGAACAGAAAAATTTGTTAACCATTCTTCCAGCATATGTATTTTAATAAGTTGGCAGTGAATCTCATGAAAAGTTAATTGAAGGTGATATTTCAACTAGGCACAAGATATAAGTGATGAAAAATCTAAAGTAATTCCAAATTATTGTATGCAAATAATCAAAGGAAATTCTTTAAACTCATTTTATAACTCTTGGAATTTTCAGCTAGATATTATATATATATGTGTGTATATGTGAGTGTATGTGTATGTAAGGAAGCTCTTTGAAGAAATTAATTTAGAGAGCTGTTGTCCTACTATGATTATTCTTCCTTGCAAAGTTTTAAAGAGGGGCATTCTAATTCTTCACCTCAATTCTTATTAGGTTGGACTTCCTGAGAAAACAAGAAACGTAATATGACTTCTGTGTTGGAAGGACACAGTCTGACTTCCCCCAGTTAAATCTAGATGGTGCCGGAAGGATGGCTCTGGTGGTGAATCCAGGAGAGTGCTGTTATTTTGTACTAAGCCTGCACTCTAAGATTTATTTAGGTCAAAGGATGTGGGAGTCTTTCTCTTACACCAGAGGGAGAACAAGAGCCAGCCTGGGCTCATCCCAGGTCCAGTCCAGTCTTAGTTCCAAAAACTCCAGGAGCAAGGTGTCCTAGCAGAAACAAAAACAAAAACTAAACACTAAGGGGAAACACTGGATATCTGAGAGCTGCTAAAGTTAGTGCAAGCCAACGCCCACAAAATGATGCATTTGCTTGGCCAGGGTATGGGGACGACAGAGAGCACAGCTCAGCAAAGAAATCCCCTAGAAATTCTGATGGCACCCAAAGAGAAAGAATTAGCTCCCCCAAACCCAGAAAACAGAAAACCACATTATGAAACTACCATTTAAATACAAGATTTCATTTTTCGTTTCTAATCCACCCTCATCCTGTTCCAACTGTGTAGGAGTCAGAAGCTATCTAGTGAGGTGTTGTGGAGGCAGTGAAAGCACAAGGTAATGAAATAGAAAAAAAGCCAACCATCTCTTTTTTCCACTGCAGAAGTCTAGCAGATGCAGGCTTCTGCCAGCTGAGGAGATGGCAGCATTTTAATATTAAATCAGATTCAGGGTTTTTATTAGTATCTTGGACAGGATACTCTAATTTCTGAATTGGGACCAGTTTGTTACTTAAAATGGCTGTAGGATATTTTATTATCAAAAGATTGAGTGAAAATATCATGGAGTTGAAGGAGTTTTCATCCAGAAGCAGAGAAACATTGTCAGAAAGGAACTCATTTTAGAAGGATAAGAGATAAAAATAAAGTCTTGTTTTGATTATGTCAGGAGTTGTGCTTGTTCAACATACTGGTTACACACATATTGAGCCTTAAACAGTTTGGTTCACATCCCCCAATACTAAACATCTAGACCCGATCCAGCTATGTGCACATGAAGCCTGCCCACGGCAAGACCAGGTATGGACACGTGCCCAGATGCCCAAAGAAACATTGGCTTTACATTTTGTGTTTAAAATATGTTATAAAGATATGGGGTGATTTCGTAGGGGGGGAAAGTAGTATTAGAATTATAGGTTTTTCGCTTTTGTTTCCAGTACTTTCTTGAAGTGTCAGGTCTGCCAGTCACTAGCCTGCGATCTAAAGAAAGCACGTGTTTCTTAGGACTCTATTGTTTCATAAAACACTGGACTGGAACATTTTGAATGATCTTGGGATATGATTACATAAAATTATTATTTAAAAAAATGATTGTGTGAAATGTGTACTTAGTTCAGGCTTTTGCCATTATTGAAATGTGACGTTTGGCCTGATTTTATATATATAAAATTTATGTGGTCTTTTGCCATACAAGCTACCGAATTTCTCTGTTTGAATTTTCTTGTTCATAAAATGCTTGCCTTGCCTCCCTACAATGTGGTTGTTCGGCTCAAAAAAAAAAAAAAACAAAACACATAATGAATGTGTGGTCGGGAGACTAATTGCCCCCACAAAGATGTAAGGTTATTAATCCCCATGACCTGTGAATGTTACCTTCACAGGAAAATGAACTTTGCAGATGTGATTGAGTTAAGGATTTTGAAATGAGGAGCATATTTTGGATTATCCAGGTGGGCCCAATGAATTATATGTCTTTAAATTCAGAGAACTATTTCCAACTGTGGTCATAGGAAGCCATGACTATAAATTATCAGAAGGATACAAAGTTGTTTTAAAGATGGAAGCAGGAGACTACGAGCCAAGGAAAAGTGGAAAAGCCAAGGGAATGGATTCTGCCCTAGAGCCTTCAGAAAGGAATTGCAGCCTTGCCAATGGCTTGATTTTAGTCCAGTGAGGCCATTCAGACTTCTGACCTCCAAAAATAAATTTATGTAGTTTAACACAAATATTCAGTTTGTGGTCATTTATTATGGCGGTCAAAGAAAACTAATACATTTCAGAAAAGTTCAAAACCCTATGCAAATGCAAGCTATGATGGAGATAAAGATAGATATTCTAAAATGATGTGAGATGAATAATGATTTAAAAAAGCCAACATACCAGAATGCTACCAAGAGTGGGGAAGAAATTCTAAAGGTTATCCAGAGAACCTGCTCAATCCTTCACAGCTCATTCCTCTTCTTATCCAGATGGTATATTTTTCTCTTAAATATCTCATGCACAGAAATTCAGCATATACTCTTAGTCACCAATTCCAGAGTCTCACAATTTTTATTACAGCAAAATTCATGACATTTTAATTAGGACAGATTTTTAAAAACCACATAATTATTATATTTTTAGTTGCCACCACCAAGAAAAAAAAAGTTCTCTCTACATATTAGTACGGGAAACTATCCTCACATTAAATAGGTTTTGAGCTAATATCAAAGCATATATTTTATTCTTGTTTTGGTAACACCTGCGATTTGTTTGGACGTTGGGATTATTTGAATTATTCGGTTTGTGCTGATTATCAAGCTAGAGTCTCTCCTTTTAAAAACCACACTCCTATACTCTGCTCTGTGACACTGCTCTTGGCACTATGCAAATTGTATTGCTCTTTTGCCAGCTGGCTTTCTGGAGTTTGTAGGACTGAAGTGCCACTGTTTATGTCACCACAGATACTGTTCTTCATCCTGGCTTAGTAGCTGGTTCCCGTATCAGTGGTTGGTTCCAGTTTGCTCTTTTTGCACACGACACGACTAGCCCCACAAAGCCCCTCTGCGATACCAGCACATCCGTGATACCAGCACGCCTTCCTGGGAGATTGGAGTTCCTCTCGCTGAGGGTGCTTCTCCGAGCTTCTGACACAGCCGTGCTGGCTCCTCAGAGGGCTGAGTCTCAGGACAGAGTGACCCACCTTCTTCCTTCGGTTCTCTTAGCCCTATTGGTTGCTTCTTAAAATTACTACATCTTGATACCTCAGTGATCCCTTTTTGACATTTCTGTTACCTAATATCTAGTTAAATCATGTTATATTAAATATGTGCTATTAAAATTTTGGAGAGGTGTTCTGCATCCTGGCTGAAAATGAACAGATACAGAAAGCAGAAACAACAGTGGTTCCAGGAAACAAACCTTCCAGGATCAATTTGTCCACGTCCTTCTGCTTGAATACAGAGCTGCACTCCTTGAAGATGGGACTGAGATAATTAAATCATCATGTGGGGTTGTTTGTGATAAAGTGCCCTCTGAAACAGGGGTTTTGGGAGATGCTTGCTGCATTTGACTGTAACGTAATGATGAAAACAAGGACTTTGGTGTGACATACTGCCTCTGAGTTTCCTGGAATGCTTAAAAAAATAAAAACGACAAACTTAGGTCACAGTGGAGGAACAAAACACCTCTATGGTGGCCCTTTCCTGCATCTCTTATTACTTAAGAAATTTTTTTATTTCTTATTTTTCAAAGCCTCAGGATAGAGTTTAAAAATCCAGATACAGACTTTGTGCAGATTGCAGAATTACAACTTATGTTGAAGTCACAGCTTGGTATCTGAGGAGACTAGACATCTTTTGCTTGAAGACCCTATAATAACTTTATCTGGGGATTGACTTACAAAGGTATGCCTATTCTCTTCACTTCTCATTATATACTTACTTATTAATAAGTTGTCACTAGCCCAATAAATTGGGTGCTATGTCAAAATATTCTAGGAGAACAAGTACAAAATCTGACCTGGAGAAAATAGGTAATACTCTAAAATATTTTCAAAATTTTTGCAATTTATATTAACAGAAACCTGGAGAATATATAGGGACTTGGATTCTAATATCTTTTATGGTGGTCCCTTAAAGGTCAAGCCAGATGGCATATATCCATTGATTGGGTCAAATATGCTCATGTGGATACATTTACTCAAGATTCTCTATTTAATATTCATTAATCTAGAGGAGTGTCTAACAATTTTTTTTATTGACTAAAATTTAAACTTAATGGATGCCCTCATTTACTGTGATTGAGAAGCCAGAACTTTCTTGGCATAATGTAAAGAAAGGAATCTGAGGGTTTAAGGTACTGGAAATGTGGAATGAAATTAGCATTCAAGCCTTGCAAATTTTTCACTTCCCTATGACATGCCCCAAGAGGACCCAGAAGAAAGAACCTTCACTAAGGTATTGAGAAATACATTACTGATTAGAGCACTAGTATCCTTGGCAAGCTTTGAGGTAGCTTCTCTATAGAGGCTGTCTATAAGGAAGGGAGATAACTCCCTGATTTCAGTAAGGATGATAGGACCCCAGGGTAACAAATGCCAATTGTCAGTACATAACCAATACAAACAAGGTGGGAGTATATACTGTAATGAGCAGCAAGGATGAAGTGGAAATCAGAATATTTGGACCTATAAGGAACTTCTGGGGTGTCCAATTGATCATCCTGCCTCTAGGAATAAAATAGATGGGCAGTGTAATATATATTAATTCATCCATATAAAAAGAAAACAACAAAAATATCCAGTCCTGGTAGTCTTAAATTGCCGTCATGGATAATCAAGGCCACTCACCTTAAGGAAGGGCCCTGACAAACCACCACACATATACATTGTAAATATTCTTCCAAGTTTTCCCCAACGGGACATAAAGTCCTTTACTAAAGGGAAAAGGAAATACTAAGCACTTATCATGATCAGTAGACATTGTCTTTGATCTGAAAATAATTCCTTGGAACCCCAAAGGTAACTCCTTCAGGTTTACAAGTCTACTAGGGCCAATGGAATTTAGGTAATAAATGGAATTTTGGCCAAATTTTGAATTATTCTAGGTTCAGTAGTTTTATCACTCTGCATATATTTCCCCAGTTCCTGAATGAATTATTATAATAGCAGACTTAGCAAATGGCAGAATTCATATCTTATCTCTCTGATCCATTGATTGAAGGCTATACCGTGATAGGAAGAGCCAAGTGCAAGCCCTGGAATTTCCCTTCCCTTGCCAGAAAAATAAAGCAAAAACAATATCAAATCCCTAGGAGAATGGCAAAGACAGATTTTGACCACTGTCAAACACTTGAAAGATTTCCTTTTGCTGGTATCTATCATATCCCATTTAGTTTTTCTATTTAGACTATGATAAAGGCAGAGAGTTCTTCAAGAATAACTAGGATTATCATAAACTTAATTAGGTGACAATTCCAACTGTGGCTGTTGTTTGAGATATGATTAACTTTATTGGAGCAAATCAACACATCTCTTGGCAACTAGAATGTAACTACTGACAGAACAAATGCTTTTTTCTCTATACTAGTTTGCGAGAACTAACCATCAGAAGCAATTAGATTTTACCCTATAGTTCGCTTTCACAAACTTATGTTGGGGCCACAGCAAATCTCTTGATATGTGCCACAATATAGTCTGCAGCAATCTTGCAGCAATCTTGCATGTCTTAACAGTGTCCACCACACTGATTTGACCATATGAACAGTAACTACCAAGTACTTTAATTGCTTTAGTAAGATACCTGCAGGCCATGGTGGAAGATGAACTTCATGAAATTTCAGTTGTACACTATCTTGGTGAAATTTCTTAAGGTTTAATGGTCTTAAATATATTGAGATGCCCCCTCCAAAGTGAATGACAAGTTTCTCCATCATGAACTATTACTATTAAATAGGAAGCAGAGTGCTTATTAGGGACTTTTGTATTTTGTAGGAAATTTATACACATTTTAGGTGCCATTCAGACATTTTTGCTGAGAAACCCATAAGGCTGTCAGTTGTTTGTGGGACACAGAGAGTCATCTCTAAAGTATTCCCAGGCTGAAAAGCAAGTTGCTCTTCCACTTGAATCTTATGACACAGCAGTTTCAATGATACTCTAAATATCTATAGCATTATGGATGCTGTGTAGAGCCTCTGGCAACCCCCAATAGAATAATTACACTTTCAGAACTTTAAGGATTTGGAGCAAACCCACGCCTTCTTTGGAACACTTTCTTCCTTTTGAGAAAGAGCTATTGGCTAGCTTTTGGGCACTAGCAGAGACAGAGAATTTAAGCTTGGTCTATGAAATGACCATGTGATCTGAGTTTCCTGTGGCGAACTGAGTATTCCCACAGTCATAGGGCTGGGTGTGAAGAACAGTGGCAATGGTAAATAAGAGATCAGTCTTAATTAGATCCAGAACGCACAAGTAAGTTGTATTATTAAGAGGATCAGATTAAAGACTTCTACTGCATTTCCTTTCCTCTCTCAGTACTCATACATGGCCTCATGGGAAGGGTTTATTTTTTCTTGTTGTTTTGTTTTTTTTACATGACCAAGAAGGTGAAAACTCAGGTTTGGTTAAAAGATGGTCCTGCATTTTATATATATATATATATATAATTATATGCTGGCACCCCACAGAAATGGTTGGCTACAGAACCACAGCCCCACCTAGGAGTGACCCTGAAGGGCTATGAGAAAGGGAAATCTACACTAAGGGTATAGGTTCTAGAAGACATGAATTTTTCCACTGGTCTGGACTGAGAAAGTTCTTAAAGTATAGGTCTAAATCAATTCATATAAAGTAGCTACTGGTTTCTCTAGATGTTCAAGTAATTGGAAAGAACAAAAATGGAATATTGGTGAAAAGGAGTTCTGGACAAGATGTATCCAAATTTGGCACAGAGAAAGAAGGTATTTGTGTCCCATGTGATTGTTCACCAAAGGCATCTGCCAAAGGGGAGACTCCCAATCAGTTGGACAAAATAACTGTTCTGAGGAAGACAGACAGACAGCTCATTTCCCCAGTTAACCCAGTGCTTGCTCGAGTCTATATATGAAGTAACCATGATCAACATGCTGGCACAACATGGACCTTTCCTAACCAAGACCTACCTGGCCACTAGTGCCAGAGTGGCTAGCCTGCCAACAGCTAAGAAAGCACTGACCTCCAATACGGTATTATTCCCTAGGGGCATTAGCCCACTATCTGTTGACAGGTTAGTTATATTTGATCCCTTCCTTGTTGGAGGAGAAAAGAAATTTATTCTTATTGAAATTAACAGAATACCCCCTTCACATTTATGGTGGGTATTGTATGTAGTACCGTGTCTAACCAAAGAATGCATTTTATAGCAGAATAAGTATCAGTGTGCTCAAACCCAAGAAACTCACTGGTCCTACTATTTACCACATCTTGTCAAAGCAGATGGGAGGGCAGAATGACGCAGTGGCTTACTGAAAACCCAGTTTTGACACCATTGGGAGAAAATTACCTGAAATTATGGCATTCCACAATGCAGAGAATGCCTTGAGTCAGTAACAACATATGGCTCTGTTTTTCTCATGCTAGACTACCTGAGTCTTAGAATCCAAGGGTGGAAGTGAGAATGGGTTGTCTCATTATTATATGTAATTATCCTCAGAATATTTGCTCTTGGTACCTGCAATTTTGAACTTCACTGTCTTGGAAGTTCTGATTCCCAATGGAGAACCATTCCTATCAGAGGAAAAAATGATGGTTTTATTGAAATGGATATCGAGATGAATCTGGTCCTGTTGGGCACCTCATGCCACTGAACCAAAAACAAATAAGGGGTTGTTCAACTGTTTGAGATAGTTAATAACCGAGTGAATTTGGCTTAATATTACATAAAAATGACAGGAAGCACGGGAACCAAATTCCCTGGAGTGCTTTAATTCTTAATTTTCTTGCCGATTAAGGAAATGAAAATGCTACCTTGCCCTCATCCCCGGGGCATGGCGCCCTGTCGCTGCGCTGGCCACAGCGCTGTTGGTTCCCAGAGCCAGGTTGTCTGGTGGCTCCTGGCACCCCGCTACCAGCGCGCGCTCTGGCCCTCTCAGCCTGGCCCCACAACCCACAAGCACTCCTTCCTCTGAAGGAGGCCGAGATCCAGCCCCTGCTGCTGACTCGCTGAGTCACTGCTGCAGCGGCTCGAGGCTCCCAGGAGGTGAACATGGCCGTGATGGCGCCCAAGGAGGAGGGCGTCCCCAGTGTCTTGGAGGAGAGGACAGTTCGCGTGTGGTTAAAGAGATAAAGCGGGCAATACTCGCCAAGCATATACCATGTGATGCCTTCTCCATGTTCATGCATGAATTTTAACCCAGAAACAAGAAGACAGTCCATAGGTTTAGACAGTGGTACAATCTCAGAGTTTCTCTTGTCAGAAGATTACAACAAGATGACTCTTGTGAAAAACTATCAAGCACACCAGAGCAGAATGACGATGGTCCTGTTTGTCCTGGAGCTGGAACGGGTGCTGAGCGCAGGACAGGGCAAGCAATTCTCCTGGCACTGCTCTGACAGTAGGCAATGTCTGGGAGGTTATAGCACCAGTGCTGTGGCCTCAGGCCTGCAGTGTGATGTTGAAACCCGGCACGTGTTTATTGGGGACCAGTCAGGCCAAGTGACAATCCTCACACTGGAGCAAGATAACTGCATCCTGGTGACAACATTCAGAGGACATACAGGTGGAGAGATGGCCCTCTGGGGGACCCCATCCAGCAGCTGCTGTTTTCGGGCTGTTCAGACCACTCTGTCTTCATGTGGGACATCGGTGGGAGAAAAGGAATGGCCATCGAACTCCAAGGACACAATAACAAGTTCCAAGTCCTGTCATATGCACAGCACACGTGGTAGCTCATCCTGTGTGCTGGGGATGGTGGTCTTGCTGTCTGGAATATGGACGTGGACCAGCAGGAGACACCTGAATGGTTGGACAGTGATTCCTGTGAAAAAATGGGATCAGCCTTTCTTCTGAAACTTCAAGCTGATGTGGGGCAGTGAGAAAATGGGCCTGAGACAGCACTGTTGCCACAAGTGTGGGAAGTAGGTTTGTGGCAAGTGTAATCAAAGTGCGCCTCCATTGGGCTCATGGGCATCGAGTTGGAAGTGAGGGTCTGTGACAGCTGCCACGAGGCCATCACAGATGAAGAACGTGCACCCATAGCTGCCTTCCATGAGAGTAAATATAACATTGTACATGTGTATTTTGATGCGACCAGAGGGTGGTTACTGGCTTCTGGAACTGACAAAGTTATTAAGTTGTGGAATATGACCCCAGTAGTAACTTGATGACCCTCCCAGGAATCAGAAGATAATATCTACTAAAGAAATGGTTATTCTAATCCAAATCATTACGGCAGATGTAAAGCAGTGTGACAAGAGTGAGAAGAGAGAAAATAAAGAATCTGGATGAATTTGCATATCACTGGCATGTACGATGGAGAAATAGGGAATGAAGAAGGTTTTTCTTTTTAACAAATTGTTTTTACAACAGTCTCCCTGTGCTACATTGTTTTGAGTTTACCAAAAAATCTGTGTGGGGTGTTTAATTTTTATATTATTCAACACTTCATTTTACATGTTGCTCTGTGTGTCAGAGAAATGAGTGGAGTACCTGTACAGGGTATTTGGGGTCATTATAAAGTGGTTCTCATGTTTTCTTCACTTCAGCTCATTAAAAAAAAGAAAATGGAAAAATATAGCAGCAACAACAACAAACTAAAAAGGCAGAACAACTGAACTGAGAATTCAGATACTTCAGGATTTTTTTTTTTTTAAACTACTGGGATAAAGAATTTTGAATATCTGAGACACAACGTAAAGACAAAGGAAATGTGGACTGGCTGGTGGCAGAAGTAAGTTATAAATATTAACTACGGTCTCATGACCAGGTACAGAAAGGAGGTGGTAGCATTTCCACAGGGGTTGGCCTTAAGGTTCTTAGTCACCAGCAGCCCCTCCCAAGCAGTCTTGGTCCTCACTCTGCTAGAACTTCTGAGCTCTTGAGGTACCAGTACCAGCAAGCAGCAGCTCCTCCTTTAATACCAGCCTTCCAGGTTCACGGGCCATTCCTCCAAGCCTCTACACTTAACATTCTCAGCCTCTTCTCTTTGTTCTTCTCTTCTACCCATACTCAGCCTTATGGGTAGAAGCTGTTTCCTCAGTTACTGCCTCTATGATATGGCAGATATCTTTTTGTTTTTTTCATATTCTAACATCTGGTTGACAGTATATTATATTAAATTCTCTCTGTTAAAATAAGAGGTGTTTATCCATTCATTGGTTGATGGACACTTGGGTTGTTTCCATCTTTTGGCAATTGTGAATTATGCTGCTATGAACATCAGTGTGAAAATGTCTGTTTGCGTCAGTTTTCAGTCCTTCTGGATATATACCTAGTAGAGGGATTACCAGATCATATGGCAGTTCTATATTTAGCTTTCTGAGGAACCACCAAAATGTCTTCTACAAAGGCTGTACCAGTCTACATTCCCACCAAAAGTGAAGGAGTGTTCTGATTTCTCCCCATCCTCTCTAGTACTTGCTGTTTTCTGTTTTTTTTTTTTTTAATAATGGCTATTCTATGAGGTGTGAAATGATATCTTAGTGTAGTTTTCATTTGCATTTCCCTAATAGCTAGTGATATTGAACATTTTTTTCATGTCCTTTTTCACCATTTATATTTCCTCTTGGGAAAAATGTCCGTCTTTTGCCCATTTTTAAATTGGATTTCTTGCTCGTTTATTATTGAGTTGTATGAAATCTTAATATAGCATGAAAACATAGAATGTAAAAGACATGGGAAAAAAAAAAAGAAATGGGACTGTATAAAACAGCAAACTATGTGGTGGAAGATGGACTATGGCTAACAGTACAAATATGAGAGTGCTCTCTCATGAACTATAACAAAAGTACAATACTGATACATAGTGTTAATAATAGGGGGTGTATGAAAAAACATACCAAGTGTATGCTGTGGACCATAGTTAGTGGTAATAGTCTGATCATTTTCTTTCATAATCTGTAAGAAATGTTATACAACAATATAAGGTGTTGTTGAGGGGTAATATATGGGAATTCTGCACATTATGTTTTGCAAGTCACATGTTCTCTAATAATAAAAAAGGCGTGTTTTTTCTGTCTTCTACCAGAATCTGACTGATACTTAAGTGAAAATACATTCCTGAACTTAATTTGTTATTGGTTTTCCAGACACAGTCTCCTCAGACATCAAAATAGGAAAATATTTCCAAAGAAAAGAATGGAGTTATTCACTATTTGTAGTTTAGAAAATGCTCTGTTAAAACAAACAAACAAACAAACAAACAATAATGAGAGGATGGTGGGAAGATGACAGAGTAGGTAGCTCCAGGATTTAGACCTTTCAACAGAACAAATATTAAACAGGAAGGAAATGTCTGAAGCAACTATTTTAAAACTCCAGAAGCCAGTAGAACACTGTATAGTATTCAGGGAAGAACAAGAGGATGAAGCTAGTAAATTATGGTAAAGGCCACTAAATTGCTTTCTCCAGGAGGCAGTTTCTGGTGCCCATCCCCCACTTTCACAGCAGGCGGCACAGGGTCCAGCCACAGACTAGCTTGCTATTGAAAGAAAGGAACATAAAAGTCCTTCTCCCCAAGATCAGGGGT
This sequence comes from Tolypeutes matacus, assembly GCA_026826555.1. Classification (NCBI taxonomy): domain Eukaryota; kingdom Metazoa; phylum Chordata; class Mammalia; order Cingulata; family Chlamyphoridae; genus Tolypeutes; species Tolypeutes matacus. The sequence continues at coordinate 509,914 of JAKSZT010053836.1, forward strand.
GGATATGGCTGATCAATGATCATTGATTTTGATTAGTGACTATTGATTGCTGGGGGCCCAGCTTTCAGGGCAGGCATTTATCCAGCCTGCCCTAGACAGGGAGGTAGCGGAGAAGACTTAAGGACAGTGTACTTTCTTGGGGTGTAAGGGGCAAGTTCAAGAGATGCATTTGCTGGGCAGATCAAGAGGGCTTGGTTTGGGGGACCCATAAAGGAGACTCCTGGCACCCTACCTGGTGCCTTCCACAGGACACTTTGGAGCTGGCTGGTGCCCTTTTGAGGACCCCCAGTCTTGTTTCAGTTGGGAAAGACTGACTTGGCAAACTCCTGTTTGGAGTGGCTTCATCCCAGAATTTGCCTTCCAGGTGAAAGCAGAATGATACAGAAAAAGCACCAACAGAGGCTGACAGCCTGGGGCAAAGGCTTGCCTGCCTTAAACACCCAGGAGAGGGAGGTCTGTCTCCTGGGAAATAGAGAGGGTATTCAAACTCCTGTAAACATGGGAACTCCAAAACAACGAACAAGCACAAGCCCAGGATAAGACACAAGCCTAGGACAAGGCCCAGAAAAGACAGAGAGGACCCTGCACACTGCATTCACCTTAGGCAGACTTTCCTGATAGGAGAACTGAAGCTCAGGAAAATCTCTGTTCTATCTCCAGCTGGTTACAAAATCAAGAAACAGACATCTCATGGAATAAATCCCAGATTTAACATTCTAAAATACTAAAATGTATACTGTGCAACAAGAAAGTACAAAGTAAACAAAGAAATAGAAAATGCTGGCCCATCCAAGGAAAGATGGTATATCCAGAAAACACCAATGAAGAAACTCAGAATGTAGACATACCAAAGACTTAAAAAAAAATCTTAAAAATTATCATAGAGATGAAGAAAAATACAGAGAAAGAACTAAAGGTTATAAGGAACAATGAATGAGCACTATGATAATTGTAGTAAGGAGAGAGAAATTTTAAAAAGGAGCCAAACAGAACTGCCAGAGTTGAAGACCACAGTAACTAAAATGAAAAATGTCCAGGATAGTTTCAGTAGCAGACTGGAGCTAGCCAAAGAAAGAATCAGCAAACTTGAAGACAGAAAAAAATTAAACGAGTCAGGCTGGGGAGCAGAAAGAAAAAGAGAATTATAAAAAGTGAAAATAGCCTAAGGCACCTTTGGGACACTATCAACTTACCAATATACATCTATTATGGGAGTCCCAGAAAGAGAAGAAAGAGAGAAAGGGACAGAAGGAATATTCAAAGAAATAATGACAGAGAATTCCCCAAACCTAGCAAAAGATCTGAATATGCACATCCAAGAAGTCTAGAGAACACCAAACAGGATCAACATGAAGAAAAATATATCCCAACATAAACTGATCACACTGTCAAATGCAAAGGATAGGGAAAGAGTTGTGAAAGCTGCAAGGGAAAAGCTATGTGATATACAAGGGAGTCCTAATTCGATTGAGTGCTGATTTCTCATCAGACACCAGGGAGGCAAGAAGACAGTGGGTGAAATACTTAAAGTGCTAAAAGAAAACAACTGCCAACCAAGAATTTTATATTTGGTGACTTTCTTTCAAAAGTAAGGGAGAGATTAAGACATTCCCAGATAAACAAAAGCTCAGGGAGCTCATCATCAGTAGAACTGCCTTAAAAGCAATGGTAAAGGGAGTTCTTCAGACTGAATGGCAAGTACAGTAGACAGTGGTTCAAAACAGCATAAAGAAACAAAGACCTCTGGTAAAGGTAACCCTGTGGCCAGCACTATTCTGTTGTATTTTTTGGTATATAACTCTACTTCTTCCTCCCTAGAGGTGCTAAAATGAAAATGCATAAAAAGAAATGATAAATCTATGGTTTTGGATATACAATATACAAAGATATAAGTGATAAGTACAAAAAAAAAGGTGCAGGGGTGAAGGGTTATGCCATTGAAGTCAAGTTGGATCAAAATAAATTTGATTGGTGTATATTTAGGATGATATGTTTTAACCCCATGGTAACCACAAAGAAAATATACGAAAAATGTATCCAGATAAAGAGAAAGTAATCAATATGATACAATACCAAAAAACCAAATAAATATAAAAGTAAACATTATTAGAAGAATTGAAGGATGAAAAAAGTATGATATATAACTTATTACAAAGGCTAAAGAGCAAAAAGGCAGAAGAAAGTCCTGTACTATCAGTAATGACTGTGTTTATTTATTTTAAAAGATTTATTTATTTATTTACACACACACACACACACACACACACACCCTTTGTTGTCTGCTCTCTGTGTCCATTTGCTGTGTGCTCTTCTGTGTCTGCTTGTCTTCTCTTTAGGCAGCACCGGGAGCTAAACTTGGGATCTTCCAGAGTGAGAGAGGTTCTCAATCTCTTGCACCACCTCAGTTCCTGGTCTGCTTTGTCTCTTATTGTCTTTCCTCTGTGTCTCTTCTTGTTGTGTCATCTTGCTGCACCAGCTTTCCATGTGGGCCAGCACTCCATGCGGGTCAGCACTCCTACATGGGCCAGAACTCCATGTGGGCCAGCTCGCTGTTCAGGCCTGCTCCAGGCCTTCACCAGGAAGCCCTGGGAATCAAACCCTGGACCTCCTATATGGTAGATGGGAGCCCAATGGCTTGAGCCACATCTGCTTACCTCAGTAGTGACTTTATATGTAAATGAATTACATTTAAATCCAATAAAAAGGCAGAGATTGGCAGATAGGATAAAAAAGCATGATCCAACTATATGTCATCTGCAAGAGACTCACCTTAAATTCAAAGATGCAAGTACATTGAAAGTGAAAGGATAGAAGAAAATAACATCATGCAAGTAGTAACCAAAAAAGAGTTGAATTGGCTATACTTATATCAGATAAAATAGACTTTAAGTCAAAAACAGTTGTAGGGGAAAAGGATGGTCATTATATACTGCTAAAAGGGTCAATTCAACAACAAGGTGTAACATATATATATATATTGTGCACCTAACAGCAGAGGCCTAAAGTATATCAAGTAAATATTGACAGAATTAAAGGGAGAAATTGACAGTTCTACATTAACAGCAGGAAACTTTAAAACACCACTTTCAATAATGGTTAAAACATCTAGTCAGAAGATGAATAAGGAAATACAAGATTTGAATGATACTCTAAACCAACTACACCTCAGAGATATATATAGAACACTACACCACCAACAACAGAATATACATTCTTCTCGAGTGCAAATGAGTCATTTTCCAGGATAGACCATATCATAGGTCACGAAAGAAGTCCCCCCAAATTAAAAAATATTTAAATCATACAATGCATCTTTTCTGACCATAATAGAATGAAGTTAGAAATCAAAAACAGAGGAAGAAATGGAAAATTTACAAATATGTGGAAATTAAAGAATCCATACTTTTTTTAAAAGATTTTATTTATTTATTCATTTATCCCCCCCTTGTTGCTTGTGCTTGCTGGGTCAGCTAACCACGCCGTGCGGGCGGGCTTGCCTTCACCAGGAGGCCCCAGGAACCGAACCCTGGGCCTCCCATATGGTAAACGGGAGCCCTACTAATTGAGCCATAGCTGCTTCCCAAGAATCCATACTTTTTAACTACCAGTGGGTTAAAGAGGAAATCACAAGGGAAATTAGGAAATAGCTTGAGTGAATAAAAATGAAATTATAACATACCATAACTTATGGGATGCAGCAAAGGCAATGCTGACAGGCAGTTATTTTTAGCTCTATATGTGCACATTAAAAAAAGAAGAAAGACTTCAAATGAAAGAATTTACTTCAAAACTGGAAGAACTAGAAAAAGAAGACCAAACTAAACCCAAAGCAAACAGAAGTAAGAAAATAACAAAGAGCAGAGATAAATGAAATAGAAAACAAAAAACAAAAGAAAATCAACAAAACCAAAACTTGATTCTTTGAAAAGATCAATAAAATTGAAAAATGTTTAGCTAGCCTGACAAAGGAAAAATGAGGAAGGATGTAATAATGAAATCCAGAAATGAAAAGGGGGATGTTACTGCCAACCCCACAGAAATAAAAAGAACTAAAAGAGGATCCTATGAACAAATGTATATCAATAATTTACATAAACTAGATGAAATGGACAAATTCTTAGAAACACACAAACTATCTATACTGACTCAAGAAGAAATAGAAGATCTCAACAAACCAATTACTAGTAAAGAGATTGAATCAGTAATTGAAAACCTCCCCAAAAAGAAAAGCCCAGGACCAGATGGCTTCACCAAACATTCCCGGAAGATTGAACTCCAATTGTGCTCAAATATTTCCAAAAAAATATGATGTGTAGCAAACACTCCTTAATTCATTATATGAGGTCAACATCAGCCTCATACCAAAGCCAGATAGAGATACCATAAGAAAAGAAAATTATAGATGAATATCTCTTATAATTATAGATGCAAAATTATTCAACAAAATACTAGCAAACTGAACCTAATAACACATTGAGAGAATTATTCACGACGATCAAGTGACATTTGTCCCTGGTATGCAAGGGTGATTCAACATAAGAAAATCAATTAATGTAATATACAACATTAACAGAATAAAGGAGAAAAACACATGAGCATCTCAATTGATGCAGAAAAGGCATTTTACAAAATCCAGCACTGCTTCTTCATTAAAAACACTTAGAACACTAAGAACAGAAGGAAACTTCCTCAGCATGATAAAGGGCACCTATGATACCCCACAGCTAACATCCTACTTCATGGTGAAAGACTGAAAGCTTTCTCTCTAAGATCAGGAACAAGATAAGGATGCCCACTATCATCCTGTTATTTAACACTGTACTAGAAGTTCTTGCCAGAGCAATTAGGCAAGAAAAAGAAACAAAAAGCATCCATATTGGAAAGGAAGTAAAACTTTCCCTATTTGCCGATTATATGATCCTATACACAGCAAATTATGAAAAACCGACAACAAAGCTCCTAGAGATAAGTGAATTCTGCAATACGGGGGGTACAAGATCAACACCCCAAAATCAGTAGTTTCTATACACAAACAATGAACAATAGGAAGAAGAATTCAAGAAAAATATTCCTTTACAATAACAACTATAAGAATCAAATATCTAGGAATAAATCTAACCAAGGATGTAAAGAACATGGCACAAACAATAAAACTTTGCTAAAAGAAATAAAAGATCTACATAAATGGAAAGACATTCTGGATTCATGGATCACAAGACTAAATATTGTTAAGATGTCAATCCTACCCAAAGTCATTTATAGTTTTTATGGAATACCAATAAAAATCCCAACAATCTTCTATGAAGACATGAAAAAGCCAATTATCAAATTTCTATAGAATGGCAAAGGTCCTGAATAGTCAAAACCATCCTGAAAAAGAAGAATGAAGTTGGAAGACTCACACTTCCTAATGTTAAAACTTACTAGAAAGCCACAGTAATCAAAACACCATGGTAATGGCACAAGGGCAGACAAATAAACCAAAAAACGGAGGACCCCCCCCCACCTTACACCATATGCAAAAATCAGCTCAAAATGAATCAAAGCCTCAATATAAGAGCCAGAACTATCAAAACATAGGGAAGCATCTTCAGGACATTGTGGTAGGCAATGGTTTCTTAGACTTTATACTCAAAGCACAAGCAACAAAAGAAATAATAGATAAATGGGACTTCATAAAAATGAAAAAAAAATGTACACCAAAGGATTTTATTATGAAAGTAAAACACAACCTACACAATTGGGGAAAATATATAGAAACCAACCACATATCTGATAAATGTTTAGTGTCTAGAATATATAAAAAATACTTCAACTTTACATAAAAAGGCAAACAATCCAATTTAATAATGGGCAAAGGACTTGAATAGACAACTCTCTAAAGAAAATCTACAAATGGCCAAAAAGCACATGAAAAGATGCTACAACATCGTTAGCCATTAGGAAAATGCAAATCAAAACCACAATGAGGTACTATTTCATGCCCATTAGAATGGCTGCTATTAAAAAAGAAACATTATAACTGTTGGAGAAAATGAGGAGAAATAGGAATGTTCATTTACTGCTGGTGACAATGTTAAGTGGTGCAGCCACTGTGCAAGACAGTTTGACAGTTCATCAGAAAACTAAGTATAGAGTTTACTATATGACACAGCTATCCTACAACTAGGTATATACCCAAAAGAATTGAAAGCAGGGGCTAGAACATATATTTGCACACCAATGCAATATAATTCACAATTATCAAAAGATGAAGGCAACAAAAATGTGCATCAACCAATAAATGGATAAACAAACTGTGGCATATACATGCAATGGAATGTTATCCAGCCATAAAAAGGAATGAAATTCTGATACATATGAAATCATGGATGAATGTTGAACATATCATGTTGAGTGAAACAATCCAGACACAAAAGAATAAATATTGTATGATTTCACTGATATGAAATAAATAGAATAAGCAAACTCATAGTCTCAGAATCTAGAATATGGGTTACTAGGGGGTGGGGTGGGGATAGGGAATGGGAAGTTGAGCTTAACATGTACAGTGTTCCTATTTGAAATGATGGAAATGATTTTGTAATGGATGGTGGTGATAGCAGCAGTAGCACAACATTCTGAACTTAACAACACTTAAATATATATCTGAATGTGGTTAAAGGGGGAAATGTTAGGTTATATATGATAATAGAATAATTTTTAAAAAATTAATTGAACTACACTACAAAGGTATGGACTATAGCTAAATTTTTACAATTATAAAAATGTGCTGTCATTAATTGTAAAAAATGTTCCACACCAATGCATTAATGTTAGGGTAGTATATGGGAACCTGTATTTTATCCATAATTGTTCTGTAATCCCATGACTTCTCTAATAAAAATAAAATGAAATAAACATGTAAAAATGTTGTTATTTAAGTTCCTAGATGTTGATAGCAGTGTCTCAAGTTTTCTTTTACATGTGACTTGCTGTTGGCAACATTTTGTAATTAAAGAATGTCTGCAATGGTTCAGTAACTCATTTACAATTTTATTTGACCCTATGTTTTGCTATAGTAAGGGACCCTTACTAAATTTAGAAATCTGAGCATTTATTCCCCAGCATTTTAATATAGTTTATCTCCTTTTTCCCTAGTATCTAGGACTTCAAATTCTTTGAGCCAATAAATGAAGTTAGCTTCCTTATCTGAATTGCCCCCTGTACCTTGCAGGCAAGAAAAGTAAAATAAAATGTGAGATGTATTTCTTTTAATGGCTTATACCATCCTTTTCAGGAAGTTTTATAAGTCCTAAAATATTTCATATTTTGGGTGGTGATGATGGTGATTGATAGTTGGTTAAAACTTTTAAATCTGTTCACAAAGATTTTGATATATCTATATGAGGTATTATTACTAGAATTATTCTTTGCTTAGTGCTATATGATCTATAAAATATGAGCACACACTTGACCTCCTAGTTTTTTCACTTTTCTTGTTTTTCCCAATGTTTTTTCCCTGATCCTCGCTGAAGGGGGATGATGCTGCCTACTGAAAGGCACGAGTCAGCAGAGATGTAGCATTTCCCAAGATCTTTCTCACAGACCTAGGCTCCTGAGAACACAATTGTGCTCACTTCTCTTTCTTTTCAGCCCAGAAGGTTCTGGCTGTAATCTCTGGGACTGAATTAAGAGAATTCAGAGAGTGTAATTTCCACACCCAGGACCACCTGCTTTGTGGCATTACCAATTTAAAGAGAAAGGTGTAGAATGAGATTCAGTTTCCTCCCGGAAAGCTCAAATACTCAAAAGTTCCCCGCCCCGCCCCCCAACATTTGCCTTTAAGGAAAAACAGAATGGTTTTGTAAAGAGTACAAATGCTATTTAATTAAAATACAGAGGAATCATATGGAGGCAAATAACTAAGTAGTCTTGGGGAACGATTTTTTGTACTTTTTCATAGGCACTATATATTTTTTTTTAGTTTATTGGAAGTGTGTCAGTAACTGAGCAACTTTGACTACTTTAGCATAATAAAGAAGGGAAATAGGGATTACATTTTAGTTAAATTGAGGTTACTTAAATTTTGGGAACTTGCACCTCCTTTAATTCTCAAGATAATACAGAAAGTGAACAGTGACAGCAAATGCTTTACACACCACATTAGTAGGAAAATCTGGTTTGGTGGTTAAAAGGTTGAGATTTAGATTCACACAGACCAAGGTAAGAATTTCTACACAAAATCTCCAAAAGTGGTCCCTATTCAGCATTGTTTTCAAGGTTATATTTTGTTTAGCTGGCTATTAAGATTGTGATAAAAAGATGCTGGAGGAAGCTCTCCCTTGCCCCAGTACTTGGCATACTCCCCTGATGAAAGAACATGTTTATATTGCACAGACCAACTAAGATAATGTGTTCTGCACTAAAGAAATGGTAAACTCAACTTTCTCCTCTTGAGATCCAAAAGAAAAAAATCCTCTTGTTATAATTTTGGTTTACTTATCCGGAAATGGAGATTACAATTGTACCAATATTATAAGACTTATATGAGAATTAATTGTGATAATTCATTTAATTCATGATGTACTATATGTGTCATGCATGGCTCATAGTAAGTGCTCAATAAATATTAGCTGGCACTATTATTATTTCTAGAGAAATAGATTTGCTTAACTCTTTTCTGAGATGGGCCACCCAGAATAATGTGCCTCTTATTAATCCATCCCAGTTGGAACATACACTTTTTATCCTTTGAGGGCCCTAAGCATCAAAATCTTTTCCTCATCTATCACCAAGAGGTGTAGCCAAGTAGCCCCTCTGCATTTTTTCACATCTTGGCTATGTGACTTAATTTGACCAAGGGTGCACCAGCAAAGTAAGGCTTGAAAAGTGTTGGCACATTGGCACTTACCCTCTTATAATGGTCCCTTGATAACTTCGTGCTAAATGGAGGCTGATCTAGCCATTACTGGACAATAAGAGGATTCATGGAGGAGAATTGAGACATCTCAGCCAGTAGACAACACACAGACAGAAGAGTGAAACTGTTTTAGACCATCCAGATTTTCAAACCACGTCTGACTGCAATTGCACAAGTGAGCCCATTCAAGATCAATGGAAAACCTGCCCAGCAAACTCACAGAATAGGGAAAACAATAAATCACTGTGGTTTTATTTCACTAAGTTATGAAGTGATTTATTATGTTACAAAGATACTTGAAACAAACAAAAACTTGTGATGGAAATTGTATGTATTATTAAATACTTTCTTCACACTCATACAAACATATTTCTACATGTCAACCAGTTAATATATAATACATAAATTCAAAAAGTTCTATATGTATTTTAAAAATTAGCATGATAAATGACCTCTTGATTAGTCAACATTCATTTGATTAATGAAAGTAGGGAATGGGATTAATTCAAGTGGGTAACAGAGCCTTGTACAAGATCTTGTGGAAATATAATAACATTTCCCTCACAGTTTTATTTTGATATTTAAAAGAGATAAAACACAGAAAACACATAGTTTAGTCCCTGGCATGTGTTAAATACTAAACTACCGTAGCCATTACTGAACCATATGTCCAAGTGAGACATAAATAAGACAAGGATGGTGCCAACATGCTGTTTATAGTATGAGAACTTCTTAAAGGGAAGAGAGAAAAATAAACTAGGGTGATCTATAGAGTCTTTATAGAGAAGGTGGGATTTTATCTAGATTTTGAAAATTAGGTGAAAAGTTTGGATTTTACCTGGGCTTTGAAGAATAGGTTGAAATACGTGGAAGCAAGGACAAAAAAAATGGTGGGAGTAGAAAGCACGTACTATGTATTAAAATTACAGTAAGACACTGCTTCACACTGCAAATCTGCCATTTTAAATTGTTGAATGGCCTTAGCAGAGTTGCTTAATTTCTCTGAATCTTAGTGTGCTCTTTGGAAATTGAGGTATTAATAACAAACAGGGGAGTTATGGAGATGAAATAAAATAGAGATTCTACTTTTGGTATGTTGGAATAGCTTGTATCAGATTAACTCTCCCAGTAAAAACAGACAAAAATTACACATATATCTAAACTATCTCAAAGCACTGAAGACCAACCAAAAGCAGGCAGATACTGTAGCAGGACAGGATGGAGGGTGTCCTTTAAATAAAGGGAACTACACTGCACAGGATTCGTGTTTACATGTCTTTTTTTTTTTTTTTTTTTTTTTTTTAACCTGATGACTCTCTATACCGTGTAGCATGTGAGAGGGACAGAATTCAAGTAGCCAGTCACAGTCTTAGTGGCTAAGTGAGGAGACAGAGGCTAGAAATCAAGTCTACCAGAGCAGATGAACATTTAAGGGGTGTGGCAAGCTAGGGATCCCAATGCCTTAAGGTCCAGCTCGAGGCTCTCCTCTGTGAAGCCTTTCCCTGACTGCTGTGGAAGGCTGCAAGACTTCTCTGTCCTTTGAATTCTTACTGTTGATCTGAACCATGCTATTTAGTACCAGTTATTTTTTTCAATGTATTTTTTATTAAAGTAGTTGCAAGCTTACAAAAACAATCATGCATAATGTGCAGAATTTCCATACATCTCCCCTCCACTAACACCTTACATTGTTGTGGAATATTTGTTACAAATTGTGAAAGAACATGACTATTACAACTAACTATGGTCCATAGTGTTACTAGCACCCGTTTTTATTTATTTATTTTTGGATAAAACTAACATACACTCTTGAGACAAGCTTAGGCAAATGAGGGGAAGTTCCTGGAATATCCCAAGGTTATCTGCTGGAATCCAAGGGCAGATAGCACAGCTGGCCTCCTTAGGGGCTTGAACAGGATGTGGAAGCCTCAGGAACCAAGGATGCTATTATTCTCTCCTAACACTCTCTCCACACTTTTGTTTCTTGGATCTACCTTCTTATTTTCCTATGCACATTTTCTTTATGCTATTTTTCTGAGCTACTCTGTGCACATGTCCTAGCCAGGACCCCATTAGATTGTGAGCTCTCAGAAGGTAGAGAGGCACTCATTTATCTTTGTCCCAAACATATATTAGAGGGTTAATGAATATATGTTGAAATGCATTAAATAATAGATGCAATATTCATTTTGAGTATGCATATCTCTCTCTGGCTTGGCTGCCATCTCCCTGCTCTCTCTCTCTTTCTTCCTCTATTTTCTCTCACGTGTGTAAGTAAACACTCATGGCACACATAATTTAGAGAAACATAAATTACTCCTGACCTTTCTTCCTTCCCTAGCTCTTTAGTTGTAGTCTGTTCAAAAAGAGGACTAGAAAAGTGTCAAAAAAAAAAAAACCCTCCAAAGAAAAACCACCTTTATGTTTCATCAAACTAAATTTGATTTTTTTAAACATGTAATATACACATCTCACAGGCAGCATTAATTAAAGAGGTGTGAAAAAAATGAAAGTAGAGATTGTGTGTGTGTGTGTATGTGTGTGTGTGTCTTAGATTGAATTTTCCAGATGCAATCTAGTGGAGAAAAGATACATAACTTTAAGAAATTATAATCCTGGGCTCTGTGCATAGTATTCTGATGAAGGTGAAAAGTTCCATGGCAAGTGAGAAAGTAGAGAGATGGATTCCACTTAGGCAATGTGGGCTGCCTGGAGGATCCGTGGACCTCGAATTCCAAAGCATTTGTTCCCCCAAGAGCAAGGCTAATAAAGGTCTCAAAAGCTGCTGTTGTACACTCGTCACATATCAAGTAAAGTACTTTATTAAATTCTTATTTGCACCTGATATTTTGTAGTAGCTAGCATGCAGTTTCATAAAGGTTTTTGAGTCATTTTCTGAGTTTGCAGCGTGACTATGAAATAATGACACTGATTTATTTTGGAACATAGGCCATGATTCATATAAAATGATGAATATATCCTGCACATAAAAATGCTTAATCCCTTGGATCTTCCCTATCCTCTCTGCAAAACAGGAACTGTAATACCTGTCTTGCAAATATTAGAGCTCACATATTACTAAAACTTTTAGCTAGAGCCCTCCCATAAAAGACTCTCAGTAAATTTTTGCTGCAATTTCATTATGATGTACACCATTCCCAAGACTAACAAGCAGTTAGTTATGGTTTCAGGAATTTTACCAACAAATAAAACAAAACCAATCATATATATCAGTACTGTGCTGAGTCATAGTGGAATCTGAGGTAAAAAGAAAACAAGGAATACTGATCCTATTTAAAATTTTGATAATTTGTTCATCATAGAATTTTCTGCAACAATTTTAATTTAAAAAAATACTGCATTAAAATACCATTTATCTTGATTATTAACTTTTGTGGAACCTCCTTAAATTTTGCTTCTTAGGCATGTGCTTCGCTTCCTCATCCTCATCCTAGCCCAGAATACATTCTCATTGCCTTATTGATGTTTCTCTTCTTATATTTGATACTGTAGTTCACTGTCTACATTCCCCTAGTTAAAGGGTAGATCAGCTGATCTCTCAAAAGCTGAGAGCTACAGGCAGTTTTTAATCCCATCTCCTCCAGAGATTGCTCTTGGCTGATGGTAGCAGTCTTGTCCTTCCCAGGTGCATCCACATGTTAAGACTGGTAGTTGTTGGATATAAAAATCCTGTCCCCTTGTTGTAATCTGGGACAATTCCAAAAGCCATCCTGGGCTCAGAGTTTGCTGGAAGGTTGTTTGACAACTTGGTTGTGACTGCCTCACGGCCTTACTTCACCCTCTGCCCAGTGATTCCTTGACTTCCCCCACAGGAGTTGATTCCAAGAACAGTACCCGACACATTACTGCCTGCAAATCTCAATCTCAGAAGCTGCCCCCCAGGAACAAAACCTACCACAGTTGTGGCCAGGAATGGCCTGAAAGAGCAGGTTCTAGAATGGGGTTTTGGAACTGAACCATCCTTTGTCAGGCTGACAATGAAGATCCATTCCATCACTGGCATTTTGTGCAACATAGATAGGCCCAGACACAAGATAGCAATGTGTCTTTAAAACTTTTACTGGTGGTGAACTGACATGGTACATCTGTGAGGGCAATGCGCTGGCAGTTGCACCATATCAGGCATTTGAGAAATACTGGGAGGAAGCAATTACAGGGGTTCTTAACCCCTTGTGGGTCCCCTTGGGGGTCTGTGGAAACATTTCAGGGGGTCCATGAGCTTGAATTGAAAAAAAATCAACTTATTGTCTTTAGTTTTTCTGACCTTTAACTGAAATCTAGCATTTCCTTCACTTATGAATGTATGCAATAAATAAATTACAGTAGTATTCATTTCACCTGACTGGCAAAGAGGTCCATGGAACAAAAATGTTTAAGAAGCACTGAATTAGAAGGACACTGTTACTGGAGGCAATAAATACTTTGAAGAAAGAAAATGAAAGTTGGAGAGCTCACTTTTCAGCAATTAAAACTTGGTATGATACCTAGGAGATCAGCATTTTTAAAAGATCTATATCCTGTTGATCCTAGGGGATGAGGGAAGAAAAAGCCGAGGACAGTCCCTGGGATTTATAAGAGTAACAGAGGCTTAGGGTTGGGTCTGCATAAACCTGGTAGGTTTGATAAACCAAGGTCAAGACCCTTTGGGGGAAGGAATAGGACCCTGAGCCTTGGAAAATTTTGTGGCAGAAGATGAATGAAAGAATCATAAGACTCAGAGAAGTGAACATGTTAGAGTCTATATAACATATAAGACTGGAAGATCCACTAGAAGAATATTTATCAGGAGAAGACAGGAATGCAAAAGGAATGGGCTGGTGAGCAGGAGATAACCACACCGAGAAGCTCAGAGGTCACTCCCCTCCCCTCCCTTGTGTTATTATATAGTCTGAAGAGACATGTACCATCTAGAAATCCTGCAGAGCATCACAGTGGCCAGCTCATTGATACAATCATGGTAATCAGACCAGATGAGAAATAAGAGACAAATGCACTGGAGGACTTGGTAAAAAAACAAAGCAAAACTTGTACTTTAGAGAGTGGGAGATGAAGCCCACTATATCAGTGAATTATTTAGAGATTCAGTGAGGCATGTGGGGACACCACCTCCAAAGTAAAGGACAAACTATTGCATCTCACAATGGCTACCATGAAGAAGAAGACAAAATGCTTGGTAGGTTTCTTGGGCTTCAAGAGGCAGCATATTCTACATGCAGGCATTCTGCACTGACCCATAAATTGTTTAACATGAAATGCATCAGGAAAATGCTCTGTAGCAGGACCAGGCTATAGTGTATGCAACCCTGATGCTTGGTCGATATATTATTACAAACTATATAGTATTCGAGGTAGGAAAAGATGCTGGAGGGATTTCTGGCAAGCTTAAGTAGGATATTCACAACTTGGAGCCTTAGAGTTCTGGATAAAAGCAATCTGTATTGAAATATTAACCTACTAAAACATAGCTTTGTGACAGGCTACTGGGTCCTAAGAGAAATGGGGTGACTAATGATGGAACATTAAGTCCATGCAGCCAGAAGTGTCCATCATGAACTAGGTTCTGTTAGACCCTCCAAGTCATAAGGGCAGAAAGGCCTAGCAATAATGCATTCTAAGATGGAAGTGGCACACCCAGGATTAGGCATGAGCAAGGCTAGAGGGCACAAGTAAGATGCATGAGCAGGTAGGCCAGATTCCTGTATCATCTACTACTATTATACTCTTGGTCTCCATCAGTCCCTACTCATTGCAGCAGGAAGCTTCCCTTATGATTAGTGGATAAAGAAGCATAAAAGCCAAACTGCGTTCTCAGATAGGTTGACATGCTGTGTAGGTGCAAACTGAAAATAGACTGGGGCTTCATTACAGTTCCATTCAGGGATATGCCTGAAAGGCAGCTGTTAGCAGAAACCTCCCAGTGGATACAACTGTGGGTGAAGCACTGAGTCAACTACTTTGAGTGGAAAGGTAAATGCTCAGAGTTTAGATAAATATGAATTCAATGGATAGTGGCTACTTGGTCAGGGGCCCGGAACAAGAAAGATCAGAATATTGGGGACAGAGAAATCTGGAAGGAAACCTGCAGATGAACCTATGGAATGGGCACAACGTCTGAAGATCTGTGATTCACATATTTATGCTCAGCGTAGATTACCTGTGAGAGTCACTATACAACCAAAGAGACTGAATGACTTGGCCAGATGGCATCTGTCAACCTTTGTCATTGGCCACCTCAGCACTGGCACAATGGACTCCTGAACCAATTAGTCATGGTTTGTGTGATATATATAGCATTTCCTAGCTGAACAAGGATTGACCTCGCCCCTACCCACCTTTTCCCCCTCCCCCATTAGTCATCATCCCAGTAACTTCTGGAAGCATGCCATGCTTTGACTGCTATAGCCTTGAGTGCTGCCTGGAGTACATCTTGTTTTGAGAAAAGAGAACATACCAACATGTTTCCCCAAAACTTGTGTGCAAGCTTCTGGCATTTAGCACTTTTGTTCCCCAGCCATAAATACTTTGTAAAGATTTTGCCATAGGTATGGACGTAATTAAGTGAACATCTTTCCATCTTGCTGTCTGTCATAAGGTAGCTGCAGCTCTCTGTAAGTTCCCCTAATAAATGCTTTGGCCTGATAGCCTTGGTGTTTAATACCTCTTTCTTTATAATTGTAACCAGCGACATTATATGGTAGTTTGGGGGCAGTCTAGGATCTGTCTTTCCCTGTCTTCTTTTGGGGTGAGTCTTGCTGCTGGTTCAGCAGAATGCAACATAGTGGCAGACATGGAGACGATTATTGGGCCGACAGCTTGAACTCCCATTCACACAGGCTGCTCTAACTACTGTAGAAGCTGAAAGCCTATTCAGCCAGACAGAGAGACCAGCAGAGTCCTCAGTAGTGTAGTGTCCTTTGAGAAGAACTTAACAGCTATTTGGTGCTAAGCTGACCATTTTAATCCCTTCGACTCTGTAAGGGACAGTGATTTTTCTTTACTTAAAGTGGCCTTTTTCTGGGTATGGGTCTATCTATTAGGCCAACCATGCCTCTTTAGCAAGCACCAATATGGAGGTCTTACAAAATGTATGCTCCACCAACATGGGATCCCATATGATATTGCATCAGATGCAAGGTCCCATTTTTCAGCAAAGGAGGTACAATGGTGGGTATATGACCATACGACTCACTGGCTCTATTACAACTGCACCACCCAGAAGCTATAGGCCTGACAGAGCAATGAAACAGCTGCTTGAAGGTATAGCTGAAGTCTCAGCTTGGAGTTGACACCTGGTAAGGATGGGTACTGTGGTAGGTTGAATTATGTACCCCAACTTAAATATGTCCTTAATCTTAATCAGTGTCTCTGTGGGTCTAAAACCACTATAAATAGAACTTCTTGAAGATGTTATTTTTAGTTAAGGTGTGGCCCAACTGGAGGAGGGGGAATCTTAATCCATATTATTGGAGGCCTTCTCAGGAGAAGAAAATTGAAGCCCAAAGTTGAAGAAGGCCACACAGGAAGAAGCTGAAAGTCAGAAGAAACCAGAAGAGTCAATAAAAGGAGAGGACATTGCCATGTGATGGGAGGCAGAGATAAAAAGCCAAGGAACCCCAAGGATTGCTGGCAGCCAGCACCAGGAAGCTAATGGGTCCAGGGAAAGGGAGTCTTGCCGATATCTTGATTTTGGACTTCTAGCCTCAAAACCATGGGCCAACAAATCCCCATTGTTTAAGCCAACCCATTGCGTGGTATTTGACATGGCAGCCTGGCAATCTAAGTCAGGTACCATCCTATAACAAGTCCTATATGCTCTAAATCAATGGATTTTATCTTCTGTTATGTCTATAGTAGATACAGTGCATGGGTCTGAGAAGTAAAGAATAGAAATAGTGGTGGCCTACTGTCTTTATTTGCCAAGGCTGCAAATAATACACAATATGTGGGCTTAAACAACAGGAACTTATTATCTCATGGTTTTGGAGGCTAGAAGTCCAACATAAAGCAAGATATCAGTGGGCTTGTTTTCTCCCAGAGTCTGTAGTGTTCTAGCAGTCCTGTTATACAGAAATCTCTCTCTCTCCTGGTGTCTGCTCCTCTGATTTCTGATGACTTCTGGCTTTTTCTGACTTCTAGCTTTACTATCTATGTCTGTATTTCCCCTGCTTTTTATAAGGATTTCAGTCAAATGGGTTAAGGCCCACCCTGATTCAATTTGGTCTCATCTAAATAAGATCTTTGAAGATCCTATTCACAAATGAGTTCACGCCTTTAATGATAACATTTCCAATGGTCCTATTTACAAATGGATTCACATTCAGAGGACTTGAATGTGTCTTTATGGGGGACATGATGGAAACCCCAATACCTATCATAGCATTACCCCCATTAACCCACTTGGAAATACTTGCTTTCCACCTCTACAATTCTGGGCTGTGCAAGTTTAGGAGCCTTGACTCTTAGAAGGTGAAAGCATCAACAAGACAATACACAAAAAGTCCCATTAAATTGTAAGCTCTGGCTGCTGCCAGTATTTTCATCACCCTGCACTAAGAACACTAGTCAAGGAAAGGATTCACCAACATGGCAGGGGATCACTGGAAGGAAATACAGATGATTTTTTTTCAAAAAAGTTTGGGGTGAAATATGTTTTTCACCCTCCTGACCACTTAGTTGTCTGTTAGTTTCAAAGTTGGCAGTTAACATACAAGTGCAATGCCACAGCATGAAAGGGGACCAGGGACTCAGATTCTCATGGATGAGGATCTGGGTCACTCTAATAGGAAAGCCACAAGACCAGCAAAGAGGAATCTAGAATAGATAGTAGAGGAGGGAGGTGATGGGTATAGATGGGGCTTCAAGATAAGTGACAGTGGCAGGGGTCTTTTGTCCCACTGTTCTTCCTCTTGGGAGTTTCTACTGGAATCCTGAAGGAGTGGCTTCCAGAACTTATATGAAGTAAGTGGCTCTGAGTGACTCATGGGAAGGGCTGGGGTGGAGCTGCATTGTGCCACCCAGGTTCTCCCTCTTCAAAACTGAAGCCTTCATTCCTTCAGCTGTGTAAGGTCTTGGAGGCCAACATTTTGCAGGTGAGTTCCTCTTTAGACATCGCAGTTGGCAGAATAGAAAGGCCCTGTCCACATCGCACCAGCTTCCCTTGCGGTAGATGTGGGGGTAAAAGGCCTAGTGCCCATATCCCACTTTGAGACAACTACGCAGTATCAACCCTGTCTCAGGGCTCCCCAGAGTAGCTGAACCACAACTCAATTTCTCCCTACCAATTCTACTTCCTTCACTTCTTCACAGGTTTTGATCCTAAGAGCCTTTCTTCAAAAATTCCCTGAAGAGACAGCTTCCTGGGTTCCTTGACTTTGACAGTAATCCTTCACACACTACACCATTTCCTCTATCAGCCAACATACTTCGATCCAGGTTTAAACATTTGAATTTCTTAATTTTATCATTGCCTCCCCACTACATAGAGTCTTGTTGCTATCTTCAGTCCTGTTCCTGCTTTCTCAGTTGAGTAAACTTGCTCTTTGCAATTAGCTACAAGGTTTCAGTCTCTATTTCAATAATGTCAGACCTCTCACATCTGATGTGTTTGACACATTCTAAATTGAGAAGCATCGGGATAGAGAAGACCTGAGCTTCGTAAATGTACTTGTCATGGCTGAGGCATCGCCCTTAACGAGTGTATGAGCTAAGGATGCATGGAGGTCATACTGCCTGGACAGGGGATCACTCAGAAGAACACAAAGAGGTATTTTGGAATTTTGTTTTATGAATCATAAAAAACATCAGCTCAATTCGGCTTATATCGAAAAACTGAAATCAAGGAAAAAGAAGCAAAATATAGCCCAAAGTCCTTACGCAAAGGAGCCGACCCCAGGGTTTTCCATGTAAAATCTTGAAAAGATTTAAAGAAAAAATAACTATTAATTTTCTTCAGCAGAGTCTATTACTGTCACCCAGGGCAGGCCCACCAGCCCTCAGGGCTGACACCTTTTCTACTGCAGTATTTAGTGAAATTAAACTGTCAGTCTTCATTACTCTTGAAGGCTTCAGTATTGCACCCATTTCTGACTAAGAGCCACCCCCCCCCATTAAATTTAAAGAAGGTCCTGGTGGCTTCAAATGCCTTATTTTCAGATTGGAATCTTCAGATGAGACCCAGGATACCGAAGGCAAAGACATCAGGGCAAATGAAGGCTGGCAGCATAAAAGCCAAAGAAAGCATTTTCTACCTTTACTGACTTGACGTTTTCTAGTTAGGAAGTTTGGGAGAGTTTCATCCTCATCGCTGTTGGGTGATGGGGTGGGAGGTGTGGAAGGATGGGTGTGTGTGAACTGTGTTACCATCAAATGGGGTGGGGGGGGATGAACAGGGATCTTCTCCCCAGGGAGACAGGGAAGCTAGAAAAGCAAGTTTTGGGAGCCCTGTATGATGATATGCATGTTTGTTTTGTAAGTTCACAACTTTTACTATATACTTATTGTTTATGGATGTTCATGTATAAATGATAAAGTTCAATAAAAAAGTGAATGAAAGCAAGTGTTCCCTCACCTGGGTGAGCACTTCCCAAAACTGACCCTATCAGGGCATCCCTTTGGCCCTTCTGACTGTTCCAGTTGCCGGAGCTGCAGCTCACAATGTGCTTGCCAGATGCAGGACTGACAAGCTACCTACAATGGTACTCTCCAAACCAGAGAAACACTTGACACTGCCATTCGCACTCATTCACCTGCTTTCTTTTAATCACCCATCCAGTTCAATTTTGATTAAATTAGCTGATAGGTAAGTTTGCTATGGAGGGCTTCCCAGTTCCATGGCGTGGTCTTCTTTTATCTCTCATTTATACAGACTCCCAGGGAGCTCAAGCTGTTTCCCACAAGCCCAGCCCAGTTGCACATTTATTTCTTATTCTAATACTGTGATGTTTCTCGACTCAAAACCATACCTCTCCTCCCTCCTAATGCCCAAATGTACATACCCTAAATATATTCAGAAAATGCTATCACTCTTAGTTGTTTTACACCTCCATATATACCAGTTTAATTAGCTAAGGGTTACAGGGAAGCAAACTAATTAAAGGGATTCAGAGAGAGATGAGGATGAAGCTTTAGCACTTATGGAGTATTTCCTTTTTAAAAGAGAGCATAGGGGCAGATGTGGCTCAAATTGTTGGGTGTCTGTCTCCCATATTGAGGGACCTAGGTTCGATCCCTGGGACCTCCCGGTAAAAAAAATAAAAATAAAAATAAAAGAGAGGATAGAGGAACCAAGACTGACTTCTGCAAAAACATAGCTGTGTCTTATTCATGTTTCTGAATCCTTTAGTATTTATAATAGTGTCTTGAGTAAGTGCAGAGTTCAAATAAATGTTGGATTCATTGTAATCAATTAAAATGTTGAGGTACTATAGAATATAATCCATGTGGCCATTTAGCTTTGTAGTTAAAAAATCATAGCTTTTGTGTCGGAAAATCTCATAGTCTGTTTTTGGCCCTCTCTTGGGAGAATGTGTTTGGGCAAGTTATGCCATTTTCCCATTTATCAAATGAGCATAATAACAGTGTCTATCTCATAGGGTTGCTGTGGGGTTTACAGAAGATATCTATATAGTGCTCTGCATAGCCCATCCACACACAGGTACATAACAGAAATAATAATAATAACAATAATAACAATAATAACAATAATAATAACAACACAAATTGCTGGGTTCTGTCTCTTGTGACTGTAGACTTAGGGTTATTTTAATGGCTTAACCCTCAACTTTTTATTTGATTTCTTGTAACTCTAAGAAAAAGAAAACTTCTAATATTTAAACCTCCATTACTATTTTATTTTCATAAATAATAAAAAGTGAGTGGGGGTCATTTTGTCTGAAGCTTATTTCAATAGAGCAGGAGTTGACAAATTTTTTCTGTAAAGGAGAAGAGGGTAAGTATTTTAGGTCTCTGTCACAACTATTTAACACTGTTATTGAACCATAAATGAATGGGTATGGCTGTTACAATAAAACTTTATTTACAAAAACAGTCGTTGACCTGGAGGAGGTAGAACCAGAGCAAAGAACTGAGTCAATGAAATCCACCATTGAATAATGCCTCACTTGAGCACCTTTCAAAGACTTCTCCCTTATCTATGAGACACCACTATGTCCTTATAATAAACTCTACACTTGTGCTTAAAAAATAAACAGCACACAGATATATAAACACACATACGCACACAACAAACTCCTTGGCTATAGTTTGCTGACCACTGGAATAGAGCATCTAACCTCACATCTGTGATCACAGTAGAATAGGGGGAATTCACTATTATTTCCATCAGGAACTGACAGGGTAGAGCACTAGAAGAGGCCAACCTTTCTCCCCGCATAGGTTACCTAGTTATATGAGAGAATACATGCTTGGCAAGAGGTTCATGAGAACTAAAGTGCAAAATTATCCGAGAATATGTAGCCAAGGTAAATAACAAGGTAATAGACAATTTCAGCTTGTCAATCTAATGTTTTCAGGTTGTGTTTCTTTGTTAGGAAACTTGTTTGGCTAGGAAATCAGTTATTGCAGCAGGCTTTCAGTTTTAGTTTGTTGTACTTTAAATAGAAAAGAGAATAGAAGCATTCTACTGGTTATCTACAAAGACAAATAAGGAGTTAGAAGGCAGGGAGTGAAAAGTTAAGTCTTGATTTGTTGGTGTGAGTTGCCCCAGAGCCAGAGTGTCTTCATCCATTGGGTTATTTACAGGATGTGTCCACAATGGACTTTATTGCTACTTGCCATCAGCCACTGGGAGAGGCTCACTCAATTTAAAATGGAAGAGATGGAAACCTAAACTGCAACCATCCATGGCAAAGGTGATTAACTAGGAGAGCTCTAGCCATGTCGCCCAAACTCTCTCATCTTTCCTTCCAGATTCTCAATCTAAGTTTTTTGTTTTTTTTAAAATACAGATCTAAAACAAGACGTGTGGCCCCCATTTCCAACCTGATTTTTAATAGAAAATCAATGGCACACACTGAGACCAATCAAGAATGTGAAAATGGCCTGAGTAGCCAGAATGGAACCATCAACACTGGGCAAGATTCTGTACTCTGGTAAGCCACAAAAAGTGAAAAAAGGACTAAGGAGTTAATTAAATTGCATCTCAAGGGTTATTTATACATAAACTTACACTAGCTCAATCTGAACATGATGATACATTGAACATACTTATAAATTGCCCAACCTTTATTACCCTACCCTAACTCACTTTATATATGATCAGATGACAGTAGTAGATTATTTTACCTTCCTCTCAAATTTGGTGATAGGGTTGGGGACACAAATTGCCAAACAATAAAATCAAATATCAGAGTCCAGTCTATCTCAGCTTTCAGAGACTCATAAAGGACATTAAACTTGAATGGACATTGCCAGAGCAGAAATCCAGCTTGAATTGATGCATTTTCATTCCAATTGCATTTGATTATTCTTATATGATTACTATGATCATAATGCTTGCAATTTGTCAGTGCAGAGAGATTTCTTCCCCAAAGTAATATGGCTTGAAATCAAGAATACCAATGATGATTTGCTCTGAGCACACATATTAGAGGTAATTGATTAGGCAGCATTTCATTCAGGAAGTTCAAAGCAGTGTGTTGGTCAGAGCCTGGACACTTATAATTGAGCAGAAAGATCCTATGGAAAGAAGACTGAATTTGAACATAGGTTTTGTCTTTAAATAGTTGCATGGCCTTGGGCAAGTCATTCCTTCCCTGCCCCAAAGGACTAGGAGTGATGCTGCAAACTACACAGTGCCACCAGCCCTTGCCTCTCTTCCTTTCTCCCAAGGTTTTCTGGTAAATTCTTCCTCTTCTCTCAGATTTCACCTGTAGCACACCTTCTCTTTGAATTTTCCATTTAAAGTTGACTGTAAGATTCCATGAATAATTACTTATAAAATTTATGATTATCATGCCTGTAAAATGGTATGGGGTTATTGGGGTTCCTATATCACTTTATTTTTAAATTTTTTTTTGCTTATGTGCCCATCTTCTGTAACAGACTATTACTTTCTTGAAAAGTGAAAATGTGCTTTGCTCAATTTTATATTTGCAGCATTCAGAGCTGTGATGACACAGAGTAGACATTTAATAAATATTAATTGAAAAAGATTATAGCTCTATATAATGAGGATAATGCTATTGTGCTTTCCATCTTATAGAGTTATTGAAAGAATCAAATGAAATGATATGTCTGAAAGTTTCATGTCAACTAAGATATGCTCTACACACATTGGAAGTCATGATTTTCTAACTAGACAGGTAGGATCTATATGAGAAATCACAAAGCTGCTCATTAATACAACTGGGATCTATGTGCAGTGGGAGTGAAGACCCTCGCCCCCACCTCAGCTCCTCAACCAGAATAAAAAATCTAATTCATTCTATGTGATAAAGGGGGATAAGTGGTGCTTTGTGTTATGAGGAAGATGTAGAGTATAGAGAGATAAATGATGTGGCAAGATGATGAGATAGTTTAAGTAAAAATTCACCATTATATATTTCCTTACTGATATTTATTCTGCAACTTATACTTTGTTGAACAGACTTGTTTCTCAAATGTATGGTCTTTCCCTTCCTCTGAGGGACAAGTCAAAGAATGAAAAGTCACATTGTACTTGCTCTTTCCCCAGGAACGTTGATAATGTGCAGCCCAAATGTCTACCCACAAAGAATGGATATATAAATTGGAGTATATAGGTGTAATGAAATACTATATGGCAATTGAACATGAACTATTACTGATGCCATAACTTGAGTGACTCACACAGACATAATATTAAGCAAGAAAGTCAGTCCCTTAAAGAAAACATACTCTATGATTCTACATAAATGAAATTAAAACACATGCAAAACTAATGTGTAGTGATGGAAGTAAAAATAATGGTTAATTCTGGGTGTGGTTTTGAGTGGGAAAGGAAATGAGAGAGTCGTAGGAATACTGGAAATTATATGTATATGTGTGAAATTTATGGAGCTACACATTTTAGATGTGTGCACTTTATGTATGTAATGACAATAAAAAGTTTAACAAAACAAAAGAAAGTAAAACTCTTGTTTAGGGATGAGGCTTATGAAGGAAATACATATGAAATAAACATACATGAATTCATTCTGCTCTCCTGCGAGATTAGACTGTAGGACTCTAGAGGGAAGAGAATATGGCTGGCTTATTTAGCTCTGTATCTTCAAAAACATGCACATTCTTTTTTGATAGACATTTGGGTTGCTTTCAGTTTGGGACTACTATGAAAAAAGCTGAGATGAACATTAAGTACCAATTTTTCTTGGGTATGTACTTAGGAGTGGAACAGCACATTCATATAATAACATTCTTAACCACTCCTTAAATAAAAATGAATGAATGAGGGCAGAAATGAATGTGTTCTCTTAATGGCATTCCATGCAGAGCAAAGGAAATCTCAGCTCTGTTTTAGTGGGAGAGAGTTACAAGAGGGCAGGGACAGCATGAGGGAAGGGAAGATACCTTGCTCCTAGAGGACTTGCTAACTCAGGGGCCAATTTCTCCCCAGAAAAAGGATCTAGGGAATTTCTTTCTATTCCAAGGGCCAGACTGAAGCAAATAGGGTCAGGCGGAGACCTTTAGACTGAATCTTCGTGGTAACCCCTGGTACAGCCCCTTTAACCTAGTGTGGGTCAGGCATGGGTCCTGGGAAAGGAGAAGGGGGACCCCGTTTTAACTCTTTCTATAGACACTGTGTGATATGGATAAGTCTCTTTAGTTTTGCCAGTCCCCATTTCATCACCCCAAAACTGGTGAGGATGCAGCTTACTCTGTGCTCTCTGATACTTCCTAATGGCAGAGGGGAGTGAGAGCAAATACCTATGCATTTAGGGCATAGTCTAAGCAATGTAAAACAATCATAAAATTCCTGCAATCTTGACTTTTATTTTTCAAATTCATGTGAACTGCTTATTTGAATTTATAACACATTTGTTATTTTAATACGCTATGATGTTTATTTATAAAGGCTTCTAAAGGCGTAGAGATCATCTGGAAGCTGAGTCATGTTTAGACTTGACTAAGTTCCAGTGCCCCCTTGCATTGTAATCGCATACCCTGAATGTTGGTCAGCTCAGCGCCAGATGATCTCCAGGGCCTCAAGTTGAAGCAGACAACTCCTCCCACTTCCCTGTGACTCCCCCAAATCTCTCCACCCCTATAGAGTGGCAATTACTTCTCTTTTTTTCCATGATATTCTGGATTAAAAATTGGTCTTCAATTAGTAAGTTATAGGCTGGCAAATATATACATGTCATCAAAATATCCTTGAATTCAATAAGTATTCTCATTGATAAAGGAAATTTATTCTTTTTTGACCATCCTGTAACTCAAAATCTATGATCAAGTTTGGTTAACAGCACTGAGTGAAAAGCTTCTCCAATTAAAAAAAAATAATGCCATAATCATTTCCTTATGTTTATGACAGCTAGTCCATTTGCTTGCTGACAAGAAACAATTGAAAATTTTCATTTTGAATTTTTATTATTTTAATTTTTCCTCTTAACAATTAGATTTATAATTGCAAGACTTGCTTCAGCAGTGGTAAACAACTGCTTTCCATTTAAGAAGGATGCTTGTGTTTCTGAGGTTTAATAGATGTTGACAAGTCCCATGATCACATAGCAAAATAAAACATTTTTTTTCTAAAGTTGCTGGGAAGGCTTTGCCAACTTTCTTCCTCCTGCAGGCTCATACCAGTGAAAGCCTACTAGAGGCTGAAAAGGAATTCTGAAGTTTTGGTCCCTGTGAGAACATTTCCATAACGAGAACAAATAAATCATGGAAACATAAAATTTGAGGGCCATCTTCACCCCTTGGGATGGGAAGGGAGGGGCCCAAGTCTTAGGCAGGTGATTTAGCTTAAAGATGAACGGTAAGGACACGATCCCCAATTTGAAGGACCATCTCAAACATGTATCTCTGATACAGCCATCACAGGTGATGACTGCTTGCCAGAGAAAATAATTTTTCAGCCTCAGAACACCAAATATTCAGTATGTTGTCTTTTGGGAGAAACAATCCAATATGAGAAATGGGAATTAATCTGAAGGAGAAAACATGTATTGTTGCCATCCGTGGTGCTTTGGAACTGTCTGTATTCCAGAAAATCATGTTCTTGAAGGTTATCCAATCCTGTGAGTGTTAACCTATTTAGGTAGGTTTGCATGAGGTTACTTCAATTAAGGCATGGCCCAAGGTTAGTCTTAATCTTCTTACTGGAATCCTTTACAAATGGGATTGAATACAGAGAGAGAGAATGCCACAGAAGCAGGAGTCTGAAAGCAATGAAACCTGGAAGAGAAGGGAGAGACCAGCAGATGTTGCCATATGCTTCGCCATGTGGCAGAGGACCTAAGGATTGCCAGTAGCTGGTCGTTGGGAAGAAAGCATTGCTTTAATGATGCCTTGATTTGGCCATTTTCAAAACTGTAAGCTTTTAAGCTGATTCATTCCCATTATTAAAGCCAACTGATTTTATGGTATCTGCTTTAGCAGCCTAGCAAACTAAAATACCACTGCAGCTGACTCCATTTACATGTCATAATTACCCATATTGAAACAGATCACCAAGGCCACCTTGCTTTCCATGTGTCAGTAACCTAATTTTATGGATCATTGCTGACCCAGTACTTCCAATTAGGTAGACAAGAGTGTTTCTTGCTGAATAGAATGGTTCTTGGAATCAACCTAATTGATTCAAATTGGGGATCGTGTCCTTACTGTTCATTTTTAAGCTAAATCACCTGCCTAAGACTTGGGCTTATATTTGCTTGAGCAAGTAAAAACTAGGGTGGGCATCAATAATCCTGGTAGTCTAAAACTCTATAACACTAGGCCTAAAATTGACCTGTGGGCTATATTACCTTTTTGAAGTTAGAAATTTTCATTTTATCCATGTATTTGAGTCAGAAACTAATTCTTTCATGATAAAGAAATTAGAAATTTATGAACATGATGGGCATTATATACTAATAAATATATAAAATATATATAAATAAATATATAAAATAACACTTATTAGCAATATATATTTTAAGAATTTCTCTAAATGTTATTGCTCAACAAATAACTTAAAGAAGGGAGCAATAGTCAATATTACCTGGCAAAGATGGTGATGGTGACTGTGGAGAGAGGGTAGGAGGAAGAGGAATAAGGAAAGGAAACTGACAGAAAATTCTCTTGTTTTTGAAGCAGAGTTTAAAAAGCAGTGTTTTCATCATTTGCACGTGAATGTCCCCAAAAGACTCTGATATAATTGGGGTGTGTATGTGTTCATTTGTGTATATATATATATGTGTGTGTGTATGTGTGTATGTATATATATGTATACACATGTATATGTATGATTTTATGGGTGTATGTATGCATATGGATATATTTTAATTTGAGTCATATGAGTATAGCTCAGAGTCCCAGATAAAACACAGATTATTACCACCACTCCATAATCCCACCCTATGCTTTCACCCAGTCTTAACCACCACCAAGGCAAGCTCTATCCTCACTTCTATTAACACAGATTAGTTTTGCCTTTTCTTTTTAGGTTTATATGAATAAAATCATAGAGCATCTGCTCTTTTATGTCTGTCTTCTTTTGCTCCACATTGTGTTTGTGGGATTCATCCACACATCTGTATGTAGTTTTAGTTCATTGTTATTGCATATATTATACCATTTTATAAATACACTATAATGTATTTATCTATTGTGAATGGGTGTAGCAGTTTGGCATTGTTTATGAATTCCAAAAATAGATATTGGATTATGTTTGTAAACTGGTCTGCTCCTCTGGGTGTGATTAAATTATGATTAGGGCTTTGATTGGGCCACATCAGTAGTTCACAGAGAAAACCAGGTGGAAGAGAAGAGAGAGTATTGAGTTGGAGCCTGGGAAGTAAACAAGCAGGAGAATACAGAGAAGCAGATGTGTGAGGAAACAGAGAAGGCTCCTTTAGACACAGGGGAGGCCCCGGGAAGAGAGACAAGCCTTTTACCTTTTAGTCTAGAGCTGGCCTTGTGGAGATAGCAGAGTAGCTGAGCCTGGAGAGAAACGAGCACTGGGAAGAGAGGAACCCAGAAAGCCTGAACCCTTGCAGACATCGGCAGACATCGTGTTCCAACACGTGGCAACAGACTTTGATGAGGGAAGTAACTTATGCTTTATGGCCTGGTAACTGTAAGCTTCTACCCCACATAAATGCCCTTTATAAAAGCCAACAGATTTCTGGTATTTTGCATCAGCACCCCTTTGGCTGACTAATACAATGAGTATTTGAGTAGTTCGCTTAGATTAACTTTACATTATATTTGAATGAACTCTTTATACTCCTGTAGTTAAATACATATTATATGGGGTACAAAATAATGAAAGGACTATGTTACATTGTGCCTTAAAAAAGTAATAGGAAATATATTAAAATATTACCTGATATCACTATTTCTGGCTGATTTGATTTTCATTGTCTTTTATTTTATTCTGCACTTTCCAAATTTTCTACTATATGTAACGGACATCAATAAATCACGTTCTAAATTATTGACATCTACTGAAATTTGAAAACCTATCAAGTAAAATCAATGGTGCAGAGCAAAACTATGTTTCTCTGAATAACATCCCTCAAAGGGTGGAGAGAAAAATGAGGTCAGTAGAAAAAAGATTTTGAATGTTTTAAAACCATTGTTTAAGCCAAACAAAACAACCTGCCCCACCAAATCTAATTTATAGACTGCCAAATTGTAACCTATGAATAATGTGTATCTGTCACTTTGTGAATTATTTTACATACCACAATGTTATGCAGATATTTAAATAATGCATTTTTATTATGTAATTTTTCACTTGCATAAAGATAAGAATATTAATTCTTTGATTTAACATCATTTATCAGGCCCTGTGTTGAGCACTCATACCTGTAGCCTTTACCTTAGGTAGGTATATATTGTTATGTCCTATTTTCAGATAAGATAATGGAGGCTTTTAAATAGATTAACTAGCTTGCCTAAGGTTAAAAAAATAAATGGAACAGGCAGGATTAAATCTCAGAGCCGTGCTTGGTATCATGTATGGATGCTTGACCACTAATGTTATGCTATGTTACATAATTTCTCTCTTCTATAAGTTGGATTATATATAATGCATGCCTAATAAATGTCTCTTTAATTTATGAGGTTGAATGTAAACTCATCAAAGGTCAAAGACAGGAGCCTTGGCATATATATATATATATATATATATATATATATATATATATATATATCCATATCTTATAATTTTTTGCACATGGAAGAACTGTATCAAATGTTGATTCAATAAATTTATGGCTGGATATGGTCCCATTTATTTACTTTTCTTATATTATGAGAAAGAATCCACACAGCAGAGCACATATTTGGCTGTGAATAAATAAAACCAGCTATGTTTTAAAAGTAATATTGAAGTAAGATAGGGTAGTGGATAATGCATTGGTCTTCCAGTCAAGAACCTTGAATTTCAAATATGACTTTTATCACTAACTAGCTACTGTAGACCTCAGTCTTCTGATCTCTAAATGAAGAACACTGGATTTGGAACCCTTAATTTCTGTAACTTTATGGTTAATTTTGTCTGGGGATCAGCATTGGGAAATTAAATTTTTTTCTGAGTTTCCATGTCATTGTATTACTTGGGAACTATGTTGCAAGTGTTAGGAAGTCCAAACCAAGCTATTTTAAGGAAAAAAAAAAAAGAATGTGTTGGTTCACAGAACTGTAAAGTTCAGATTAGTGCTAGTGTTCATGTTTTACTTTCCTAGTTACCAAAACAAATACTGTGCTGTGGGTTGGCTTAAACAATGAGAATTTATTGGCTCATGGTTTTGAGGCTAGGAGAAACCCAGAACCAAAGCCTCAACAAGACAGTGCTTTCTCCCTGAAGACTGTGGAGTTCTGGGACTGGCTGCCTGAAATCCTCTGTCCTTAGCTTTTCTGTCCCATGGCAATGTACATGGTGGCCTCTCTTGATTTCTTTCTTTTCTGTTGACTTCCAGCTTCTGACTACTCTCTGCAGCTTTCTCTTTCTGTGTCTGAATTTCACTCTGCTTATAAAGTAAAAGAATTAAGATCCATCCTGATTCAGTTTGGCCACACCTTAATCATAGTAATATCTTCCAAATCTCCTATTTACAATGGGTTTACATTCACAGGAATGGATTAATATTATGAAAACCTTTTTGGGGATATATAGTTCCAAGCTACTACAATCAAGTACGGCTTGAATAATGTCACCAGGAACCCCTTCTCTCCATTTCTCAGCTCAGCTCAGCTTTCCTCCTGTTTTGTCTTTCCTCTTGGAGTATATCCCCCTCATGGTTACAAGTTGGCCACAGCACTTCCAAAACCTTACATCATTTTATCTTGAGGTCCAGCTGGAAAGAGAGTGCCTCCTGTTCCCTAGAACTTGATAGTTGTCTAGGAGCAGACTCTCTTTGGTTCAATTAAGTAAATTCTAACACATGAACACATCACTATAGTCAGTGAGATGAGATCTGCTGATAAGCTTGTACTGGAAGTTCAGAGCTCTGAATGCATGTTAGCATGTCCTGAGGAGCTTCAAAACATACTGCTCCCCACTCTAGATAAATTAAGTCAGACTATTTAGGAGTGAGACTCAGGCATTCATTGTTTTAAAGCTTCCTATGTGATTCTAGTGAGAATCCTGGTTTGATAATCCCTGTCTCAGACAATTTAGGACCTGACCCTGGAGTTGTGGCTAAAGTCAGCTCATTTCAAAATATGTGAGCTGAGAGTGGGTATAGGATGATTCCCCAAATGCACTTTGGGCAACTCTTGACCAGAAGTAGTTTGATGGGTGCTGGAATTTAGAAATCTAGGGGTCAACTAATTTGGGCCAAACACATTTGATCCCCCCCTTCTTCCTATTGTGACTTTATATCCTTTATTATGTGGACATGAAGTGAGATAAGACTCCCATAGGCTCCCACAGCCGTATGGTCTGGCATGTCACATAGCCAGAGGTTTGGGAGTTAAAACCCAGGAACACTTGGGTAGCCATGTCTCTCCTTCAAGAATTTATAGTCTCTACACTGACCAACAAGGATGCAATGGGGCCCTTCCCCAGCAAGTTCCTTAAAACATTGCCCTCTCCCTCAGATTTATCTGTCTGTGATTTCCATCCACAGGATTCACAACATTGCCATGTTCACTTGAGATTTAATTCTTACAATCTACTGACATGTTCTCTTGAAGAAAAATGCATCCCCAGATTCATGAAAATGCAAATTAGGATTTTAACTCCCAGCTTCATAGACTGGACTCATTCTTAGGCAATATAACATGTCAGAGCAACATAAAACATCCATAAAAACACCCTGGGCCTTAAAATAACACCCAGGCCCCATCTTATGGGACATAGAGACTGTAGCTGAAGCCCATGATTAAGGATCTCACAGAACCTGACATTGTCCTCAGTTCTAAGGAGCTACTTGTTCACGCTTTCAGGGCTAGAGCAGGTTTCTCATACGCAAAATCGATTCCTTCACAGCCGGAAAAGCTGAATGTCTTGCACCTGAAATCCCATTTGGGTCTGGCCTCCCAGGCATCTCCACCTCTGTTCCCTTTAATGTTCCTCGAATAGGATTCCATCCTCTCATTGCCATATCCTCTTCAAAGATCTTCAGGGATATAATGATTTATGATAGAGAAAATGAGGTATATGATGGCAGACACTGCACCATACTTTACAGTTCATATTTTCAGAACAGCCATATGAGGAAAATAGCATTTTAATCCCCATGCAAATCTAAAGGAACCGAGCCTCAGAGAAGTGAAGTAATTGGTTTCAATTTTACACATCTAATAAGTTGCTAAACTAGGTATGGAAGTGGAGTATTTCTACTATAGCAAATCTTCAGTGTTAACCTGTCCAGGAATCCAATTTACTTCCCGCAAGAATAGTCAGTGTCTGATAGTTTGAACTTTATGATAGCAGCAACTGTGCCTTGTTCATTTGTGGGATGCCCTGGGCCTAGCCCAGTGTCCGGCACAGACTAGGCGCTCACTAAAGAATGGTTGAATGAAAGAGATAGGCAGGTGGGTGGTGAGGCTATTTTGGTTTTGGAAGGATGTTCAGTATCTTACTCCCTTAATTCCTACTCAAATATGACAGCTAATTGATCAGCTATGTTATGGTCAAGGAAAAAGAACACCTATATTCCTCCAGGCAAATTGGAGGTGTCAGAGAAATTACTTTTACTTGCTTTCAGGCCAAGAGTAGTGACAAATAATTTTCCAAATCTGTGTAACTACTTCTTCCTTTCCTATTTTTTACCTTCTGACTCTACCTTTGCCTCATTGCCAGAGCATGTCAAAAGAGTAGGAAAAAAAGACTCAGACCTATGGCATTTCCTTAATAAAACATATAGTAGATGCTCAAAAATACTCAGACACTTAGAGTCATGAACTGTCAGACAGTGAAGGAATGAAAGTTGATTTAATCCAACTCTTATATTTTTTATGAAGATAATCAGCAAAATAAGAAAGAGGCCATTTACTTACCTATAACATAAAAACACCAATTACTGCTTGCGTGATTAATTAGTTTTGGGCAGAGAATGGATTCACCAACATTTTCTTAGCATAAATAA
Organism: Tolypeutes matacus; assembly: GCA_026826555.1. Taxonomy (NCBI): domain Eukaryota; kingdom Metazoa; phylum Chordata; class Mammalia; order Cingulata; family Chlamyphoridae; genus Tolypeutes; species Tolypeutes matacus. The sequence goes on from JAKSZT010053836.1 coordinate 542,563, forward strand.
GACATTCTACCTCTGGAAATGTCTATAACATGCTCACAATTTGATTCAAGTAAACTCAAATAAAATGAGAGAGAATGTAAGTCCTTTGAGAGAAAATCTTTGTCAATCTCTGAATCCTGACCTATTCATCTATGTTCAGAATCAGTCAGAGAAGGCTATGAAAATGAACTTTCTTTATGAAGCAATTTAATTTGGCCAATTATAGGAGATTCAAGTGGTTATTATTTTAGGCAGGTGGTCATAGGCCCTGAGATTTCACACTTGCAAGTATAAATAACATTTTAATTCTCTGGAAATGTCTAGAACATGTAACATATTTTACTTAACAGTAAAGTAATTGTGAAATGTGTATCATTTGGTTCTCTGTAAATTGGTATTCATGGATTTCCAATGGGAGAGAGATCAATTTGTGCCCAAATCCAACATATATTAGGATGCTGACATCTAAGAGGATTACCTGGCAATATCCATGCAATATAAATCCTTGTCATAATATTTTAAAATATGAAATTATATCTGGTGAAAGATATTACTAAATAATACTTAACTAAAATTAGGATTCCAGGTTAAGATGAAATTGGTTATAGAAGGGCAAGGCTTACAAAACAATTACTAGAAGAAGCTGAACATATATTGTAACGGCATCAGAGAGCTAGGGAAATGATAATACAGAAAGAGATGGGTTGTTCTGGGGTGAGATGAAGAACCCCAGCCACAGTTTCCCATTAGGGAATTTGCTAGTTCAGAATGCTGGCTGAAGACTGGGCTTGATTCAGCCAGAGGCCCTCTCTAGGTAATGGGGAAGATGCACAGCTTTTAAAAGAAATGAAAGGCAAGAGTGACAAAAGAGAAAATTACCGGGCTTAAAATGAATACCAATTTTCTCCACAAGGCATTTGCTTGATTCTGGAGCTCTGAAAGAAGCTAGGAATATAGAAAGAGAGAAAGCAGAGAGTATTCTGCAGTGTCTGGATAAAGATATGTGGGGAAAGAGGCCTGCATTAAACAATCTATAATTGAAGACACCTATCCAAGTTTGAAGTTGCATTGGACAGGACATGAGAGAGCTAGACATAAATTTTTTTGTAGTTCAGAACATCATCTTCTGCAGTATTTCAGTGTTGAGACAGAGACACACTAAATTCTCATTTAAAGGCCACAACCTTGTAAGAGGAATGAAGCAGAACTAGACAGAGAATTACTAAATTTGAAACTGAGCCCCAATTCAGATCAATCCCTAGTTCATGAGGAGATCATCCCCTGAACCTCTCTGTCTAAAAGAGGACAAGATGAAATCTCCCTGATTATAAATATCATCATGAAAAGATAATACAATTCTTTCATTACTATGTTCAGCATGCAATAGACAATTATTAAATAAAAAGCACGTATTTATGACATAATCAAAAGAAAAGGCAATAGAATAATATCCACAGATGATACATATATTGAAATTAAGAAACAAGGATGTTAATAACTGTGATTAATATGTTAAAGCATATAAAAGTTAAGATGATAAAAAGATGGAAGGACAGAAAATCTACTCATTTAGTTGGAATCACTAAAAAAGAAAAATCAAATCAAGATTTGATACAAAACAGGCAGGATTAATTAACTGAAAAGAGACAATTAAAAACAGACAAACTAAGCAAGAAAGACTAAAGAATGTAAAAACAGGTAAGAGAAGAGTAAGAGATATGCTGGATATGCTCATCACATCATTTTATAACTATATCTTTTTCTACATCTACATCTATATCTATATCATCTATATCTATATCTATAATATATGTGAGAGAACAGTGAGAATAGGGCAGAAAGAATATTTGAAGGGTTAATGGTGACAATTTTCAAAAGAGAGAAGAAATAGATGACAGATATTAACCTACAGATTCAAGTAGCTCAATTAATCAGAATTAGAAAAAATACAATGAAACAACACCTAGCACTTCATAGTTTAAATGTTCAAATTCTATGACAATTAGAAAATCTGTAAGCCAGGAGCAAAGAAAGGATAGTACATTACATACATATGGGCTTCAGGTATGCAAATTTGACTTAGCTCTAGAAAATGTTTTATTTTTTTCAATTAGAGAAAACAGAGAAAATCAGATGACCATCTCAAAAGACACTGAAGTTTTACCATCAATTTCTATCAAAGTTATTTGCAACTTATGATTAGAAATATATTTTATCAATCTGATATGGAATGTGAAAAAACTCCATAACCACCTCCTTTCTCAAGGCAAACCACTGAAACTTTGGCACTGAAATTAGGAATAAGATAAATATATAAATTATCCCCATTTCTACTCAGTTTTATAATGGAGATTTTTGCACTAAGGCAATATAAAGAAATAAAATACATAAGGATTAGAAAGGAAAGGAAAATAAAATTGTTATTATTCTCTAGTGACATAAGCATACATGGAAGACAGAAAATAATCCATAGAAATACATTTAGAATTCACAAATGAATTCAAGCAGATGGCTGGATATGAGGTCAATGAATAAGTCAATCTTACTTTGTAAACAATAAAAAACACAAAAGAAAAACTAAAATTTACAAACTCCATCCAAGTATCAATGATATTAAATACCTAGAATTCCATTTAATAAAATATTTGTAAATTGATATTAAGAAGACAATTATAAATAGGTATGCATTTAATAATAAAGCTTCAAAGTACATCGGGCCAAAAGGAGAAATGAAGAGCTGAAAGGAGATAGACTGAGGAGAAATAGATACAGAGTATATTTTCTAATTACATTGGAATTAAATCAGAATCAATAACAAAATAATATCTGAAAACCCTCAAATATTTTAAAATTAAGCAATGCTTAACTTAAAAAAATCCATAGGTCAAAGAAGAAATCACAAAGACTCTTAGAAAATATCTAGAACTGAATGCTGATGAGAACACAACATATTGAAATATATGGGATGCAGCTAAGCCAGTTCTTACAGGGAAATTTATAACTTTAACTGTTTATATTAGAAAATAAGAAAAATCTAAAAGTCGGTGGTAAAAGCATTTACCAGGAAATATATATAGAAAGAAGGGCATATTAAACCCATAATAAGTAGTAGAAAGGAAACAATATAAATAAGTATAGAAATCAATGGAATGGAAAAGATTTAAGCCATAGAGAAAATACAATAGAATAAAAAACTGGATCTTCAAAAAAGAATAATCATTTGTTAGACTCATGAGGTAAAAAACAACACACATATTACCAATATCAGAGATGAAAAGGAACTATAATACAGATCACGTATTCCTTTGTAGGATAATATTTGGGGTCATTCCACTTTGAGAGCGGTAGGGCGAGGAGCTCTGCAAACCTGCTGCCCAGCAAAACAACCATAACTGATGAACAATGCCCCCAAACAACCATTTAAATCTCTGGAAATTGTTCTATGGACATATAGCAGATAAAGAAATAATTAAAGAAAATAAACTTAAACACAGACATTGAGTCTGTGGCTCTTGAGTCATTACCTGTCTCCCAAGATCCATTTCTCCAGCTGAGCATAAAGCACCACTCTGGGTGAATGTGGCCAAGAATACGGGGCTCTCTCTCCCCTTAGTTACCAGTCAAGAGATATAGACTCTCACTAGGAGGATCAGGTCACCAGCATTTCTCATCACCCTCAAGCTGCCTATTGCAGAAACTAAATTCCTTGCAACTGTGACCAAGAGGTGAGGTACTCCCTTCCTTCACCAAGCCTTTACTCATAGGGCAGCAAATCTACCCTAAGTGCAGCAGACTGAAAAACTGGGGCCCTGATTGCTCTTGCTCTAGCTTGCTTGTAGGGTGGAGGTTCCACACTGGGAGAGGCAAGCCAAAAAAGAACAGAAACTACCAACCCAGCACAGTGCTCTGCTCAGAAACAGAGGCTCATCACATAAATAGAAAACTTGAACAACGCTATAAATGAGTTGGACGTAAAAGACATCTATAGAACACTCCACAATAGCACAATACACAATTTTCTCAAATGTACATGGAACATTCTCCAAGATAGACCAATTTTCTACGCATTAAAACTTGTTTAGGAATATTTAAAATGACTGAAACCCAAGACGGTGGGTCTTCAAACACAAGGGAGTAAAATTAGAAATTGACGCCAGAAAGAAATTTGGGAAATTTGCAAATAAGTGGACATTAAACAATACACTAAATAATGAATGAGTCAAAAACAAAATCACAAGGGAAATTAGAAAACACATTAGGATGTATGGAAATGAAGACACATATACCAAAACTTATGGAATGCAGCAAAAGCAGTGCTCATAGGGAAATTTACAGTTGTAAACACGTTAAAAAAGAAAGATTTTTAAAACAAAAATGTGAATTTCCACCTCCATACTCTTGAAAAGGAAAAAAAAAACGGAACACAAAGCAAACAGAAGGTAGGAACAGATAAAGGCTAGAAAGGAAATTAATGAAATAAATTATAAAATCAATGAAACCAGAAGTTGGTTCTTTGAAACATTCCAAAATCTTGACAAAACTTTATTTAGAATGAAGGAAAAAAAGAGGGAAGACTCAAATTGCTAAAATCAGGAATGAAATAGTAGATATTACTACATAACTTACAAAAATTAAAAGGAAAATTATAAGGGACTAAAAGGAAAAAGAGTATGTCAATGAATTATATTAATTGGATGAAAAGGAAAAAAACTCTTGGAAAACACAAACTACCAAAACTGATTCAAAAAGCAATGGAAAATCTGAATAGACTTATGATATGTAAAAAGATTGAAATAGCAATAAAAAATTCACTACCAACAGTGAATTGATGCTTAATGGTGTAGGGTTTCTGTTTGGGGAGATGGAAAAGTTTAAGTAATGGAAGGTAGTGAGGGTCCTGCAACATAATGAATATGATTAATCCCACTGAATAGTATGCTTGGGAATGGTTGAGATGCAAAAATTTATGTTGTATATTGTTCCAACAATTATTAAAAGAAAAGAAAAGCAACTAAGGAGATAATGACAATTAAATACAATACATGATCTTGGATGGGATCTAATAAGAGAGGAGAAAAGCTCAACAGGATATTATTGCAACATATGAAAAATTGGCATGTAGACTATAAACTTTACATCAATATCAAATTTCTTGAGCTTGATAAGTGCTTTTACAGGTATTAACACAATTGAATATCCTTGTTCTTAGTGTTCACGGAGCATGATGTATCCAACCTACACTCAAGCGTTCAGAAAATGAGTTGAAAAATAGACAGATAGTGGATGGATAGATAGATGGATCAATAGATTGATACATAGATAGAATGATTTGGCAAATGTGGCAAAATATTAAAATTGGTGTATATGGGTATCTGAGGGCATAGAAGTATGTTGGAGTTATTTGTATGGGGTATGTACTATTTTTGTATTAGTCCTGTAAGTTTGAAAGTATTTTGAAATTTTTTAAAAAGTAAAAAACAAAGTGAACAAACAAAACTGCTCACTAAGAAAATACCAGAACCTGTTAGTATCAATGGTTAATTCTACCAAATATTTATAAAATTAAATATTAATTCTTCACATACTCATCCAAGAAATAAAAGACGATAATCACTGCCAAAATCATTCTATAGGCCAGAATTATCCTGATCCTGAAACTAGACAAAGGCATCACAAGAAAAGAAAATCACAGTCTAATATCACTTATGAATATAGATGCAAAATCCTCAACAAAATACTAGCAAACTAAATCCTGCAACATATAAAAAGAATGACACACTGTGGCAGAGTTGGATTTATCCCAGGAATGGAAAGCTGCTTTGACATTTTAAAATCAATTAATGTGATATACATCAATGGAATAAAGGACAAAAACCAAACAAACATCCTAGAAAAATCATTTGAGAAAAGTCAACAACAATTCAAGATTAAAAAAACAAACTAGAAACAGTGAACAAACTAGGAATGTAAGGGAACTTCTACCACCTGGTAAGGGGCATCTTTGAAAAACCCACAGTTAACATCATACTTAATGGTGAAATACTGAATGCTTTTCCCCTAAGTTCAAAGACAAGACAAGAATAATTACTCTCTCTACTTCTATTGAACATCATGCTAAAGGTTCTAGGCGGGGCAATTAGGAAAGGAAAAGAAATAAAGACCACCATACTGAAAAGGAAGAAGTAAAATTATCTCAATATGCAGATGACACCACTCTGTATTTAGAAAATCTTAAAGAATTCACTAAAAAATTATTAGAGTTAGTAAATAAGTTTAGTATGCTTGTAAGATACACGATCAATATACAAAAATCAATGGTGTTTCTATACACTTGCAATGAACAAACCAAAACTGAAATTAAGAAAGAAATTCCATTTACAATAGCATTAAAAAGAATAAAATACCTAGGAATAAATTTAACATAAGGAATGAAAAACCTATATTCTGCAAACTACAAAATACTGTAGTCTTTCAAAACTTACCTAAAGATTCAGTATCAAAATCTGAGCAGCATTTGTAATAGAGATATAATCTGAGGCTAATATTTAGATGAAAATATAAAGGATTTAGAATATACAAAATAATTGTGAAAAAAACAAAGTTGGAGGACCCACACTGCCAGATTTCAATAATACTATAATGCTATAGTAGTTATGATGATGCCAAATTTGCATTAAGAGTAGACTTACAGATGAATTGAATAAAATTGTGAGAACAGAAGTCAATATATATATTTGGCCAATTGATTTTCCATAAAGATGTCAAGGTAATTTAATATGTGAAAGAAGAAACTTTTCACCAGATAGAACCAGAACAAGTGGAAAATCCATTTGGAAAAAAAAATAACTTTGACTTTTACCTTACTCCATACACAAAAATTAACTAAAAAATGGATAATAAAGCTAATAAAATCATGCAACTTCTAGATAAATTATAGGAGAAAACATTCATGACCTTTGGGGAATCAGTTCCTTAGATAGCACAAAGAAACAAGAACCACACACAAAAAAATTGACTAAGGGAAATTTATGGAACTTAAGAACTTTTATACTTTTACAAAATGCATGAAAATTAGCATAAACTATCTTCTTAGAAGTAAGGGTAATAGCTACCTTCAAGGAGCACAAGGTGGGGCCTTTGGCAGTGCTGTTAATGTTCCTTTGTCTATGTAGGATATTCCAATACAAATTCATTTTGGATTCCATCTCCCTCCATCCTTCACTGTTGCTTGGGTGGTACTGATAGATATAAATATGTGTCCGTTTATTGTACTGTGTGGGTAGGAGGGCTGGGGATTTAGAACTCAAAATTTTCATGGCCTTTTTATAGACCATGAAAATGATTAGTCAAAGGAAGACGAGGACCATTATTTCAAAACATTGTCAACATGATATTCTTCATGATTATTGACCTTGCAATCATGATTATCTTCCAAAGTTGAGGAGGAGACAAGGTAGGGTTATTACCCAATATGCTTTAGGCACTGTGCTATGTGACTTATACATGTTTTCTTATATAATCTTTATGGAAACCTTGTGCTGTAGGTAATTCCCCTAATTTATAGATGAGGAAGCTGAAGCTTAAGTTGGGCTACTCTGTTGTATGACTAGCCCTATATTTGGTCCCAGGTCACCCTCCTTCAATACTCTTTCATTATACTACGCTGCTTAAAGCTAGAAGAATAAACAAACTCCAGTCCTTTCAAGAATAGTAATCCAGACCTGATAAAAATAGATAGCATGTAGTAGAAATAGTAGCAATGAACCAGGCATCCCTCATCCTTAAACAGTTTCAAGATTATATATTAGACAAGTTCCCTTTACCAAACCTTTGGCAAATTAAAATTTCCAAAATAGCTTTGATCGTAGAATTACAATTTTTTTTTTTTTTTTTGAGCTAAAAGGGAAACAGAAAATACTTCAAAACAATGCCTTCCTTTTAGAGATAAGGGGTATGTTGTTCTGAAATTTAAAACGCCTGTCCAATGTCCCCTAGCAACTTGGAAGTCCAGAACTTTATGTTACCAAATTCCAAATTTCACCCTTTAGCTCTTATTCCAACTGTCTCAAATAATGAGAATACACAGTAAATCAGAGGAAATCAGGCAATCCTGGAGGCATTCCTAAATTTCTTCACTGCACACCTAGAAAAAAAGTGAGGATGTAATAGATGCAGTAAGGCAGCAGAAGCCTGCACTGTGAAGTAGGTGGGTGAACCAGAAGGCAAATATCACTAGCATCAGATGTTGAATGGACAGTTCATTGATTTTCTTTTCACTTTAGTCATGATGCATGTCAGTAAATAGCAGATCATGTCGTGGAAGCTGGGATGGTTGAGTTCATTTGTCAACTTGGATAGGCTTTGGTGTGTTGGTGTTTGGTCTGGGAAACACTGGCCTGATTATTATTGTGTGGATGGTGCCTGGATTTAAATAATCAGTAAGTTGATTGCACCTATGGCTGATTACATCTAAAATCAACTAAGGAGATTGCTTTCAATAATGGGAGACACCTAAATGAATCAGTTGAAGACCCTAAAAGGAAAAGTGATGATTTTAGCAGTTAGAAGAGAGAATATTCCTCTCTACTTCAGCCATCCAGTTTCTCCTGGGAAATTAATAGAAAACCTTCATTGGAGTTCCCAGCTTGTGGCCTGCCCTAAAAAATTTGGACTTGCCCACCCCCACAGTCCTGTGAGTCAATTCCTAAAATAAATCTCATAAAATTTAGGTCTGTCTCCTTAAACCCTGGTGACACACCCTCCCTATAATAAGACACCAGTTAGTCACCTTGGGGAATTAATCCAGGCTCTATTATTTGAATTTTATCTGGTTGGGCTAATTTCCATACCACGAGGTTTGAATCCAGATTCTTTCTCTCTGCTTAAACCCTGTGGACTGTAACTCAATTTAGCTGTCTGCTTTTCCTGTTGTACTGGGGTCCTCCTTATTTTGACTCTGGATCTCCATCTAACTTCCCTTTTCCCAGTCCTCGCTCATTTTGGTCGTGGTTGTGGTTTGAGAGGGATTCAGACACAAATGGCTCAAAGAAGTCACCCAGTGTGAAAGCTGATCAAGCACTCTAATCCTGCCCTGCAGTAGTAGAAAGCGTATTGGATTATAAATTAAACCCACGCCTGTGTGCATGTGATTGTCAGAAAAATAATTAACTTATTTAAGCCTCAATTATCTCATCGGAAAAAAAAAATGGGGATATTAATACAGGTCTGATGGGGTTTATGTGACGATTAAGTGAGACTATAAGGTGATGTTCTTATTGTGGCACCTAGCCTAGGAAATACTTAATAAAAGATTGTTACATTATTATTATTTTAATGGTATTATTATACTTATTACAATACCACTACCACTATTTACAAGGGGCCCAAGTAACTGGACCAACTCTAAAGAATCTGTTTCTTGTCAACTTCTAGAGAGTCCAAAGAGTGTTGCCTGCTGGCTCACTCTGCCCTGGCATCTGGGATTCCAGCTCCGTCTGTGTCTGTGGAAGTGGCTGTTTTCTACAAAGACAAGCCTTTTCTCACGGAACTAAGAGAGCAGGGAGCCACGAGACGAAAATTGAGAAAAGTCACTCCTATTTTTTATTTTATGAGATGAATCTGTTAGAAATCAGAAGGCAGGGCCCAATAATACTGGAATTGTTAAATGGAAAAAGAGTTATACATTAAATTAAGGGCTCAAATGGTTCTTGGGCAGGAGACAATGACAGAATTCTTCCATTTGGGGAGACATGAGGATGAATATAGAGTTGTTCATCCTTGAAGGGCAATTGAGTGGAGGTTTGATTAATGTCTGTATTGAGGTACCTTTTGCTCCTGCATGGAATACCCAATACTCAGGGTATTCATTTCATGTTCACCAACTTGCTTCTTTTACGCCTGCCGTTATTTAGGCCAGAATTTTGAGTTTTTCTGTGGCTATCTGTGATTGACAAAAAGAACCAATCAGGTACAGGAGACAGAATGCTCCTGCTCATAACATTGGGATGGTCATCATTTCTTGATCTTTCTGTTAACTCTGATCAACAATAAATTGTTGTTAACCCCACAAGCTGTTTGCTCAAAGCACATGGAAGTCTTGAATTCACTGGCCTGATCGGCAGGGAGTGGGTGGAGTTTGTAAGGGAGCCCAGGAAATGGTGAGTCCTGCAAAGCGATCACCAGGATGATTAGATGAAGGTTGATTCCTTCATCCCACTGGCATAAAGTCCAAGAGAATTTGCATGAGACTTTTCCTGTGCATGAAAAATGATTGCAGGTAAACAAGTAGGCTTTGCTTCTGGGCTACTGATTTAAACACTGCATTTGTGTGTGTGATGATTTGTCTGTGCATATATAGAGAACTGGGGTGGGAAGCAGTGGGTATTTAGCAGGGAATCTCATCTGAATTTTAATGGAGATTGAGGTTCCAAATGACGTGAGAAAGGTGGAGAGTCTAACAGAGAGTGGACATGGCTCTGAGTCACATATCTCTATATGAATTCCATTTCTGCGTCCTACTGGCTATGCAACATTGAAGGTCAGAAATAGGAAATGGCTTGTCAAATGGAGTTAATAACAATAACAATGCCTACCTCACAGAGCTGTTTGAAGATCTAGTAAGAGGATACTTGTGAAAGAGCCTGTATAAGTTGACTATTACTGCTGTAACAAGTTTCTACAAACATGGTGGCTTAAAACACAGATTGATTGTCTTAATGTTTTATAGGACAGAAGTCCAACATGGATCTCCCTGGGCTAAGATCAAAGTGTGAGCAGGGATGCCTTCCTTTCCGGATGCTCCACGGGAGAATCTGTTTCCCAGTGCCTTTCAGCTTCTAGAGGCTGTCCACATTCGTTGGCTTGTGGGCTGTTCCTGCATCATCAAAGCCAGCAATGAGGTTCAGTTCTTCTTCATCCAATTGCTCTGACCTCCTCTTCTGCTGGCCTCTTCCACTTTGAAGGACCCTTGTGATCATATTAGGCCCACCTAGATAATCCAGGATAGTCTTCTCCTCCTAAGACCCCTAATTTAATCACATCAGCATAGTCTGCCCATTTTGCCATTTAACTTAACATATTCACAGGATCCAGGGATTAGGACATGGATATTCTGCCTCCCAGATAGCCCCATAAACTGGGAGAGCTATGCTCATGGTGCTATTGGCTTTTCAGAACATGGTAGCTATTTAGTGATGCTTTGGGGAGGAATGAAGACTTTATTATCTCTCTTTCACTGCTGTCAGGGAGTGTCACATCATCTTTCCTTTGGCCTAGAGTACTAGATGATGGGAATAATGATATACCTCAATGCTTATATTTCACATATTTAGGGTAAAGAAAGTTTTCAGCAGTGTTCAACAAGGCTGGCATGTATTAAACAACAAAAAGCAGATAAATAAATAGAATTCAGATTAGTTGTTATCTTATAATCAGAAAATAGGTATTTTAGGGAAGAGAAAACTATACTATTGTGGATAAAAATGACACAATTTAGAAACTGGAGGAAGTGATGTATAAGTAGGCACATGTGTCATGAATCGTTAGGTGCACATACTGACATTTTCGTCCATTGAATTGCTATAGAACTGGGAACAGGCCTGGAATTACGAATTGGATCCTAAAGTCTAGGTGCAGAATTTTACCTATGAGGACCAGGCTTCTTCTTGATAAATACAGGAGGAATCTTTAATATTCCCTTCATTTGTTTTTGTTTTTTTTTGTTCTAGTTATTAAGGAGTATGGTTGCAAAGAAACAAGTACTCTTTATCTATGAATACAGCTGATTTTAACAAGAGCTATAGAATTCAGTCTAGAGAAAAATTAAGACAAGGAGAGAAAGTAAATCCCTTTACGTTCATTTTCTCCATTCCAATTGGGCTGAAGCTAGGCCATTCCTAGAAGTATATCTTTCATGAGCTTTTCCAGTGGGGTTTTAAATAACTCAGATATTTGGCCTCTATTTCTCCTGGAAACTCATTCCACCATATAATGGAACTGACAATTAGGGAATTCTACTTGATACAATATTCCCATGTCCAGTTCAGGGAGAAATGTTCCTTTTCTCAATTTTACTGCCATAAAGAAAGTATTAAGAGTTTTTTTTTTTAAGAAAAAAAAAAAAGTGATAGTAGTGAGATGGATTGGGGCAAGGGAGTTCTTTCTTTGGTTTAGTTTGGTTGTGGAATGGAAGGAAAGGAGTCAGGTGATTCTCAGACATACTAAAAGAATGAGTTGAGGAGAGACAAAACCAAAATAAGTCCCTCAGAAAGGATCTGAGGAGGTAGCAGTAGCCAGTAATCTATAGAAATTCTCTAATTCTGTGTGCTCTCTGTGTGAAACAAACCTTGAGGTATTTACTTTGATAATTTCCATGGATTTGGTCAATTCAAAGTTTGTTAACTTCATATTGATATTTAATCCACTTAAAATTCCATTTTTGCCGATGTTAATGTGGATAAGAAAAGTTTGAACATTAGTGCTGGAGGGATTGGGTATTGGAGGTGAAGGAGATAGCTTAACTCTCCTTCATAGGTTTTGATTTTCCTATAGACAACTTCTACACTCACACTTCCCTAGAAGATATCCTTATGTCCATCAGTTCTGGAACTCTGAATTCTCAAAGTACTGAATTCTGCAAATAATGACAAGAGGCCAGCAGAGAGCACTCAAGAAGGTTCTATCATCCCCACAGAGAAAATAGAACCAGATTCTTTTCTACCTTACTAGTTAGGGTAGTCAATAGCAGATGCTCCAAGGATAAAGGCCTCCAACGACATTCTTAGGGTTCCTTTGTAAAAAGACACCCACAAATAGGACTCATGTTTAAAGAAGCATTTCTTTATATCACCTGAAAGCAGGGATGGCTTTACTAGAATTAAGCCTGATCAGTCCTATACTCATTTAATGCCATAGTTTCCAGACTCCCAGGAAACCTCTATCACTCTCCTAATAACGCTTCCCTAATGCCACCATCAATTACTATACTTGTTCTCAAAATAAAATTCAGACTCCTCAACACAATTCACAAGACGCTGCCTGGTGATCTGGTTCTTGTTTGGCTCTGCAGCCTCATCTCTGGCCAGTCCTCTCTGCATTCTGTGTACACTGGCCATCATCATCCTTCTAGAATGCACATCCTCTGTGCCTGTGGTATGGTTCCCATGGCTTTTGCTGTACCCTCTGATACCATCCTCTTTCCCTAGTTAATCACCCTCCCTTTGTACATGTTTCCTTAATTGCTACCTCTCTAGAGAAAAGTTCTCTGACCATTGCTACTCCCATCCTACACCAATTTCCTTGCCATGAGCTCTCATAATACCCTGCACATTCCCTCCATAGAAGGTCCAATTAATCATGTAATTGCCAGTAAACAGGTACATGTATCTTTCCTCCCAAAGGATGGCAAGCTCCCTGAGGACAGGGAGCTTGTCTTTTTCTATTTTGCCACAGATCCTTAGAGTCGTGTCTGGTACAGATGTTGGGCAAAAACTGCATATTACAGCAGAAACTCAGAAAGGTATGCCTACCTGGGAATGGACAGAGAGTAACTGCCCCAAATCAGAGACCTGCAGGCTGCTGTTCAAATGACTGAACTGAGTAAACAAAGATTTTTTCTTCTGGACACTTGTTTCATTGAAACAAGGTTCCCAGTGTGCAGAATTATACTGTAATAGATTCTTGGTTTGTTATACAATATAATACACATACTACTCTCCATGCACTTAGTATTCCTATTTAATTCTACGTTTCTACTGTGGATTCTGAAAAATTTCCCCTCAGAATCCTTAGAATATGTTTGTATGCCTATATATATATGTATACACACACACACACATATATATTCCTTATTAAATGTAAAGTCCCTGAGAGTGGATTATCTCTTTGTTTTTTACAGCAGCCAGTGCATTGTTTCATAGAGCCTATTCAATGGTGTGCTGGAGGCAGCTTATACTAGCTTGTAAGAGCCGATTGTGTGCTTCTCTTTAGAACTCTGTGTTCAGTCACGTCAAGTATGTAGCTTAAAATCAGACATGGTGGGGGTATTTACACTATGAAAATCAGCAAGCACTAGAAATTGGGGCTGTTTTCCCTGAAGAACCATTTGTTAAATATTTACCAGCACACAATTGGTTTTAATACTACTTATGGATAGCAATAATTGCCTCTATCTTGACAAAATTTGAGGCTCTTGGAGTGGTACACAGTGTGATATAGCTAAGTTTGATATTTAAATCTATAAGGATGTAGAGACTGCATTAGAAGAGTAGAAAGAGTCACTATAATACAGATAGAAAAAATACCTAAAATTCAGAAGAATCATTCACAGCATGAACAAAAGGAACTCATAAATTTAAAATCCAGTGTTTATAGATGTCTTTGTAAAAAATAAGCAATGACAGTAATTCTGGAGGAAAGAAATCTATTACAGAGTCATTGCTGGGGGGAAATTGCTGGATGTTTAGAAAAATGGGAGTGAATAAATAGTGTTTGAAAGGCTCTGTGAGGAAGACTCAGGAGTTTGAAAATTATCTAGGGAGAAGCTAGAGACCATCCTTGAACCAAGGCTGGGTTGGTGAAGAACGTCCCACATAGACTGGTACAGAGAGTTGGAAACACAATGAGGCAATCTTAGAGATGGGATCCTGTGGTCACAATTTTAAAAAAAAATTGCCTTGTTGTAATTGGAAAGTTAGCAAGAGACCAAACTGAACAGTTAAGATCAAGGCCCAAAGGTCAAATCAAATACCAGAAAGGGGGCTCAGAGCTAAGCCTGTGTCTGTGCGGCCTGGGAAAGGTAAACTAAACCCAGTCTCCCTTCCTAAGTGCTCCTTCACGCCTTAGCACCAGTGGTCTCTTTGCACCTCGACTCCAAGCATTCTCAGCCCTTCTCCTTGCCAAGGCTGTGCATGGCACAAAACATGGTGCAGAAAAGATGTCTCAAGCTTGAAAACAGCCATTCTCTGCATCTAAGTCACACACGTGTGGAATGGGTGTAGCTCAGTGGTTGAGCATGTGCTTCACATATATGAGGTCATGGGTTCAATCCCTGGTACCTCCTAAAAACCAATCAATCATCAATCACAGCTATACCATTAAAAAATGTGGCATGCATCATTCCCACCTGTGGCTATAGTAGTCAACAGACCCATCAACCAAGCCCTCATCTTTTGGTGCTAATTCTGAACTCCTAACTGTACAGCTATAAACTTTTAGGCCTGGCTGTTTCAAGCACACGCCCTCTTGTGGAATACTATAGTAATGGCAACAAATTGCTCTTGGAACTAACTCAAGCAATGGGTTTTCTTTTTCCTTTCCTTTTCTTTTCTTCTCTTTTCTTTTCTTCTCTTCTCTTTTCTTTTCTTTTCCCTTTTTCTCTTTTCTTCTATTGTTTTAAACAAATACCAGGTCTTGGCAATGCAGGTAGTCCAGCTTTGTTCAGTGCCATGTGCTGTAATTAAGCTTTTTTCTTGGACCATGCTTGGTTCTCTGCTGAGTGTTCTTGAATCCTAAGCTTTATGGGGTTCTTGTGGGGAAAGGGGCTTTTCTGTTCTTTTATGGGATCCTGGCATGGGCCTTTCAAAGATTAATGGTTTGTAGAAATATTTGGGCTCTACAAATTGTTGGTTCACACTGATTTCTGAAATCCACCTACAAGTTATTTGTGTTTCTGTCTTCTATTTGTGAAACTTCAGATTTAATGTACATATACACATAACCTGTAGCTAAGAAGTTGCAAGAGGCATATTTTCCCCATTTTGTTATTACTACTGTTGTTATTGTTCTTGTTTTAGCTAAAAAAAAAAAAAAATTAGCAGGAAGATAACCATAGAAACTTGTGACTTCTTCATTTTCAGACATTAGTTTGGATGGCAAAGTGAAATGTGGACCAGAATAGATTCTAATCTCAGCACAGCCACTACCTGGCTGAATAGCCTCGAACAAGCCACCTCATCTTCCTAGATGCCTGGTTTCTCATCTGTAAAATGAGTAACTCTAAGGCTCTTTGTGGGCAAATATCCTATGAAGACATGGCACAGACAGCAGAAAGCCTTGGAGAGGCCTAGAACTGCTTTAGTACAGGAAATACTTGTATAAGACTAAACTAAAAGTCAACAGAGATTAAAATGTCAAGAGGTAATGCCCTCTAAATTCCCCTCAAAACGGTGCCTCATCCATACTGTGCCCATATATACTGTTACCGCAACAAGGCAAGGTAAGAATAGTGGGGTAGATAAAAACAAATTTACTGTTTTCTAGATACTGTGCTGAGCACTTAGTACACATCATCTTCCTCTAATCCTCACAGCATGTCTATGAGGTAGGCATTATTTTCTTCAACTTCTACATGAGGCTTAAAGAAGCTCAGTAAATTGCTTAGTGTCAAATCACTAGCAAGATAGCAAGTTGTGCACATTGTATTCAAACCCAAATCTTTCAGAAGTAATTAACACTGCCAGCTTCAGAGGGAAGGAGGTTTTGGGGCCACCCATATTGTTTACCAAGAGACTGGGTTTAACACCTGGATGCACAGAGAGAAACACCATAGTCCAGCTGTGTGGGGAAGTCTACAGGAGGTTTTGTGGGATGTATAAAGAAATCTGGGACTCACATATTTCTTTCCACAGAGTAGCTCTGATAGCTCTAATGAAGTAAGAATTTTTTTTTTCTCATGCTAGGCCATGTGAGATGGGTCTGTGTTGCTGCCTGTCCCTTCCTGGGCTAGATAAGACCTTTGCTCTGCTCACCAGCAACGTCCTCAAGGCCACACTCCTTCAACTTGTCATCCAGTTCTCTGACAAAATGGAGCATGGGCAGAGTTGTTTGGCTGAATGATCAATTGTCCAGGAAAAGGCAATTTTAGTCCCAAGAGGTGTTGTACACACAGGTCATTTCTATCTGCAAAGTCAACTTCCATCCATAAAGTAAATTCTTTTTCTTCGTATTCAGGCTTTGACTTATTGTTCTTTCTTTAACACACACATTGAAAAAGCAATAATCCTGAAGTTAATGTGATGACCCTGAACCAAGAAAGAAGGTACTAAGTGGATGTTCCATTAACTCATTATCCCAACCAGGAGAGTCTGTACATAGACAATTTCACCATATGTTGCAAATTCTTTTGATATCAGTGTTAGCTGCTCAAAATAAGCTTAGAACTTGTAAATCTTCCTTATATACAGCCCCCTTGTTTTTTATCATTATATTTGAACATTTTTTATGTTTTAACTTATTACTCAGTAAACAACTTCATCCCACCCTTTGTTGTATAAGCCTATGGAGTTTTATTGTTTTTTTTTTTGTTGTTGTTATTTTTTAGGGGTACTGGGAATTGAACCTGGGACCTTGCACGTGTGAACACATGCTCAACCACTGAGCTACACAAGCGTCACATATGGAGTTAATTATTATTTTTTTTATTAGAGAAGTTGTAAGCTTACAGAATAGTCACATATAACATTTCCACATACTTTTAGGTGGTTTTCGCTGACACTGCTGTAACTTCTATAAGAAAGATACAGATTACCAATGTCAAAGGCACCTCCTCTGGAGCTTCTAGGCTAGAAGAGACCTGAGAGATAGTCTAGTCTAGTTTCTAACTGGTTGGACTAGGATGCTGGACCCATTGGGGATCTGATACATAGCTTTGGGCTAAGTAACATTGTTCTGGATTCATTGGTAACATTTGGTTTCCAATTACAGGAAAATCTCTTGAGCTAGTTTAAGAATAAAATGGAAATATACCATATGGCTAAAGGAAGGTCTCAAAGAAACAAAAAGAAAGCTACTAAGCCTCAGTTAGGCTGCTGTAAACAGAAGAGGGTAAGGAATCCAAGGGACCCTCTGTGTCTCTCATATCTACGCTTTACATTGCCATTCTGCTTCGTTCTTTTTCTCTCTAAACTAGTCCCCTCCCCGCAAACACACACTCAAT
The DNA here is from genome assembly GCA_026826555.1 of Tolypeutes matacus. NCBI lineage: Eukaryota > Metazoa > Chordata > Mammalia > Cingulata > Chlamyphoridae > Tolypeutes > Tolypeutes matacus. Next base: position 560,474 of record JAKSZT010053836.1, read on the forward strand.
TGCATGGTAAAAAGGGCAGTGACTTGGCTGTCTAGATCAGGGATACTTGTTTCTAAGCCATTGAAAACTTTTTTTATGGGCCCAGCAGGTGTTGGATACTAAAGTAGATTAAATTATTGGTTCCAATCTGTTACTTCTCTGTGGGAGAATACAGTTACACCCTTGTCAAGGCTTCATGGTGAACAAAGAATTCCCCTCCTGCCTCCAGACTTTGGGTTTTGTGATGTGACTTGCTTTGGCCAATGGAATGTAAGTCAGTGTGATACAAGCAGAGGCTTAAACTGTGCGCACAAGGTTGTAGTCTTATGCTCCAATTAGCTGCAATTAGAAAAACATGATGTGGGTAGCTACGGTTCCTTCATCCTGAGCCCCAGAATAAATATACATGAAACAGATATACATGAAACCTACAACTTGGAAGTGAGTTAGGCTAGCTAAGGAAAAGTGTAGTTAGTTGATCTGCCAACTCACGAACATAAGAATATTTATAAATTTTTTAACAAATAAATTTTATTGATACATATTAATAAAGCATACAATTCATCCAAAGAGTACAGTCAATGGTATTTGGTATAATCACACAGTTGTACTCATCACTTCAATCATTATTAGAGGATTTTTATTGTTTCAATAATAATAAACAAAAAACAGACAAACAAACAAAAAGAATAAGTGCTTGTTGTAAGTTGTTAAATTTTTGGGGTGAATTATTATGCAACATTATTGTGCAATAGCTGGTTGATACAGAAAAACGGTACTGAGAGTGGAGTGTTATCATAACAGACATCTAAAATATTGTCTTTAGAACTGGGTGGTGGGATATGAGCAAACTTTTATAGAATGCTGGAGAAGTGTAACCCATATTATGTGGTTGCAAAATACTTAGTAAATCTATCACCTGTGGTAAATTGGAAGACAGAAAATATTCTTGTTAAACCTTTGACTAGGAGCTTTTTTGTGTTGTTTTTTTTTTTTAAGATTTATTTTATTTATTTATTCTCATTCACACACACACACACACACACACACACCATTGTTTGCACTCACTGTCTGCTCTCTATGTCCATTCTCTGTGTGCTCTCTGTATCTGCTGGTTTTCTCTTTAGGAGACACAGAGAACTGAACTGAACCATGTGGGACAGAGGTGCTCAATTGCTTGAGCCACCTCAGCTCCCTGTTTTGTTGTGTCTCTCATTATCTTTCCCCTTTGTATCTCCTTGCTGCGTCATCTTGTTGCATCAGCTTGCCATGCCTACCCATTGCACCAGCTTGCTGTCTTGCTTGTCTTCTCCAGGAGGCACCGGAAACTGAACCCAGGGCCTCCCATGTGGTAGGTGGGAGCTCAGTAGCTGACTAGGAGTTTTGAGTCATAATGTTAAAAATATGAGCTGGTGGTGTTTTATTTTCCTAGGCTACTCAAGCAAATACCATGAAATATGCTGGGTAAAACAATGGGAATTTATTAGCTTTTTGTTTGGAGGCTAAAGGAAATTCCAAATCAAGGTATTATCAAGGCAATGCTTTCTGCCTGTAGACTGTGGCATTCTGGGGTTGACTGCTGGCGATTCTTAGTCCTTGGCTTGTCATGTGACAATGCACATGGCAGCCTCTTCTGGCCCCTTGAATGTACTGTGAGTTTCAGCTTCTTGCTTCCGTGGCTTTCTCTCTCTCTGTGTCTGAATTTCTTTCTGCTTAGTAAGGACTCCAGTAATAGGATTAAGATCCACTTAAGGTGGGCTGGGCTCCACCTTAAACTGAAGTAACTTCATCAAAAGGTCTTACTTACAATGGTTTCACACTCACAGGAATGGATTAGATTTAAGAACATGTTTTTTCTGGGGTAAATACAGCTGCAAACCACCACAGGTGCCTACTAGGTGAAATGCTATTAAAAGAAAGAATTAGCCCATAAAAAAGGTTTGCAAATATAATTGAGAAAGAATGTAGACAACCCCCACATTCCAATAACATTTTTTCATCATTTCAAATATGTGGCAAATAAAACAGCTTTAGGATAAAGCTCAATTTCTGGGCATGGCCTTAGAGGGAAGAAGTACAGGATGTGGTTGTTCCAAACTTTCTTAATAACCACTGGAAGAATTAAGGTGAAGCAAAGCTATCCCTGTGGCTAGACAAAAGGATTCTGAAGTAGTAAGGACAGACCCCACAGAAGTCTGAAAAGCCCGAAATTCCCTTAATTAAGTCTTGAGAGAGAGTAAGACATGCCGGAAGAGAATTGTGGATGTGACTTTTGGCACATGAAGTTGATTGGACCTGAAGCGTACACATTTAAAGTAATTGTAGACTTCTAACATTTGAGATACAAATGGAAAATGGTTCATCTCAATACTGCAACCATCCAAAGGATTTAAGTGAAGTCAAGAAGATTTCTATTTACCAGTTTTTCCCTGGCCTTGCTTCCATCTCCAAATATGATCTGGGTTTCTCTGATGCAGGAAACCAGGCAGGCACAGCTGGATTTCTTGTCCTAGGTCACATTGCCTAGTCCCAACCCACATCTTACATGTCATCTCTTTCTCTTACACCTTAATAAATGATACAGTGAGGCAGAGAGCAGCTGTACTGAGTCATCCACAAGCTCCAACAAAGAGATGGCTCCAAGATAGAGAAGACAAAGTGTCTTAGTATTTTATTGTGTTCGTGACAGTTGTTGAAATGCCAAGGAGCACCTTTAAATAATAATGAATTCTGGTCACCAAAATGCAAGCAGAGGAAATGTGACCACCTTCTTTTTTTTTTTTTTTTTTCTTTAATTACTAAACTTGAGAAGAATCTCAGCAATGCTTAATAGTTCCAAGTCAATCCTTCCCTTGATAAAAGCCTGTACTAGTCTTGGGGAACAAAAGGAAGTTGAGTATACAGAATAGTCAACAATGTGATCTCACATCTTCCCAGAAAGGCTCTTTTGACTTGAAGGTTGGACTTTATATATACCCAATGGAGGTCATTTCTTATATCATAATGTCTGTTACAGTTATTCCTTTTAGCCCCAAGAGGAAAGAAAAGGGATTAGTTAAACCAGCCAGGGTAACAGTAGTCTAGTCCACTATAGCTGCTGGAAATAGAGACAAAAGACTTGGGCTCTGGGATGAATTTAATCTAGTCTTAGACACAAAGTACACAACCTCCTAGGTTTTTTTTTTTTCTGTTTTGCCATCTGTAAAATGGGAAGAATGAGAGGTAAAATAAAATGCTCCTACATTAAGCTAACACAAGAAAAGACTTCCCCTACTCTTATAGCTTCATTTGCACCATTACTCACATGTTATGCTGGTTGTGCGACATAAAATGCAGCCCACGCTTGGCCTGTCTCTATTGCTGCTGACTTTTGGAATGCACAAGGCACTTCTCTAGTTCTCTGGTATAATAAGTGAGCAAAGCAATCTATAATGAAGTTCCCATGGGGGAGACAAGGGTGGACTGAGAGGAGTGAGGGTGTCTTATATTGCACGTTTTTCAGCGAAACAACCCAAAACATACCTATTAGAAACTGGATTCCCCTAAAAAAATTTGGCCACCAAGGAGAACACTAGAATGCTTTAGCATACCCCTTCATTTCCTCTTTTACTGTGTACTCTCTGTTGCCATCCCTGTCATGTTTCCTTCCTTGACATAACAGAAACTTCCAGTGACTACGTTTGTTTACTTGAGATTGCACTGTGAGTTTTACCTTTTACTCAAGCATCATTCTCCTAGGAAAAACTTTAGCGAATAACATTTTTACCATGCAACTACATTTAAGTGAACCAGTACTTCTCCCTATGATAAATACAGGCTTGGAGAGCTTGCTGAACCTTCATCAAAACAAGTATACTTATTTCCTTATTCTAATAAATAATTAGTTTTGTATCTAATTTTTATAGATAATATTGGATTCTTTTTCTTTAAAGAGCTCATGAAGTTTTATTAGTTCATGTCCCACAAAACCTGGATTCACCTCTGCCCTTCTCTTACATAATATAACCTTCCCTATAGTGGCTGGCAGGAAGCCTAAAAATGCAAATAATGCCATGCCTTCCTCTCTATACTGCCAGGCTGCTTTCCCCAGTGTAAGGTTGACAGTATCACATAAACGGAAAACTAGATGACTATGGTCAGAGTCAGAGTGTCACAGGTTGGACTAAGGCTTTGCCTGTTGGATAAGGGAGACAAGAACACCTAAAATAGAATTTTGGACAAAGAGGATTATCTTGGCTTGGGCAGGATATAAAATAGAGCCATTAGACCCTAAACATGTGGTGGGAATTAGAAGTAAAATTAGTTGATGAAGAATTGCTAACAGCCATCGAAGAGAAAACTGATCATTTACTATCTGGGGGAGTCTGGAGACATTTTAAATGACTGCTAGCGCAGAACACACTATCAAATTACCGGCCTTGTCTCTTCTAGAAGTTGTCACAAACTAAAACATGAGACTTTCAATTTCAATGAAAAATGCATTTCATAGAGAACTAAGAAAGTGTTTAAAATCACCAGGTATTTCAAGAAAGTTATCTGAAGGGAAAAATTATCAATTTTAAGTGAAGGGATGAAACAAGAGAGTAATGTCATTCTGATACCCAGTAAGATGATATGATTATTAAGGATAGTCACAGAATCTTTTCAAAATCTTCCATCTGTCCAACTAATGTGGCTGTTTTGTGACGTAAATAACTTCAAAGGAAACACCTGCTGCAGACCAGGTATTTACTTTTAGATCTCACTGGCTGTCCTTTAACTCCTACACACTCTTTCCCCTTATTAACCATTAGGCAGGGAAATTGTTTCTCAAAGAACAAATTAAACTATTGCAAAATACCTGAAGAAAGAAGAGTCCATGCCCAACCATTCTTACTAGATCCACTTTGCATTTCCATGTATTTTTATTTTTAAAAAAGTTCTAGAATATACTGAGTCCTTTTTTGTCTACTGTCCCATAAGTCTGGAAGACCCATAAGAAAAGTATATAAGAATTCTATTTTTCATATTGCCTTCAAAATGGAATTCAGGTAAATGAGTATTTGTAGTCATTTCTAAATTGTTGCACTGTATATTTAACATATCTTTATAACAGTGTCAAACTTTGCCAAGTATTTTTTGCTTTATCTTCCCCAAAAGTTTATTTTAACAAAAAATGTATTAAGTTCTAGGGACTTTGAGAGATGCAGAGTTGATCAGGACCCAGTCAATGCCTTCACAGAGATTTTAGGTAAATGAAAATAACATGAGAAAAATATTTATAACAGATATCAAGTTTATTTCAGCTAAAGATGTTTACAAAACAACTAATTATACTATGTATGTTCACTAAGAACATGTATAGCATTATCATCATCTTAATAGTCCCCAATATCAAGTAGTTGAAACAGTAGATGTCCAGTTATGTCTATGTTTTGAGGGGATTATCACAGATCCAATTCTGTATCCATACAGAGTGCAGTTGGGCATCTAAAAATGCATAAGTCAAAATCACTCAACTTTTGGAGGTGAACCAGATAGGGCTTTGTAAAGCAGCTCCTTAAAACATATTGCTGACTAACTCTCTTACTGAAGGTAATGATCTCTATAACTTTATCCAGTAGTTTTTACATAAATACTTCCCAATCATCCTGAACATGGAATAAGGAGCCAAAATTTAAATGGACCCATAGAACTTCTATTGAAGTTAAAGGATCAGTTGAGTGTGAACCTGTGGCTTTAATCTGTATATTCTTGAACAGATAAAGAAAAAGATAGAAAAAATCAAGCAGGGACTTAGGAATTTGAATGACACCACGAAATGCACAAACATATGCATTATAACATCCCAGAGGGAGAAGAGAAGGGAAAGGGGACAGAAGGTGTGTTGGAGGAAATAATGGCTGAAAATTCCCCAACTCTATTGAGGGACATGGACATACATGTCCAAGAAGCACAGTGCACCCCAAACAGTATAAATCCTAACAGTCCTACTTCAAGACATATACTGTCAAATTGCCCAATGCTCAAGACAAAAAGAGAATACCGAAAGCAGCAAGAGAAAAGAGATCCATCACATGCAAGGGAAACTTAATAAGATTAAGTGCTGGTTTCTCATCTGAAACCATAGAGGCAAGAAGGAACTGGTATGACATAGTTAAGGTGCTAAAAGAAAAAAAAAAAAAAATTCCAGCTAAGTATTCTCTATCCAGCAAAGCTGGCATTAAAATATGAAGGACAGTTCAAAATATACACAGATAAACAGAAATTAAGAGAGTTTGTCAATAAGAAACCTGCCCTTCAAGAAACACTAAAGGGAGTTTTGCAGGTCGAAAGGAAAAAACAGGAGAAATAGAGTTGGAGAAGAGTGTAAGAACAACTAAAAAGATTAAAAAAAAAAAAAGAAATAAAAACTTATGGCTTACATAAATCTAACGAAAATATGCTAACGTAAGTAATTTCTTGATAGTAATAACACTGAATGTTAATGGATTAAACTCTCCAGTCAAGAGACACAGATTGGCAGAATGGATAAGGAAATATGACCCATCTATATGCTGTCTGAAGAACCTCACCTTAGACTCAGAGATGCAAGGAGGCTGAAAGTGAATGGTTGGAAAACAATTTTACATGCAAACAATAACCAAAAAAGAGTGGGAGTGCTATACTTATATGGGACAAAATAGACTTTAAATGCAAAACTATTGTAAGAGACAAAGAAGGACACTGTATATTAATAAAAGGGGCAATCTATCAAGAAGAAAGAATAATCATAAACATTTCTGCACCTAACCAGGGTGCCTCAAAATACATGAGGCAAACACTGGAGAAACTAAGTGAAGAAATAGATGCCTCTACAATTAAAGTGGAGGACTTTAATACACCATTATCACCATTAGACAGAACATCTCGACAGAGAATCAATAAAGAAACAGAGACCTTGAATAATACATTAGAGGATCTGGACCTAATAGACATATACAGAACATTACACTCCAATACAGAGGGATATACATTCTTCTTGAGTGCATATGGATCATTCTTCAGGGTAGACCATATGCTAGGCCACAGAACAACCCTTAATGAATTCAGAAAGATTGAAATTATACAAAGTAATTTCTCTGACCACCATGGAATGAAGCTGGAAATCAGTAAGGGGCAGAGAACAAGATTAAAGATATGGAAGTTAACCAACACACTCTTAGACAAACAGTGGATCAAGGAAGAAATCACAAAAGAAATCAGTAATTACCTTGAAATGAATGAAAATGGCAGCACAACATATCAAAACCTATGGGATGCAGCAAAAGCTATACTAAGAGGGAATTTCATAATCAGAAATGCCTATATTAAAAAAGAAGAAATAGCTAAAATCAAAGACCTAACTGTACACCTGGAGGAATTAGAAAAAGAACAACAAACTAACCCCAAAACAAATAGAAAGAAGGAAATAACAAAGATTAGAGCAGAGCTAAATGAAATTGAAAATAAGAAAGCACTAGAAAAAAGAAACAAAACCAAAAGCTGGTTCTTTGAGAAGATTAATAAAATTGACAAACTCTTAGCTAGACTAACAAAGAAAAAAAGAGAGAAAATGCAAATATATAAAATAAGAAACGAGGAAGGAGATATCACCACTGACCCCACAGAAATAAAGAGTACCATAAGAGGATACTTTGAAACATTGTATGCCAACAAGATGGATAATTTAGAGGAAATGGACAAATTTCCAGAAACACATAAGCAGTCTACATCGATGAAAGAAGAAATTGATGAACTAAACAGACCAATCACAAGAAATGAGATTGAATTAGTCATCAAAAACCTCCCAACTAAGAAAAGCCCAGGACCAGATGGCTTCACAGGTGAATTCTACCAAACCATCCAGAAAGAACCAACACCAATCCTTCTTAACTCTTCCAAAAATATAGAAGTGGAGGGAATATTGGCTAACTCATTCTATGATGTCAACATCACCTTAATACCAAAGCCAAACAAAGACACCACAAGAAATGAAAATTATAGACCAATCTCTCTAATGAACCTAGATGCTAAAATCCTCAACAAAATACTTCCTAATCGTATTAAACAACACACCAAATGAATTATACTCCCTGACCAAGTGGGCTTCATCCTTGGTATGCAAGGATGGTTTAACATAAGAAAATCAATCAATGTAATACACTAATAAACAGATCAAAAGAAAAAAAATCACATGATCATCTCTATAGATGAAGAAAAAGCATTAGATAAAATAAAATTCCCTTTCCTGATTAAAAAAACAAACAAACAAACAAACAAAAAAACACTTCAAAAGATAGGAATAGAAGGAAGCTTCCTCAACATGGTAAAGGGTATATATGAAAAATCGACAGTTAACATCATACTCAATGGTGAAATCCTAAAAGCTTTCCCTCCAAGATCTGGAACAAGAAAAGGATGCCCACTTTCACTGCTCTTATTTAACATTGTGTTAGAAGTACTTGATCAAGCACTTAGGCAAGAAAAAGATATAAAAGGCATCCAAATTGGAAAGGAAGAAGTAAAAATGTCAATATTTGCAGATGACATGATCCTATACATAGAAAGCCCCAATAAATCTACAACAAAGTTTCCAGAGCTTATAAATGAGTTAAGTAAAGTGGCAGGTTATAAGATCAATGTGCAAAAATCAGTAGCATTTCTGTACACCAATAATGAGCAATCTGAGGAGGAAACCAAGAAAAAATCCCATTTCCAATAGTAACTATAAGAATCAAATACCTAGGAATAAATTTAACTAAAGATGTGAATGACTGGTATGCAGAAAACTCCACAACACTGTTAAAGGAAATCAGAGAAGACATAAATAAATGGAAGAATATTCCCTGTTCATGGATAGGAAGACTAAACATCACTAAGATGTCTATCCTACCCGAACTGATTTACAGATTTAATGCAATCCCAATAAAAATTACCAGAACATTTTTTTACTGAATTTAAAAAGCTAACTATGAAATTTATTTGGAAGGGCAAGAGGCCCTGAATAGCCAAAGATATATTGAAAAAGGAAAATGAAATCAGAGGAATCATACTACCTGACTTTAAAACATACTACAAAGCTACATTAGTTAAAACTGCATGGTATTGGCACAAGGATAAACATATTGACAAATGGGACCAAATTGAGAGTTCTAATATAGACCCTCACATATACAGTCAACTAATACTCAACAGGGTCACCAAGCCCATTCAACTGGTATAGAATGGCTTCTTCAACAAATGGTGCTTGGAGAACTGGATATCCATATCCAAAAGAATAAGAGAGGAACACCATCTCACAGCTTATACAAAAATTAACTCAAGATGGTTCAAAGATCTAAATATAAGAGTCAAAACCATAAAGACCTTGGAAGATAATGTAGGGAAACATCTACAGGATCTTGTATTAGGAAATGGTTTCATGAACTTTACACCTAAAGCACAAGCAACAAAAGAAAAAATAGATAAATGGGACCTCCTCAATATTAAAAACTTTTGCACCTCAAAGGAGTTTGTCAAGAAAGTGAAAAGGCAGCCTACACAATAAGAGAAAATATTTGGTAACCATATATCTTATAGGGGCCTAATATCCAGCAAATACAAAGAAATCCTACACCTCAAAAGTAAAAAGACAAACAACCCATTTAAAAAAGGGGCAAGTGTCTTGAATAGACACTTCTCCAAAGAAGAAATACAAGTGGCTAAAAAGCACATGAAAAGATGTTCAACATCACTAGCTATTAGGGAAATGCAAATCAAAACTATAATGAGGTATCATCTTTTACCCATTAGACTGGCGGCTATTAAAAAAACAGAGGACTACAAGTGTTGGAGAGCATATGGAGGAATGGGAACCCTTATCCACCACTCTTTGTGGGAATGTAGAATGGTACAGCCACTGTGGAGGACAGTTTGGCAATTCCTCAGAAAGTTGACTATAGAACTGCCATATGATCCAGCTATCCCACTGCTGGGTATATACCCAGAAGAATTGAAAGCAGGGACATAAACAGATATATGTACACCAATTTTATAGTGGCATTATTCACTATTGCCAATAGTTGGAAACAACCCAAATGTCTATCAACAGATGAATGGATAAGCAAATTGTGGAATATACATACAATGGAATATTACTCAGCTGTAAGAAGGAATGCAGTGTTAACACATGGTATAACATGGATGAATCTTGAAGACCTTATGTTGAGTGAAGCAAGCCAGGCACTGAAGGACAAATATTATATATGTCCTCACTGACATGAATTAGGTAAATGAGCAGACCCATAGAACTAGAGTCTGGAAGAAAGGTTTACCAGAGACAGAAAGGGAGAAGAAGGTTTTGAGCCAATGCCCATATGGACAAAATCTGTGATAAGGTGGAAGCATGTAGTTGTTCAGTGGATAGGCATGACAGTGGTGCAGTGATGCTATTGGGTTGGGCTGTGCTGGTTTGTGAGGTGGGTAGGGTGGGTAGGGTGGGTTGGGTTGTCCATGGAACTGGGGGGAGGGTTGGAGGAGGGAGCTGGTGAACTCTGGGGATTTTCAGGTATGTGGTTGAAACTACAACATTGGGAATATTCTTTTGGCAAATATGGCAGGGGAGGTTATTGGTTTAGGGTATTGGATGTGGGGAAATGCAGGACAGGGCACAACTGGGGCAGGCCTTTAGGGTGTGTGTGAGCATTCATCTTGTCATAGTGGGTTGTATTAGTAGGTGGAAACCCACATATTGAGTGTGAAGCTATTGGATGCTCATCCTGGGGAGTCCTGCTATGTTCTCAGTCCCTCGAGAACATAGGCAGTGCCTAATAGGGGATGAGAGCAGTATGTCAGACCCTTAATGTTGTTTCAAGTAACTATGAATCTTGTTCTTCAGGGAGTGAAGCTTGGTGGTTGCTGTGGGTCCTGAGGGGAGGGGGGGGAGGAATAGAATAGATGGAACATGGGGCATTTTGGGGGTGATGGAATTGTACTACATGATCTTGCAATGATGGATACAGGCCATGTTAAATTTCATTAAAATTTATAAAAATGTATGGCCCAAAATGTAAACAATAATGTAAATCATTGACCATGGTTAGTAGCAATGTTTCAATATTTGTACATCAGTTGTAACAAATGTACCATCCATATGTAAAACGTTATTAATAGGGGAAAGGAGAAAAGGGGAAGGATGTCGGGTATATGGGAATCTCCTATATTCTATATGTGAATTTTCTGTAACCTAAAGCTTCTTTGAAGACAAAATGAAAACAATAAGGCATTGGGAGAGTAAGTGGAAGAAAATATCACCATACATACAAGACAACAGATCTTACAGTGATGAAAGACATCAAAAAATTAAAAAAATATAGTTTTTCATTATTTTTTATTATTCCAAATTAAAAAAAAATTTGTATTTCATTTCTTATTTAAAAAACTATCATTATTATTTCATTTTCTTATTAATTGTATTTGGTTATTTTGTTGGCTTCATTTTTGAAGAAGTTTTGGATCACAGAAGGGTTACAGCTATGACAGGGGAGGATCATTGGTGTTGGGTGTCAGTGATGGGGAATACATGGGAGGAGGTTCACCTGGAGCATACCTATAAGGCATATAAATGTGTTCAAGTGTTCATGGGGCATTGTCACAGTGGGTGGAGATTCACACAATAACTGAAAGTACATTGAATTCCCATCCTGGGGAGCTCTGCCACATTCTCTAATGGGATAGCAAGAATCCCCCGAGTATAAGGGCAGTAACTACTGAAGGAGGTGGTCCATTGATGGGCCCTTGATATTGATGGCTGTGCTTATGAACCTTAAGTCTTGAAATGGAAACTTAGCCTAGTATTATAGGGTGCCTAAGAGTTACCTCCTGAGAGCCTCCTTGTTGCTCAAATGTGGTGTCTCTCTAAAGCCAAACTCAGTATATAAATGCATTACCTTCCCCCCCAGCATGGGACATGACTCCCGGGAATGAGCCTCCCTGGCACTGAGGGATTGCTACCAAGTACCAACTAGCAATGCAACTGGAAAAACACCTTGACCAAAAGGGGGAATGGGTAAAGACAAATGATTTTATATGGCTAAGAGATTTCAAAGTGAGTCAGGAGGTCATTCCAGAGGTATCGCTTATGTACTTCTCAGCAGGATCTCGTTGACTGCCAAAGTAAATACTACTGCAAATAGTGGTGCTCCTGTGGACCCTGGAGACATCCAGACACTATAGGCAGGGCAGACAGCTCAGGAGTTTGGCACCCTGCCAGTGGGCCCTACTTTGGAATTTATGCTCCCCAGTGTGACAGAGTTGGACTCAGTTGTGGTTTCTCTACACATGGCTCTTCTGCCCCTTCTATTTGAACCTATAGTTAGTACTAGAGTTGATAGGTGTATGTCTAAGAGACTTACATCTTTGGGCTGTCCATGTGCCAGCTGGGCCCTGAATCTCAATTGAGTTGCAAACCTACTCTCCAGTTCATTGGACTACCCAGGACAACTAACAAGGAGATGATGATGGACAAGGACCATCCCAAGGAACAGAGAAAGTCTGCAACTGCAAGCAAGATAGTCTCGTCCATCTGCCCCCTGGGACTTAAGCCCCCTCTCAATTAGAGGTGGAGTGGACATCACCATCCCAGGATCCTCAGAATTAGGGAATGAACAATGGAATAGAGTAGAATACCAATTCTACTATAGACTTAGTGTGATTACAGCAATGGAAGGACTTATATTGTTGATGTGGACGCAGTGGCCACTGAGGGTTCTGAGGGGAGGGAGAGGGAAAAATACGTAATATAGGGGCATTTTTGGGACTTGGGAATTGTCCTGAATAACATTGCAATGACAGATACAGGCCATTATATATCTGGCCATAACTACAGTATTGTGTGGGAGAGAGTGTAAACTACAATGTAAACTATGGTCTGTGCTTAGTGGCAAAGCTCCAAAATGTGTTCATCAGTTGTAATGAATGTACCATGCTAGTGAAGGATGTTGTTGATTTGGGAAAACTTGGGAGGGGTAGGGAGCAGGGCATAAGGAAATCCCCTATATTTTTAATGTAACATATATGTAATCTAAGTATCTTTTGAAAAAACAACAACACTATATTAAAAAAATAAAGTGTATGAGATAAAAAATCTGTGTATTCTTTTCATTTGTATTTTAATGATGCTACAAATAAAGTCCTATATAAACAGAGCTACATGCATTTCAACATCCTAGCTCCTTTGTATGCATATGAAAATAATATCTGCGTCATAGACATCTTTTCTACTTGTTTTTCCTGGTACATTTGCTTCATTGAATAAGAATGGGAAAAGTACCAAATGTTACAGTGCTCTAAGAGACATCATACAACTGACTCACTAAGCCACAGTGACTATAATAAAATAACAGCTAATATAAAAAGCAAGAAGTGGAGTCATTTCTGTCGGTAATATCTTCACATGTGTATGCCACAGACCTTCTGATACAAAGTCCTGAAAACTGAAATAAAGATGTTGCAGCCTTTTAAAAAAATGTGCTTTTCTATTCAATCTAAAGCAGCAGTCCTTTCCAGATTCTGATTATGCCAGGTAGCTCCATGAGCCCCACCAACTCTTCTCCCAACAGCAATTGATATGATGGCAAGGTCATTTTTCCCATGATCCCCTTAGCAATGACCAGCCTCACCTAGTCTAACTCTCCAGCCTCATTTCCTATGGTTCTTCTCCACTTTAATTCTAGCCTTGGTTAGCATACCACCCATCTACGAATATCTTATACATGTCCAATTTTCTATGCCCTTGGACTTTGTCAACAAATGATTCAAAGTTAAAGATATAATTTAGTCATACTGAGTAGAGTTACTTTATCCTTCTTTTGAGCCCTATCATTTCAAAAACAGCTTAAAATATGTTGATGGCCTCCCATAAAATTCAAAGGCATGGCTATGTTTTACATACTTTTGAAACATCTAGTCCTGTTTGCCTTTCATCTGTCGCTCAGGTTTGCTGTTGGTCATACTGGTCTTCCAATTTCTCTAAAGCTAAGCATCAGGGCTTTGTTAGATTTCATTCTCTCAACAGGGATCAAGCACAGGATTCTCCCTATTTCCCATTGCCCACTTCTTACTTGTCCTTCTGATGTCAGCTTCATTTACAATTAGAGACAGCCAATCAGGGTAGTTAATTTTTTTCTGGAGGAAAAAAATGCCATGATTCATATCTGATTTCCTTTTCTTTCTAGAGGTTTGGCATTGAAAAGTTTGCCTTACCTCTAAAGTTTTAGTCTTGTCCATAAAAATGTGAATAATAATGTTCACTCACAAGGCTGTTAAGAATACTACATAAGATAATTCAATGAATTACTTGAGAATGGAAATGATGGTAAAATTTTTGAATCTCTCCAAAGGTCCCATAAAAATACACATAGCATCTGTAGAACAACAAAGAAATAAACAATCAACATAACCAAATTGGAAAATGATTTTATTTTCTACAGTATATTGACACTAATTAAGGGAGCCACAAAATACAAGAATGTGGCCATCAGTATCATCATCCACTCTAATTGCCTGGCATTAAAAATGTACAGGATGAAGCAAAGGGAAACACCTGGACATCTACTGATAATTCCCAACACGAGCGCACACACACACACAGGTGCTCACTTGAAACCTTAGGAAACCAACTGGAAAACAGCTGCTGAAACTGGGAGGGGTTTTGTAAACTCCAGATAGTGGTGAATGCAGGGGATAGCATGATTCTGAAGGGGCTGGAGAGTCTGAGTCACATGAACTCCCAATATCAGTCACTCAAAGCTCCCTTCAGGAAAATCCCCGCACTGTGGAGAGTTACAGTAGAGAGAAAGAAAAGAAAAGTCCAGATAAGAGTAGAGGAGAGAGACAAGGTTAGGAGCCATGGGACGTAAGAACAAATTCTCAACACCACACCAAAACAATGGAAGAGAGGAATCTAGGGCTATGAAGTGAGGGAAAAAAATAATATAAAAGGAGTAATGAAAGGACTACGATAAAATTTTATAAGTGTTTAAGAGAAAAGGAGAATAAGTAGCAGATTAATATTTCTACATCAATGCAGGCATGCCAGAAAGATATGACCACAAAAGAGATAAGAATTATAGCATATTCAAAACAAGCTAAGCTATATAAAGACTATTAAGCAAAATGTAAGATTTGACTTAAACAATAGGAAGAAAAACTTGGAAATGTGCTCAATCTATTTTATAGATAAAATAAAATAAATCACTTCGGAAATTAAAAGTAAATGTAAAAGACCAGAAGAATGAATAAAAATGCCAAAAAGATAAAGAAGCGTAAAAATGATTTGAGAGAAAACGAGACATTTAGAAGATCTGCGAGAACATTCAGTATAACAGGTGTCTCCAAAAAAATAGCAAAATATATTCAGTCCTACAAACACCAAGAATTATGTAACCCCTGTCCCTCCATGTACTCAGGTGAAAAAACTCAAATTTGGTTAAACCTTTCTACATACCTATCAATAACTGCCAAATCTCTATTTCCAGCTCTGACCTTTTCTAAAAATTTCACCTGCTTCCTTAGCATTTCCACTAGGCTAAAGGGCATGACAAACACAACATGATGGAAATATAACAATTTCCTCCATAAATTGCTCTTCTCCTATCTCCTCCATGTCAGTCAACAAAGCCACCATTTAATGCCAAATTACTCAAGCTGATTCTTATGCAAATGTCTGATAGCAGGTTATATTGGGGGGAGGGGTGAATGCTTTCTCCAGTGAGAGCCTTGAGCCAAAGAAATAGACAAAAATACAGGTCTGGGGGTGGGCGGGGGGGGGGTTACTTTACACTTGGGTCCAGAGAGCTCCTTAGAGCAATACCTTGATGGGAGCAGGACAGCAGAATATCTCATAGTTGCTCCTATTGGTCAAAGTCTTCCTCATCTCAAGGGGGCAAGGAACTTGATGATAGGACCTGACGGTCAGGAAGCAACAGCCCCCAAATTGCCTGTGTGTGGCTAGAACCAGCAGGAACTCAGGCCACTGTGACGGGAATCTTCCTCTTGCCCTTTCCCCTTTGCTGAAAAAGTGTTTGATAACCCAATGGTCATGATATATCTCATAATCCCTTGTTTGACCACCAGCCCCAGGTTTCCAACTCTTAACAATGGCCCTGGGAATAAGGGTCACTTATTCCTTCAGGAAGGGCTAGAAGCTTCTTTCTTTCAGTCAGGCACCATGAAATATAAACCTCTTCTCCCCTCCTATCTCAGCTCACACCCTTGTTTTCCAAACCCTAGGTCTTTTATAGGCCCTAGGGTCTCAGAAGCAAGGACAAAAGTCCTGTCTCTACCCTGCAAACCAAAGGCAAGGAGAGGCCCTCTCAGGTGCCCTTGGCCCAGACCCTCCAGTTCAGTGGGATGGGCTGGCAGGAGGCCAACAGCTTCTTTTAATGGGCAGAACATATTGTCTAGTGATTAATCACTTCCTCTATAAATTAAGGAAAGGTACCTTTACTGAGACCAATGACATATTAAGAAGTCTTTGAAGCAGTAAATCCCCTCTCAACATTCTCTGAGCAGTAATGGTGTTGTTCAAGTCACAGAGAAATATACAGCTGTCATTTTCTGAGGTGACACTTTCCTGGAAAGCAAAATTTCACTAGCTAAAGCCACAGCAGGGAGGACTTTGGGGAGGGTCAGCACCTTCGGTCTGGCAGCCATGTTCCCCTCAGTTCTCATTTAGCAGGAAGACTTGGCTGACTTGGAAAGAAAGAGATCCAGAGTTGGGCTGTTTGAAAAACCAAACTGTGGATAATCTATCCCTTGAGACTGCTAATTGCATACTTTGAAATGCATAGGTTATTTATACTCTATTTTGATTGGGACAGGAGGCTAGCTGACTGCTGATTGACACAGGAGGGATAGAGAGACAGAGAGGAGGAGTGGAGGAAAAGGAACGCCATACTTCTGTTCAGTCATTTAGTCCATTTAGGTTACAATGTTAGGGGAGACAGGGCAGGAGCAGTTTTAATGGGGCCTCTGAGACTGTGGTCCAAGCAGTGTCACTTAGGGACCGAAAGACTAAATGCTAATTGGTGCTGAGAAAGAGCCATTTTCCCCAGTATGAAAGGAACTCCTTTGGTCCCTTTAGGACTGATCATCTTTGGAGCACAGGAGCTGGAACACAGACTCAGGCATTGCTGGTCTCACAAACACAGTGAGTAGACAAGAGTGAGGCAGAGCAGGAGAGAACATTAGAACAGACATGGTATCTGACAGACTGGGAGCAACCCCGGAGACTCTAAGATTCCTGGGAGGGCTCTGAGGACGTATGTGACCTACTTTGTTTTCCTTAAGAAAACAGAATTGAAGAACTGGGTGGTGTTAGGCTGAGTCTGGGGCCCTAGTGTGGAAAGAGCATGGGCCAAGGGCTCAAAGCCCTGAGTTCAGGCCCTGCTTCTACCGTTTACAACACGTGAGATTTTGACAAAATGATTTCTTTCTGCTGAGCTTCAATTTTAACACATTTGAAATGAGGAATTGGGGGCTAAAGATCTATTAATCTCTTCCAACTCCAGGCGTCAAAGTGTTTCTCCACTTCTCAGCCAAAGGGATCCCTCGTAAAAATTCACACATTCAGATCAACTCGTTCTGCTGCTTAGAACTTGTCAGTCCCTTCCCACTGCACATGGAATGAAACCCAAGTAGGACTCCTGGCCTCAAGGGCCTCCTGATCTGGCTTGCTTCCCTGCCTTCCCTCCTCTCCCATCACTTCTCCTGAAACTCCCTGAAGCTAAATTCATCTCAGCATTTAGAAATATTTAGCTCAGAAATGTGTTTATCAAAGAGACCCATAAATAAAATGGCATCTCCCACCCAGCTATTGTCTCTCATGGTTCCCCATTTTACTTTATTCATGGTGTTCTTCACTCTGTAATTACCTTGCTTGCTTGTTTATTCACTGTGACTGTCCATTATTAGGATGTAAACCCTATGAAAATAGGAACCTTCTCTTACTCAGAATTTAGAACAGCTTCTGACCCAGTGTGTATTAAAAATCCTGTATTCAGTGTAACAAATAAATGAATAATAACTCAGCATCTTGATTATTGTCTGGACCAGGAGTGGAAACTGGGGCTCACAAGCAATAAGTCACTTACTTGTCCAAGTCACAGAGACAGTATTTAGCAGTCAGGGAATTGAAAGTCAGAAAAGCCTAGACCTTGAGTTTCTGCTATCTGCTTTTCCTCATACTTTATAATGTTACTGCCACTCCTGAAAGACCTAGTTTTGTGACTTTTTAGGTCCAAGTAATTCCTGTCATGGAGTGTAAATTTGCTTTCTCCTACTCTTGGCAGACAACTGAGAGAAGGGAGGTAGCGTCATTTAGAGGACACATAAAATCAAGGTCCTTGCCACTTACAGTCAATAAAATCTGCACGATGCATTTTCCATGGCTGTTCTGGATAAATTCCAGTTCCAGCAATTAGCTTTAACACATTTAAGTGCCCCCCCACACTTTAAATTGCTTAGTGTATTCCAAATGTCCAGCTAATTTGCAGTACATTACTAACTGTGAACTGTGAATGTCAACTTTCCCCAAACCCAAAAAGAGAAGACATTCCAAGGAGAGAGATTCATATATTATAGTACATTTGATGGATAGAAACTCATGAGGGTATGTACAAGGGAGGGAGGGTAGAAGGTATAGGTAGTAGAGGTAAAGAAGGAATAAAACCCAACAATGATGATAAAGAAGAAAAAGAAGAGGATGAAGATTTGTTGCATTTTAATGCTAATTATGGTCTTCGTTTTATTCTATAAATTTTGACTTATTAGATCATTTACTCCTCCAAAAATCCTATGAGGTAGATACTATCTCAGTTTTGCAGAAGAGCAAACAGAGTTTAAGAAAATTGTCCAGGATCACGGAATTATTTTGTATGTTAGAAGGAATCAGAACCTTGAACTATTGCATCCAGAATCTGCATTTTTAAGCACAGTGATATAAAATCTGATGGCAAAATGGATCTTAAATTGAGGTTTGGGGTAGAGAAATGGAGAGATAATTGCTTGCCTGTGCCTACAATACATTAAAGAAGTTCCCTGGCCTCAAATATCATCTATACTGGTCCATCAATGATAAATAAAATGGTTTTAAAGATACTTTTTCATTGTGGTAACTAAGGTATAACTAACATCTGATTTCAGAGCAAATACTTTATAGTTTGCTGTGCATATTTTTTTAAAGATTTATTTTGTTTATTTATTTCTCCCCACCCCCCTCGTTGTTTGCATTTGCTGTGTCTATTTGTTGTGTGCTGGTCTTCTCCTTTTTTTTCCGGAGGCTCTGAGTACCGAACCTGGGACCTCCCATGTAGGAAGGAGGCACCTAATTGCTAGAGCCACCTCCACTCCCTGCTTTGTTGTGTTTCTCATTATGTTTTTCCTCTGTGTGTCTTTTGTTGCATCATCTTGTTGCATCAGCTTGCTGCACCAGTCCGTCGCATCAGCTCACTGTCTTGCTTGTCTTCTTTAGGAGACCTCCAATATGGTAGGAGGAAGCTCCATTGTTTGAGCCACATCCACTTCCCATGCTGTGCATATTTTGAGGAACTTTGTGTATCTCTCCTCTCTTCTGGGTTCTAAAAAATGGAAATGAGGAGAGGCATCCTAAATAGCAAACCTGAAATAGAAAACTCAACTTAGACCACAGGACCAAGGAGGAATTTCTATTTTTTTTTCTCAACTGAAATGGACTGAATCCTCATATAGTCACAGGATGAGAACAGAAAGCAAGGTGGTCTGATAAAGCAGGTTTAGCCTGGTCCACTCACGGAATGGAAGACACAGCCAAAGAAGAACTTCAGGTATTCTCTCTCCATGCAATTCAGAGCACAGGCAAGAAGTTAAAGGTTAAGTGATTGGACTTACCCCATTAGATAAGTCACTCCTCTGGTAAGAAAAAGAATGAAGATTAGAGAGGTGGAGGGTGGGAAGGAGTCTTTCAAATACCCTTAACTCATTCCTGTAAACAAAAGAGCAGGGCAAGCAGCACTCCCCATGCAATCCACCAGTCCTTTTCAACTGATACACATCTAAGAGAAGACGGTAACGACTAAACTAAAGTCATAATTAGTCAGAACTAAAAGTCAGAATTAGTTGATACAGAGGATCAGGAGATGTTCTGCATGTGGGCACCAATTGGAAAGGCCTGAACTCTGCCTGGATCCGTGTTGGTTGGGTGTCCAAACACAGCATGAAGGCCTGATCTGAATGTAATGTGTATGGATGTGATACCATGTAGAGGGCGAGTGATTTGAAAAGGGAACTGAAAAAATGCTGAAGACACCATTTCCTCCATCCTGATTTTACTGGTGGAATCCAACTCCAGCATAAAAAGTAGACCAAAAATATTTCATTCTATTGTTAAGAATACCAGCTTCAGCTGTCATGATTTTATACATTTTTCTGAGCAGCAACCATCATTTATTTACCTCTATGTAGGGAAACTAAATAATCAGTCATAACAATCCAATGAATAGTTAATCTGATGATTAAATGATGTTGAGCAACTTTTGATATACTTATTAACTATTTGGTAATCCTCTTTTGTGAAGAAACTGTTCACAGTTTTGGCCATGCTATAATTGGGTTTTTTGGATTTGCCTATTGAATTTTGAAAGTTAATTATAAATTCAAGGTATTCATCATAATATTGTTCTTACATTGCCTATTTTTGATGGCAGGGCACCCAGGATGTAACACATCACTCCTTAGAATATCATTGCCAATTTTTGATAATTAATTGAAACTTAGTATAAAGTTTAAAATGAAATATTGTTCCAAGCTTTTGAAATATAGTATCAATGGAAACAAACTAAATTTGGCATTTCTAATGTCATTAAATATTACTTGGATGAGAAGAGAAAAATATTGTGAATATACGAGTCAAATTTTCATAGGTGAATCATTTCATTAAAGAGTTTTGGTTATCAGGTGTTGCTCAGAGAATTTTCTTTTAGGACTCTATATCCATTTATAATTTTGAGATTATACATGTAAGTATGGAAGTTTGATACTTCCTTTAGATAAACATTTTCACACATTTTCAAAAAAAAATTTGTATTTCCATCTTGATGAACTGCTTTGGCAGTAGTAATAATTTCACTTGAAAATGTATGGGTGGATTAATTTGGCCCCTGCACAAAAAATATAATAATGTATGTTGGTGCTTACAAGTTAACAAGCACTGAGATATGTTAGCTTTTATTCCATTTTTCCTTGATTTATATGGGTAATATGAATTAATCCATGCTTGGCATCCCAGTTAATGGGCTTGGGTACTCTAGATGCTTGGTTTAATAGAGAGGATGGGATAGGGATATATAAATATTAATATATGACTATTGGAAGTTTATGTTTTTGTAATAAAAATCAGTATTTATAACCATTTTATGTTTACAGGTTCTGTTCATTGGTGAATTTTGACTCTTTTTTTCTTATTTTCTGCTTTCATTCATCTTTGAGCTCTTATACAGACTAATCAGGAAGTTGGGAAGCACTCAGAACCACAGATTATCAGATTTTTAGGAACCATGGGGACCAGCTGATTCTTCATGTGACAAAACTCTCAGAGTAGTACAAGGTCATAAGTTGGAGGTATAGTAGAACTGAAGACTCAGATCTCCAGAATCCACAGTTAATCCAAGGTAAATCCATTAAATTCCATTAAACTTTCTTTTAATATATTTACCAAAAAGGCAGAGTAGTTGAACATATATTTGTTTATATTCATAACCATGTTATGTCCCATGAATTGTGCTTTGGCACTGGAAATGCAGTTGTGAATATGATAGACACAATTAGTGACCTTGGGGTAAAAGGTAAGACATTAAGACATTCAAACAGTATTCTAAACAGGAATCTGTTGAACAGTTTGAAGAAAAATTTGACAGGATTAGATTTGCACATTATTAGGCTCTTGCTAGATTCAGGATAGAATAGATGGACAAGAGTGCAGACAGAGAGGATGGTAGTGGCAAAAGATAAAGGGGACCTGAGCACAAGTCATGAAGTAGGGCATGGAGAGATGTCTGGGAAATATTTAGACTTAATTTGAGGTTTACTTGCAAGTGGGGGATAAATAAAGGGAGGAGTCAAAGATGACTTCTCATTTTCTGACTTAAGCAACTTTGTTGATGATGTTGATTTTCATTTTTGGGGAAGTGAATGTATTCAGTTATGTTGACAAACTCAAAGAGAGACATCCATGTAGCAATGGGATGTTAAATTTTGGGCATACGTTGTAGAATCATGGGAAAGGATAGTATCAACAAAAGAATGGAAGTGATAATCAATGGATCAAGGATAGAATTTAAAAAATCAGCTCAGGGCTCAACCCTTAGAGCACCAAATATGATGAATGGACAAAGGAAGAAAAGGGAGAAAGTCCTGCAAAGGGGATTGGTCACCAACTTAGGGGAAAAAATGAAAAAAATCAATTTATGAAAGAGGTAGTTAAATGCTGTTAAATGTGTTAAATACTGCCAAAAGCACAAGAACGATAAAGGTTGAAAAGAGTCCACTGAGTTTCAGCAAAAGAGAAATTATTGGTGATCAGGGAATGAGAAGTTTCTGTGAAGTGCTGGGGAGAAAGAAATTGGATTACAGTGAGTTGAAGAATATATGGCTACAACAGCTATAGATAATTTTTCAAGAACTTTCTTGGAGTGATCTATGGATCACATAGAGGGGGATATGAGATCCAGGGAAGGTATTTTACCTACTTTTTAAAAATAATTTTTTAAAGGAGTGGGTGAAAATAAGAGTTGGAGGTAACCAAGAAGACAAGGTCCCTGAAAGGGCAGAGGGGATGGTTTTCAACATATAAATGGGATGATTAACCTTGGCAGGAGAATGTATATATTTTTCACTGAAACAGGAGAAAAAGAAGAGAAAAAACTTACTGATGAAGGCCAAATTATAGGTGTTGTGGTAGTATGTGGACATTTTAAAAAGAATTCTATTTTTATCTTGGATTTGGGGCTAGCAGGCCCTTTGAGATTGGGCCATAATTTGTGCAGGGGATTTACTGTGGAACACAGTTTCATTTGTGTTACCCCTCATTCTTTCCTTGCCTGTAGTCTCAGCCATAATCAGTTCTGAAAATCTAACCTGGTAGACAGGTTATTTAAACCAGCAATAAGTGTCATACCTACCATTCAGGAATCTTTTGCTTGGATTGATAATTGTGTCATTAGTGATCTTTATAAATGCAGTTTGGATACTCACAGCTATTTCATCCTTATCTGCCTGGTTTTGTATTAATGCCATGCTGAATGTGGGTCTTCTGCTCAGTAGCTACATGACTTTATACTCTTCAAACTTTCTGACCCAGTTTCCTTATCAATAAAATAAGGAAAATAATATATTTTTATAGGGATCTAATTAGGTTCTAATTGTGAATATCTAATGAGACAAGAAATGGAAAAATATTTTAGTTACAAGGAAAAGAAACCCAGCACCAAATTACATTAAGTAAAAAAGAAAAAACACTATCAGGGGATTGGACTCTCTCATGCAATTCAAGGATTGGAAATTTGTCAGACTCAGGAACAACTGGAACCAGGGATTTTAACATCACCAGCAATCTCTCCTTGTCTCTTGACTCTGCTCCCCTCTCCAAGGCTACATTATTTTTTTTCTCCCTTTTATATGCAGAATTTTCCCTACTATTTCTCTGGTCCACGTGACAGAACATATGGCCACCTCTGGTTCCACATTTAATTTCTCCCCCAACCATTGGAGCCACAAGAAGCCTATTTGAGTCCAAAAAATTTGAGGGGAAATTAATAATACAGTTTGGCTTAGATGTTTACCCCAAATCAATCAACCCTGAATGGAGGTTTAAGAAAATATACCGATCCAAGATAGCAAGGTAGGAAATGGCAGGCTGCATTCTTCCTCTAGAAACTGTGGGAAGGTAGGCAGGCTTGCCAGGCATAAGGGAAGCCTTCATGTCACAGGGGCAATAGGAGAGGGTGGCAGTAGAGGGAGGGTTCCCAGCTGGGTACTGAGGAAAAGAGAGAATGCCCAGCAGAACCTGGAGAACAAGGTAGCCTACCAGCTGGCTCAGGGGGAGAGGAAAACCACCCAGCTGGTCCTAGAGGAAGGGGAGCCATGGCCAGCTCTGGGGAAGACTGGAGCTGCTGAGAAATGAGACTACCTGTGCCCAGCCTACTTAGGGTAGGGAAGAGCTGGGTGAGCTGCAGGAGGAGCTGCAGGGTCAGAGCTGAGGGAACTTAGCAAAAGGTTCTCTCTCTCTCTTACAAATTCCCTTTTTTTCCTTTATGTGGGTACTGGTGGGAAGCTGGCTCTGGGATGACTGTTTGGTAGGTACAAGCAGCTATATGGGAATAGACTAGTGAGTCACTGGTGGCCTGAGAGGGAGGCTGTATTTTTGTTGATGTCGTTGTTTGCTTTTTGGTGGGTGATGGATTGGCTAAACTAGGTCACCTGAGAGGCGGAGCCTAGCTGGAGGTCTGTGAGGGAGACCCAGACTTTTATTGCCTTTTACTTTGCTTTGTTTGTTTCTTCTTCTCCTTTTTCTTATTTTCATTCCTTCTTTTCCCATTTCTCTTGTTTTTTTTTTTTAATTTTTCCCTTTTTTCTTTTTCTTTTTACTCTCCTTTTATCTTTTGTTTATTATTTTACCCTCTTTTTCCTTGTTTTTATTTTCTCTTTACTTCCTCTTTTTATTTTTCTTTATTCTTTATATTTCTTTCATTTTTCCCTCTTCTTTTCATCCATCCTGCCTTCCCTGTTTTGTCTGTCTTTTTACTCTTCTCACTTATCTGGACTTTTATTTTATTTTATTTTATCTTACCTTATTTTTTTGTGTTTCTTTTTTCCTTTAAAAATTTTTATTCCTGTTTACTATTTTCCCTTCTTATTATTTATTTTTCTCTCTTTTTTGTTCATTTTCATTCCTTATCATTTCTTTTTTCCTCTTCTTTCTTTCCTTTTTTGTGGATCTAATATTTTTCTACTGAACTCAGGCAACTACATTAATATAGAATAAGCAGAACCAAGTGATAAAGAGGACTCCTAAAACAAAGTCAAACAAAAATAAAACACTTGACTAGAAAGAGAAACTAACCAACTGAATAAGACTATCAAATAAACAGATGCCTAGACATCAGCAAAAAATTGCAAGACATACTAAGAAGCAGAAAGTTATGGCACAGTCTAATGAACAAATTAAAAATCAGGAGGAAATATACAATGTGGAACAACTAATCAAGGATGTCCAAACAAAAAACATTAATCAACTCAAAGAAATGAAGAAAGAAATGAAGGTTGTCAAGAAGACACTGGGAGAACACACAGAAGAAATGGAAACATATAAAAAGATCACAGATCTTATCTTGATGAAAGACACAATGCAAGAAATTAAAAATACACTAGTAGCACATAACAGTGGATTTGAACAGGCAGAGGAAAGAATTAGTGACATCAAAGATAGGACATCTGAAATTAAACAGAACAGATAAACCAAAAAAATGGAAAAATTTCATCAGGGACTCAGGGAATTACATGACAACATGAAACACACAAACATATGCATATGGGCATCCTAGGAGGAGAAGAGAAGGGAAAGGGGGCAGTAGGAGTGTTTGAAGAAATTATGGCTGAAAATTTCCCAACTCTTATGAGGGACATGAATATACATGTCCATGTATATATTATATGCTTTGGAATATAGATAGAAAATGTTCCAAAAAAGTTATTCAGAAATGTCTTTTCACAATATGAACAAGAAACCTGTATAAAAGGGGTGAAAGGAGTACCTTTTATGAAATTCTGAAGCAGAATAAAGATGACAAAAAAAAAAAAATCAATCTGGAATATGGAAATAATTTGTTCTAAAAAAAAATCCTACAGTAAACCATAGCTAATTAATTCCTCCAAGGAAAGTATGAGGTAGTTTTAGCCTCATAATTAAATCTATTGCAGCTTGGAGTATTTTTTTTTTAATGACTGATCTTATTTTTGTCACTTGGTGACTTGGAACTACTTAGAATCCAGATAAAATTTCATTTTCTAATGTTCACCATTTTAAGGCATGGAATTCATCTAAAAATGAAAATTTTTGTTTTGTTGTTTTGTGGTTCCTTTTGTATCACCTTGAAATACCTTTTTAAACTCATGATTATAAAGACTTTCCATACCAAATCTGCCATTTCAAATGACAGCCAAGTTGAAGAGTTACCAGCCTGAATAAAAATAGTCCATTATACAATTGGTATGGGAAGATAAAAGGAGCTCAATGATATTGTACCTTAGAAAATTCTCCAAGCAGGGTTTGTCAACTATTCAGTGGACTGCTTCATTCTCCCCAAACTGGTACCATAAAGTTATATTACAGGATGCTACAGCAATGAGCATAATTATACTCCAAGCACACTAAATCCTAGCAGACATACCTTGAGACACATACTTATCAAATTGTCAAAAGATAATACAAAGACAGAATCCTGAGAGCAGCAAGAGGAAAGAGATCCATCACATATAAGGGAAGCTTAATAAGATTAAGTACTGATTTCTCATCTGAAACCATGGACGTGAGAAGGAAGTGGTATGACATAGTTAAGTTGCTAAAAGAAAAAAAAAAATTGCCAACCAAGAATTCTGTGTATCCATCAAAATTCTCATTCAAAAATGAGGGAGAGTTCAAAATATTCACAAATAAATAGAAATTGGATTTGTTAACAAGAGTCCTGCCTTACAAGAAATACTAAAGGGAGTTATGCAGGTTAAAAGGGAAAAAATAGGAGAGAGAAGGTTGGAGGAGTGTGTAGAAAGGCAGATTATTGGTAAGAGTAACTAAAAGGATAAAAAAGACTAAAAATAAAATATTGACATATATAAGCACAAAGAAAATATATGGCTAAAGTAAGTATTGCCTTTACAGTAATAACACTGAATACTAATGGTTTAAACCCTCCAATCTAAAGATGCAGATTGGCAGAATAGATAAGGAAATATGAGCCATCTATATGCTGTCTACAAGAAACTCACCTTAAACCCAAGGACACAAATGGGTTGCAAGGGAAAGGTTGGAAAATTATATTATGTGCAAATAGTAACAAAAAAAGGACAGAAGTAGTTTTACTAATATTGGACAAAATACACTTTAAATTCAAAACTGTTGTAAAAGACAAAGAAGGACACTATATATTAATAAAAAGGGTACTCAACCAAGAAAAAAGAAC
Organism: Tolypeutes matacus; assembly: GCA_026826555.1. Taxonomy (NCBI): domain Eukaryota; kingdom Metazoa; phylum Chordata; class Mammalia; order Cingulata; family Chlamyphoridae; genus Tolypeutes; species Tolypeutes matacus. The sequence continues at coordinate 587,701 of JAKSZT010053836.1, forward strand.
AACCATAAATATTTATGCACCTAATCAGAAAGTTCCAAAATACTTGAGGCAAATATTGGAAAAACTAAGGGGAGAAGTAGATGCCTCTACAATCGTAGTCGGGGATTTCAATACATCATCATCACTATTAGGCAGAACATCTCAACAAAAGCTCAGTAAAGAAACAGAGACCTTGAATAACACATTAGAGGAACTAGACCTAATACAGGAACTAGACTTATACAGAACATTACATCCAGGAGCAGCAGGATATACACTCTTCACAGGTGCTTATGGACTATCCTCCAGGATAGACCGCAGGCTAGGTTATAGAACAAGTCTCAATGAATTTAGAAAGATTGAAATTTTACAAAGCACTTTCTCTGACCACAATGGAATGAAGCTAGAAATCAATAAAGGATGGAGAAATGGAACAGGCACAAATGTATGGAAGTTAAACAACACATCTTCAACAATCATTGGGTGAAGGAAGAAATTGCCAGACAAATCAGTAATGATCTCAAAGTGAATGAAAATGGGATGCACCAAAAGCAGTGTCAAGAGGGAAATTTATAGCCCTAAATGCCTACATTGAAAAAGAAGAAAGAGATAAAATCAAAGAACTAACTTCACACGTGGAGGAACTAAAAAAAGAACAACAAATTAATCCCAAAGCAAAGAGAAGGAAGGAAACAACAAAGATCATAACAGAAATAAATGAAATTTAGAACAAAAAAATAAATGGCAAGAATCAACAAAACCAAAAGTCCTAAGGTCTGTAAAAAGACAAGGATGTCAACTGCCACCACCCTTATTTAACATTGTGTTAGAACAATGTTGTATTTGTTCAAGCACTCGGGCAAGAAAAAGAAATAAAAGACATCCAAATTGGAAAGGAAGAAGAACTTTCACTATTTGTAGATGACATGATCCTATATATATACAAAGTCCTGAAAAATCTACAATAAAGCTTATAGAGCTGATAAACACAAGCTCAGTAAAGTGGCCGGATATAAGATCAACATGCAAAAATCAGTGGCATTTCTGTATACCAATAATGACCAATCTGAGGAGGAAATCAAGAAAAAAAAATTATATTTACAATAGTGTATTAGTTAGCCAAAGGGGTGCTGATACAAAGTACCAGAAATCTGTTGTCTTTTATAAAGGGTGTTTATTTGGGGTAGAAGCTTACAGTTACCAAGCCATAAAGCGTAAGTTACTTCCCTCACCAAGTCTGTTGCTTTTTGTTGGAGCAAGATGTCTGCTGATGTTTGCCAGGGTTAAGCCTACCTGTTCCTCATAAGAGTCCATGGTCCCAGCTACTTCCAGTCTCAGCCTCATCTGGGATAAGTCTCATCTCTCTCTGGGGGCTCATTTCTTTCTGGGCTCAGCTGCTCTGCTCTCTCTACAAGGCCAGCTGTAAACTGTCAGGCGAATGGCTCATCTCTCTTCCTGGGGCCTCTGTCATGTCTAATGGAGCCTTCTCTCTTTCCTCATGTATCTACTTCCCTGTGTGCTTACTTCCTGGGCTCCAAGATCAAAGAACTCCTACTAACTCCTCTGCCATTTAGTTTTCTCTGTGAGTCCCCACCCACCAAGGGAGCAGGGACTCGACATCCCACTGATGTGGCCCAATCAAAGACCTAATCACAACTCAATCAAGTAAAAGTGAAATCTCTGAATCCAATACAATCTAATATGCCCAGAGGAACAGACCAGTTCACAAACATAATCTAATATCTATTTTTGGAATTCATAAACAATATCAAACTGCTACACTCCACATTCTGAATTCCAAAAAGACATTACAATATTAAAAAATATCTTAAATCAGTAACAGTGCAAGTACAAAATCATATCACAATCAATTTAAAGAAATACAGTTTGTCTTAGGGCAAAGTCCCTTTTGCTGCACAGCTCGAAACTTACAAAACCATTTATCTGCTTTCAATATACAAATGGACAGACAAAGGATAAACATTTCCATTATAATAAGGAGAAATTGGGAGGGAAACATGAGTCATGGGTCCTCTACAGTTCCATAAATTTGCAGGGCATGCTTCATTAGATGTCAAAGTCTTAGACTCATTCTTAAGATGATGTTTTCTTCTCACTGGGGCCTCATGGGGATCCACCCTTTCCACAAAGGCTTGCCCAACTGCCATTTTCTTGGTTCCACCCTCATCAAGCATCTGGGTGGTGACTGAGCTCCAGACTTCACCCTCCAAGAGTGTTGGGGTGATTGCCATACTTTACCCAATCTTTGGGTTAGAGTCTTAACCCCCTAGTACAGTTAGGGAGGATGTTGTCTCCCTAATATTTGGCATATAGGCCCAACCCTCTCAGAGCAACGAGTTGGTGACCTAGCCTTCCCTAATCCAAGGGGGGACAGATCCACTGCTCTCAGACCTATAGGATGGTGACATTAACCTCCCTAATCCTTGAGGAATGTGCTCCACCCTCTCTGTACCCTGGAGCAGCAAAACTCTCCCTGAACAATGGATGGGATTATTCAACCTCTTCAACTGCTGGGGCAAACTCACCCTCTCTTGGCCTGAGGAGATGTCTTAATTCCAGATATCAGCTTCCATTGTTTTCCTCTTAAAGTAATTTCTCCTTCAATATTTCCCTTCCATGTACCTTTCATTCCAAGCTGACAGTGGTTTTATTCACTCAAAAAGCTTGTTGGTTAAGCATGCAAGAAGCGGGGGTCCAAGCCATCAGGCAGTAAGACTTTCCACAAGTCTTTCCTAGATAACTGCATCTTCAATCCTGATTTACAAGTTCCAAGTTTAGTTAAGTCCTCAAATGGGGAGCTATTGTCTGGTGTCTTGTTTTCCAGAGGCTTGGAATTTCTGGAATCAGTTTCTGGTTTCTTTGTGCCCAACAATTCAGTCCTCAGCTTATCTCGCCCAACTAGCATTTTGCTATAAGTTGCAAGGCACATTCTCTGAGTTTACTTTGGAAAGTTCTTCACCTAATGCCCAGGCTCACCATTTTCAAATTCTGCCTTCCATAAAACACCAGGAGTTAATCTTGCTAAGTTCTCTGTAACTTTAAAACACAGATCGCCTTTCCTCCAATTTCCAATAATAGTTTCATCATTTACTTCTAAATCTTCATAAAAAGTCTCTTTAGCATCCATATTCCTATCAACAGTCTGTTCAAAGCAATTTATACTTTTTCCATCAAGCATCTCAAAATTCCTCCAAAAAATACCCCTTACCCATTTATAAAACTGTTCCAGCACTTTGGTAATTGCAAAAGCACTCTCTGGTACCAAATTCTGTATTAGTCAGCCAAAGGGGTGCTGACTCAAAGTACCAGAACTATGTTGTGTTTCAAAGGGTATTTTTTGGGTGGGGTCTCTGGGGTATAGCAGTTTGATATTGTTTATGAATTCTAAAAATAGATATTAGATTTTTTTTTGATCCTGGAGCCCAGGAAGTAAGCACACAGAGAAGCAGATACATGAGGAAAGAGAGAATGCTCCATTAGACACGGCAGAGGCCCCAGGAAGAGAGATGAACCATTCGCCTGACAGTTTACAGCTGGCCTTACAGAGGGTGAAGAGCAGCTGAGCCCTGAGAGAAATGAGCCCTGGGATAGACACAGATCCCATCTGTGGCTTAGCATGGATGTAGCTAAGACCACAGAACCTTGGGGGGAGGAGGAAGACTGAACCCTTGCAGACATCGCCTGCCATCTTACGTCAACACAAGGCAACAGATTCTAGGTGAGAAAGTGCCTCCTATGGTATCTTGAGTTGCACTCTTTAGGGCCTTATGGTTGTAAGCTTCTACTCCAAATAAATACCCTTTATAAACCCAACAGAGTTGTGGTAATTTGCATCAGTACCCCTTTGGCTGACAAATACAAATAGCAACTAAAAGAATCAAATATCTAGGAAAAAACTTAACTGAAGTTGTAAAGGACTTGCATAGAGAAAACTACAATATTGTTAAAAGAAATCAAAGACCTAAATAAATTGAAGAATATTCCATGTTCCTGGATTGGAAGATTAAATATCAATATGATATCTATCCTACACAAATTGATGTACAGATTCAATGAAATCTCAATAAAATTTCCAATGGCATTTTTTACTGAACTGGAAAACAATTATCAAATTTATTTGGAAGGGTAATTGACCTGAACAGCCAAAAACATCTTGAAAAGGGAAAATGAAATTGGAAGAATCATGCTACTGACTTTAAAGCATACTACAAAGCTACAGTGGTCAAAACTGCATTGAATTAGGGATTGTGGGAACATGGTTGATGGGTTAAATATATAAATCTTAGCTCTCACTAAAACAACAAAAAGCCTGAGGCTGCCGTGGGGACCTGCTTTGGGGCACAGCAAACCAGGACACTGCATACCAACTGCCAGAAGAGCCAGAGTCAGAGCCACAAAGAAGCCCAAACAAGTAATCTTGAGTTATTAAACCCCCCGCTGCCGGGAAGGGCTTCCCTCCCCCACCCTCGAGATATTAAGCGAAGGTAAAACTCATGGCGAATTGTATCTAACTGAGAATAAAGCAGACATCTACCTCCATGGGAAGTGCTCTGAGTCATCCAGGAAGGTACTGGACAGATAGGGAAGCCAGGAATAATTGGGGGTTGCTTACCTCGGTGGCTGGAAGGGGCACACATACTCAGCCCTCAGGAGGACAGACTAGGTGGAGACCCTAGCCCCCTGCTCCAAATGGGAATGTGACAGAAGATTCCCTGTGAGGAAGAAGGGTCTGGGAGAGCAGAGAGTGATATTTTTTTTGCAGCGAGTTTAGCCAGCTGGGCTGCCCTTGAATATCAGAAGGGATTGCAACTCGACAGGGAGAGGGGAGGGGGATTGTCTCAGGCTGGCGGTCATGCCCAGCCACCTAGGCAAAGAGAGGAATTCCCTTGGGTAGGTTACTGTCTCTGCAGTAATCAGCATCACTCCAACTGACTGCAGGGGATCTAACCTACCCAAGGGAAAATGGGTAGATAGCCTTGTGAAAGGCTAATTAACCTAAAGACTCAGAGTAGCTCAGTGGGAGAATTCCTGCCTAACATACATGAGGTCCTGATTCAATTCCTGGCTATTCCTTGAGAAGAGATCTACCAGGTTATCAGGCTTCCAGCTGAAACTTTATGACAGGGAACATATAGACATATTCTTTGTATTAGCTTTTCTTGGATCTCTTATTTTAAAAAAAAAAAGTCCATTTTCTTTTATTTCCCTTACTTTACTCACTAAACCCCAGTTCAAAACCTGCAGAGGGCAGGCTGCAGGGTGAGTAATTGAGGAACACCAGCAGCCTGACAAGATCCTTAGGGGTCTAAGAAAGAAGGCTGTTTTTCCATATTTATTATTATTTATTCTTTTGTCTCCTTTTTTCAAAAAATGAGTTGCTGCTGTCTTGTTTTTTGCTTGATTTTTGTCCCCCCCTTTCTTTATCTGCTTGTTTAATTTTGCTTTTTATTTCTTTTATTATTTTGGTTACCGATCTATTTCTTTTCACTCCTTCATCTTTATATCTTTTGTTTTCCATTGTTGTTCTTTCATTTTTTATTTGGTCTCCAATTTTTCGTGTTTGTATTTCTCCCTCCCTCCCTTTTTCTCTGTATATTTTCTCTTTTTTACTTTTTTCTTTCTCTCTTCTCTGTTTTCTTTTCCACTCTTCTCACCATTCCAGCATTTTAATTCATTCTATATACTTGTTTCTCTATTCTGTCTCTTGTTTCATTGTTTCAATTCCACTTTCCTAATCTTATTCCTCTGAGCTTCTTATTTGTGTTAATTTTTCAATTTCTTAGGTCTTGTATGTTTGCTCTCCTGCCTTTTACTACTACCATTAGTATTATTCTTTTTGTCTTCTTATCTCTTTCCTTTTATCTGGTCCTAATTTTTTTTCTTTCAAAGGAATATAGGCAGCTTTCTCTCTCACACACACACACAAAAACAGCTGAGCAGGGGCAAGATCCTGCCCATTTGAGCTGCTTTGGAAACCCACAGAGTAGGAGGCTTCAGGGCATCAATCTGGAGGGAGCGAGACGAAGAGAAAAACTCAAGGTGCTGCTGGCTTGATTCTTGGTTACTGTGTTTCTTCTTCCTTGATTTCCCCTTTTCTGTGATACCAATTTTGTATACTAAGGCTACTTCTTTTCCTTCCCTCATCAGTCTATCTTCTACTATCTGTTGTTCTTGCATTCCATCTCTGTTTGTTTAGTCCCCAAGTTTTCTGGTTTTTATTTCTACCACATCTATCCTGTTTTTTTTTTCTTTTATTAACTGTTTTTCTTTTTGTCTTTTCTTTTTCTTCCCTCTCTCCTCATCATACTGGCCCTTTAATTCAGTCTATATATTTTTCTCTATTTGGTTTCCCATTTCATTTTTGGTACCCCACTTTTCTTTCTGATTACTCTACACTGCTTACATGAGTTAAATATTCATTTTCCAAGGTCTTAAATGGTTCCTCTTTTAACAATTACTATTATTATTCCTACCATCCTTTTACTTTATACCTCTTTCACTTTCTCTGGTCCTAATTTTTTCCTCCAAGGGAACAGAGATGCCAGAAATGAAATAGAATAAGAAGAACAAAGTGTCAAAGAGAAAACTTAACACACGCACAAACACAGTAATTAAATAAAACCCTAGAGTAAGAGAGAAGCTAATCAACTGAATAAACACATGAATATAAAGAGATGACCAGAGGGCACCAAAAAATTACAAACCACACTAAGAAACAGGAAGACATGGCCCAGTCCATTGAACAAACTAAAAACCAGAAAGAGGTGTAGAACATTGAACAACAAATCAAAACTGTCCAAACAAATATCATGCACCAACTTAATGAAGTGAAGGAAGATATTAATGATATAAAGAAGACACTGGGAGAACACACTGAAGGAATTGTAAACATACATAAAAAAGATAACAGATATGATGGTGACGAATGGCACAATCCAAGAAATCAAAAAGACACTGGAAGCACATAACAGTAGATTTGTACAGGCAGAGGAAAGAATTAGTGATGTGGAAGACAATACATCTGAAATCAAACAGATAGTAGAACAGATAGATAAAAAGATAGAAGAAATCTGGCAGGGACTTAGGGACTTGAATGACAACACAAAGCACACAAACATATGCATTATAGGCATCCCAGAAGGAGAAAAGAAGGGAACAAGGACAGGAGTGTTGGAGGAAATAATGGCTGAAAACTTCCTAACCCTATTGAGGGAGATGGATGTACAAGTCTAGGAAACACAGCACACCCCAAACAGTATAAATCCAAACAGGCCTACTCCAAGACATATACACGTAAAACTGTCCAATGCTCAAGACAAAGAAAAAATACTGAGAGCAGCAAGAGAAAAGAGAACCATCACATAAAGGGAAGTTCAATAAGCTTAAGTGCTGATTTCTCATCTGAAACCATGGAGGCAAGAAGGCAGTGGTATGACATAGTTAAGGTACTAAAAGAAAAAATCTTCCAGTCGAGAATTTTCTATCCAGCAAAGCTGGCACTCAAAAATGATGGAGAGTTCAAAATATTCACAGATAAACAGAAATTAAGAGAGTATGCCAATAAGAAACCTGATCTTGAAGAAATACTAAAGGGAGTTCTGCAGCTTGAAAGGAAAAACAGGAGAGAGAGAGAGCTGGAGGAGAGTGCAAGAACAACTAAAAAGACAAAAAGAGAAATAAAAACAACATATGACATACATAAACCCAGAGAAAATACGGCCAATGTAAGAAATTTGTTGAGAGTAATAACACTGAATGTTAATTGATTAAACTCAACAGTCAAGAGACACAGATTGGCAGAATGGATTAGGAAATATGACTCATCAACATGTTGTCTACAAGAAACCCACGTTAGACCCAGAGATTCAAGTAGGCTGAAAGTGAATGTCTGGAAAACAATCTTACAAGCAAACAGCGACCAAAAAAGGGGAGGAGTAGCTATACTAATATCGGACAAAATAGACTTTAAATGCAAAAGTATTGTAAGAGACAAAGACGGACACTATATATTAGTGAAAGGGGTAATTTTTCAAGAAAAAGAACAATCATAAACACTTACGCATCTAACAGGGGCACCTCAAAATACATGAGGCAAACACTGGAAAAACCAAGTGGAGAAATAGATGCCTCTACAATTATAGTGGAGGACTTTAATACACCATTATCACTATCTCAACAAAGAATCAATAAAGAAACAAAGACTTTGGTTAATACATTAGAGAATCTGGACTTAATAGACATATACAGAACCTACACCCAAATACAGCGGTATATACATTCTTCTTGAGTGCACATGGATCATTCTCCAGGATAGACCATATGCTAGGCCACAGAAAAAATCTCAACGAATTCAGAAAGACTGAGATTATACAAAGTAATTTCTCTGACAACAATGGAATGAAATTGGAAATCAGTAAGGGCCAGAGAACCAAATTAGGCACAAAGATATGAAGTTAAACAATACATGCTTAGACAAACAGTGGGTGAAGGAGGAAATATCAAAAGAAATCCGTAACTACCTCGAAATGAATGAAAATGACAATCACAACATATCAAAACCTATGGATGTAGCAAAAGCTGTACTGAAAGGGAAATTCACAGCTACAAATGCATATATCAAAAAAGAAGAAAGAGCTAAAATCGAAGACCTAACTGCACACCTGGAGGAATTAGAAAAACAACAACAAACTAACCCCAAAGGAAGTAGAAAGAAGGAAATAACAAAGATTAGAGCAGAACTAAATGAAATAGAAAATAAGGAAACACTAGAAAAAACAAAACAAAACAAAAAGCTGGTTCTTTGAAAAGAGCAATAAAATTGACAAATCCTTAGCAAGTCTAACAAAAAAAAAAAAAAAAAGAGAGAGCAGATGCAAATATACAAAATAAGAAATGAGGAAGGGGATATCACCATTGATCCCACAGAAATAAAGAGTATTATAAGAGGATACATTGAAAAATTATATGCCAACAAGAATGATAATTTAGAGGAAATGGACAAATTCCTAGAAACTCACAAGCAGCCTACATTGATGAAAGAAGAAATTGATGAACTCAACAGTCCAATTACAAGTAAAGAGATAGACTCAAAAACCTCCCAACTAATAAGAGCCCCGTACCAGATGGTTTCACAGGTGAATTCTATCAAATATTCTGGAAGGAACTATCACCAATCCTGCTTAAGCTCTTCCAAAAAATAGAAGTAGCCAGAACATTGCTTCACTCGTTCTATGATGCCAACATCACCCTAATACCAAAGCCAAACAAAGATGCCACAAGAAAGGAAAATTATAGACCAATATCTGTAATGAACTTAGATGCTAAAATCCTCAACAAAATACTTGCTAATCACATTCAACAACATATCAAACGAATTATACACCATGACCAAGTGGGTTTCATCCCAGGTATGCAAGGATGATTCAACATAAGAAAATCAATCAATATAATACACTACATAAACAAATTGAAAAAAAAAATCACATGCTCATCTCTGTAGATGCAGAAAACGCATTTGACAAAATACAGCACCCTTTCCTGAAAAAAACACTGCAAAAGATAGAAATAGAAGGAAACTTTCTGAACATGATAAAGAGTATATATGAAAAAACAACAGCTAGCATCATCTTCAATGATAAAATCCTAAAAGCTTTTGCTCTAAGATTGGGGATAAGACAAGGATGCCCACTATCACCGCTTCTATATAACATTGTCTTAGAAGTACTTGCTCGAGCACTGAGGCAAGAAAAAGATATAAAAGACATCCAAACTGGAAAGGAAGTAGTAAAAATTTTACTATTTGCAGATGACATGATCCTATACATGGAAAGCACTGAGAAATTTACAACAAAGCTTCTAGAACTTATAAATGAGTTCAGTAAAGTCACAAGCTATAAGATCAATGCTCAAAAATCAGTAGCATTTCTGTACACAATAATGAGCAATCTGAGGAGGAGATCAAGGAAAAAATAACATTTACAATAGTAACTAAAATAATCAAATACCTAGGAATAAATTTAACTAAAGATATAAAGGACTTATATACAGAAAACTACACAACACTGTTAAAGGAAATCAAAGAAGACTTAAATAAATGGATGAATTTTCCCTGTTCATGGATCGGAAGACTAAACATCATTAAGATATCGATCCTACACAAGCTAATCTATAGATTTAATGCAATCCCAATAAAAATCAACACAGTATTTTAAAATGAATTGGAAAAACTAACAACAAAATTTATTTGGAAGGGTAAAAGACCCCGAATCACCAAAGATCTATTGAAAAAGGAAAAATGAAATTAGAGGTATCACACTACCTGACTTTAAAACACACTACAAAGCTACATTATTTAAAACTGCATGATATTGGCACAAGGATAGACATACTGACCAATGCAACTGAATTGAGAGTTCTGATATAGATCCTCGCATATACAGTCATCTGATATTCAATAAGGCCACCAAGCCCACTCAACTGAGAGAGAATGGCCTCTTCTACAAATGGTTCTTGGAGAACTGGATATCCGTATCCAAAAGAATGAGAGAGGAACACTATCTCACACCTTATACAAAAATCAACCCAAGATGGATCAAAGATCTAAATATAAAAACCAAGACCATAAAGTCCTTGGAAGGTAATGTAGGGAAGCATCTACAGGACCTTGTAGTAGGAAATGGTTTCATGAACTTCATACACAAAGCATGAGCAGTGAAAGAAAAAAATAGATAAATGGGATCTCCTCAAAATTAAAAACTTTTGTACCTCAAAGGACATTATCAAGAAAGTAAAAAGGCAGCCTATGCAATGGGAAATATTTGGCAATCATATATCTGATAGGAGCCTAATATCCTGCATATATAAAGAAATCCTACACCTCAAAAATAAAAAGCCAAACAACCCATTTAAAAAATGGGCAAGCGACCTGAAAAGACACTTCTCCAAGGAAGAAATAAAAATGGCTAAAAAGCACATGAAAAGATGCTCAACATCACTAGCTATTAGGGAAATGCAAATCAAAACTACAATGAGATACCATCTTACACCCATTAGACTGGTGGCTATTAAAAAACAGTGGTCTCTAAGTGTTGGAGAGGATGTGGAGGAATGGGAACCCTCATCCAAAGCTGGTGGGAATGTAGAATGGTCCAGTTTTTGTGGAGGACAGTTTGGCGGTTCCTCAAAAACTAACTATAGAACTTCCATATGATCCAGCAATTCCACTGCTGGGAATATACCCAGAAGAATTGAAAGCAAAGACACGAACGGATATATGCACACCAACGTTCATAGCGGCTTTATTCACTATTGCTAAAAGATGGAATCAACCCAGGTGCCCATCAACAGAAGAATGGATAAACAAAATGTCATCCATACAATGGAATATCACTCAGCTGTAAGAAGGAATAAAGTGCTAACACACTGGATAACATGGATGAATATTGAGGACCTTATGTTGAGTGAAGCAAGCCAGGCATTGAAGGATGAACAGTACATGACCTCAATGATATGAATTAAGCAAACTGAGCAGATTCAGAGAGCTATTGTCTGGAAGATAGGTTTACAAGAAATAGAAAGTGAGAAGGTTTTGAGCCAACGCCCATACAGATGTAACCTATGGTAAGATGAAAGTGTGTAGTCGTGTATTGAAGGGATATGACAGGAGGGTAGTGATATTATTGTGCTGGGTGGTACAGGTTTGACAGGTGGGTAGATTGGAAAGGGTGGGTTGGAAGGTCCAGGGTACTGGGGGGAGAGTTGGAGAGAGACCAGGTGAACACGGGATTTGTGGATATGTGGTTGAAAGTAAAAAGTTGGGAATGCTCTTATGGCAATATGACAAGGAAGGTTTACTGGTTTAGGGTGTTGGATGGGGTGGCATTAGGGACAGGGTGCACCTGGAGCAGGCTTCTAGGGAGTGTGTGAGTGATCATTCTATCATAATGTACAACACATTATGTGGGTGGAGACCCACATAATGAGTGGGAAGGAGTTGGACTCCCATCTTCAGGAGGACTGATTTGTTCACAAATAGACAGGTGGAGTCTCTCGAGAGCATGAGCAGTTCCTAATAGAGGAGGACAAACCAGTATCTCAAGACCTCAGTCTTGTTGCATGTAACTATGAATCTTGTCATCCAAAGACTGAAGCCAGAGGATCGCCGTGTGCCCTGGCAGGAGGGGGAAGGAGGAATAGAATAGATGGCACAGGGGGTATTTAGTGGTCAGTGGAAATGTTCTGTATGAACTTACAGTGATGGATACAGGACATGGTAAATATCATCAAAATTTATAAAAGGTAGGGTCTAAAATGTAAACCATAATGTAAACCATTGACCATGTTTAGTAGCTATGTTTCACTATTTGTATATCAGTTATAAGAAAGGTACCATCCACATATAAAAAGGTATTAATATGGGGGGGAAGGGGGAGGATGTTGGGTACATGACAATCTCCTTTATTCTGTGTGTGACTTTGCTGTAACATCAAACTTCTTTGAAAACAAAATGAAAAATAGTGAGACACTGGGGAATGAGTGGGAGAAGGTGCTGTGGTACAGACAGGATACCAGATATTGCGGTGTTGAAAGGCAACATGCCAAAAAAATATTTTTTTAATGTTTTTCATTTTTTTTAAATATCCCAATCTTTTAATTTTATTGTATTTTTAGTTTTTTAAAAAATTTTATGTATTTTATTTCTTATATTTAAACTTATCATTATTGTTTCATTTTCCTATTAATTGTTTTTGGCTATTGTAAAGGCTTAATTTTTTTTTCCCAAAGGAACATATTTTTATTTTCAACTTTATTTCCAACTTAAAACTTCATTATAAAACAACTACTTGTCAAATACACATGTCAAAAACAAAAGTAAAAACAAGTTGTAGCTCATATTAGCCAAAAATTGCAGCACTGTGTTGGTAAAAGGCTCTTCATTACCAGGAAAAGAATTGAATGTCCTTCTTCCTCCCCCAAAGCTTCCTTGTTGATCTAGTGCAGAATATGCTGGGACACTACTTTCTGATGCCAGAAGAAAAGCTTTAACTGCTTACATGCATCTGTACTAATACAACACTGACAATTCACCAAAACACTGTTTAAAGGTTATAGGCTGCAGAATGCTAGAACAAACCTATTTCATGATTACATCAACATATGCTAAATTACAGACACTTCAAATTGCAATGTGGAATGAACACTGCATATCTAAATGGCTCATATATAAAATGTATTAAAACCCAAACATGCAAACTATATTTATTAGATTCCCCTATGTTTAAGATACTGAGAACAATTTAACTTTTAATACAAAAGCTTAGTGAATTTGCTACTGTTTCATTATAGGACAATTA
>JAKSZT010053836.1:601452-632875 GCA_026826555.1 Tolypeutes matacus
ATACAAAAGCTTAGTGAATTTGCTACTGTTTCATTATAGGACAATTATGGCTTCATTTTTGAAGAAGCTTTGGATCACAGAAGGGTTACAACTGGGGCAGAGGAGGTTTGTTGGTGTGAGGTGTCAGTGATGGGGTATGCAGGGGAGGAAGTTCACTTGAACATACATATAAGGTATATAAAAATATTCAAATGTTCCTGGAGCATTGTCACAATAGTTGGAGACGCACACAATAACCGAAAGAATACTGAATTCCCATCCTGGAGAGCTCTTCCACATTCTCTAAGGGAGCAACAACAGTTCCCCAAGTGCAGGGGCAGTGACTGGCGAAAGATGATCCACTGATGGGCCCTTGATACTGGTGACTAGGCTTATGAGCCTTTGCTCTTGAAATTGAAACTTAGCCTATTGTTATGGGGTGCCTAAGGGTTGCCTCCTGAAAGCCTCCTTGTTGCTCAAATATGGCCTCTCTCTAAGCCAAACTCAGCATATGAATGCATTATCTTCCCACCAGCATGGGACATGACTCCCAAGGACAAGCCTCCCTGGCACTGAGGGATTGCTACCAAGCATCAACCAGCAACACAACTGGAAAAAGACCTAGAATAAAAGGGGGAAAAGGTAAAGAAAAATGAGTTTATATAGTTAAGAGACTTCAAAGTGAGTCGGGAGGTCATACCAGAGGTAACACTTATGCACATCGCAGCAGGATCTCATAGGCTTCCAAAGTGGGTACTACCCGAAATAGTGGGGCTCCTGAGGCTCTGGAGACACCCAGGTCCTATGGTTAGGGCAGATAGCTCCGGAGTTTGGTGCCTTACCAGTAGGCCCTACTTTGGAGTTTGTGCTCCTGAGAGTGACAGAGTTGGACTCAATTATGTCTTCCCTGCACATGGCTCATCTGTCCCTTCTATTTAAACCTATACTTGGTGCTGGAGTTTGTAGGTGTACATCCAGAGACTCGAGTCTTTGGGCTGTCCATGTGCCAGATGGGTCCAGAACCTTGGTGGAGTTGGAACACCTATTCCACAGCTCATTGGACTCACCCAGGACAACTGGTGGGAGATGATGATGGACAACAGCCATCCCAGGGAATGGAGAGAGTCTGCAGCTACAGGCAGGATATCCCACCCATCTTCCCCATGGGATATAAGCCCCCTCTCAATTGGAGGTGGAGTGGCCATCACCATCGGGATTGGGGGAGAGCTATGGACTAGAGTGGACTTACTGGTTTTCTACTATAGACATATTGTGATTCTAGCAATGGAAGAAATTACAACATCGATGTGGAGCCAGTTTCCACTGGAGACTATGGGGGCAGGGAGAGGGAAAAACAGTTGTAATATGGGGGCTTTTTTGGGACTTGGGAATCGTCCTGAGTGACGTTGCAATGACTGATATAGGCCATTATATATCACCATATAACATACAGAATTGTGTGGGAGAGAGTGTAGACTACAATGTGAACTATGAGCCATGCTTAATGGCAAAGCCCCAGGATGCGTTTAACAATTGCAATGAATGTGCCACACTAATGAAGGATGTTTATGTGGGAGGGTGTGGGAGGTATTGGCTTTAGGGCATATGGGAATCCTTATACTTTTTGTTTAACATTTATGTAATCTAAGTATCTTTAAAAAAAAAATTAAAAATAGTACAAATGTAAGAATGTCCTCCTGTGAACTAGAACATCTGTATTTCACTATTTGAGGGAGGTAGGAATATGGAGAAGCATGGGGAAAGTACAATTAATGTAACCTTTGGACTATAAGTTAACACTAATACTGTAATATTCTTGCATCAATGTCAAAGTTGTACTGTTGTTAATTATATGGGAGTATGGAAAAAATATGCTATGGACCATAGTTATTGGTAATAATCTGATGATATTATCTCAGAATCTGTAACAAATGTTCCACCATGGTGTGGTGGTTTAATGAAAGGATGTTGTATGGCAATTCTACACATGTGCATAATTGTTTTGTAACTTCTGTAATAAAAATATATTTTAAAATAATAATAGGGTGGGTTGGGGGAAAACACACCAAATGTAAGATATGGACTATATCTTGGTCAAAATCTTAGTAGTAAGATTTTGACGGTATTCTTTCATAATTTGTAACAAATGTCTCACAACAATGCAAGGTGTTGGTGGTGGGTTGATGTATGGGACCCTTGTATGATGTTATGCATTTTTGTTTAGTAAATTCACAACTTTTGTTATATACTTAATATTTATGTATGTTCATGTATGAATGATATACTTCAATAAATTTTTTTTAAAGGGGGAAGAAAAACTGCATGGTATTGACACAAGAAGAGATATATTGACCAATGGACCCAAATTGTGAGTTCAGATATAGACCTGCACATATATGGCCAATTGATATTCAACAAGGCCACCAAGCCCACTCAACTGGGACAGAATAGTCTCCTCAACAAATGAGACTTGGAGAACTGGATATCCATATCCAAAAGAATGAAAGAGGATCACTATCTCATGTGCTGTAAAAAATTAACTCAAGATGGACCAAAGACCTAAATATAAGGGGCATGACCATAAAGCTCTTAGAAGATAATGTAGAGAAGCAGCTATGAGATCTGGTAGTAGAAACTACTTTAAAAAACTTTACACCTAAAGCACAAGCGAGGTAAGAAAAAATAGATAGTTGGATCTCCTAAAAATTAAAAACTTTTGTGCTTCAAAGGAGTTTGTCAAGAAAGTAAAAAGGCAGCCACTGAATGGGAGAAAATATTTGGGAATCACCTATCCAATAAGGGCCAAATATCCAGCATATATAAATAAATCTTACATCTCAAAACTAAAAAGACAACTCATTTAAAAAATGGGGAAGAGATTTGAATAGACACTTTTCTAAAAAGGAAATACAATGGCTAAAAAGCACATGAAAAGATGTTCAACACTAGCTATTATGGAAATGCAAATCCAAACTACAATGATATATCATTGTATACCTATTAGACTGGGTGCTATTAAAAAACAGAAAACTACAAGCATTGGAGAGGATGTGGAGGAATAGGAAAACTCATCCACTGATGGTGGGAATGTAGAATGGTGCAGCCATTACGGAGGACCATTTTGATGTTTCTTTGGAAGCTAAGTATAGAACTGTCATATGATCTGGAAATTCCACTACTAGGAATAAACCCAGAAGAATTGGAAGCAGGATTGTGAACAGATATATGCACAACAATGTTCATTGTGGCATTATTCACAAATGCCAAAAGTTGGAACCAACCCAAGTGTCAATCAATGGAGAATGGATAAACAAAATGCGATATATACATACATTGGGATATTACTCAACTGTAAGAAGAAGTGAATATCAACACATGTGACAACATGGATGAATCTCAAATATCTTATGTTGAGTGAAGTAAGCCAGTCACTAAGGGACAAATATTGCATGATCTCACAGATATGAATGAAAGATATTGAGCAGACTCACAGAGGTACCATCTGGAAGATAGGTTACCAGGAGATAGAAAGCAAGTAGAGAGTGGTGAGCCAATGTTAAATCTGGATACAATCTATGATAAGGTGCACAGGAGAGGTTTAGCAGTGTATGGTAGTGATTCTGATGCAGTGATATGAATGGGGTTGACAATGCTCAAGTGTGAGTGTGAGCAGAGTTGGGGGGATGGGTTGGGTTATGCATAGAATGGGGAGGGGTGCCTGGAAGAAGCAACAAGTGAACTCTAGGAGAGGGTTAGAGGACTGTGATTGAGAGTACAATTGTGGGAGTATTCTTTTGGCAACTATGGCATGGAAGGGTCACTGGTGCAGGGTGTCTATGGTGGGTATGTGTGGGGAATGGTGCACCTAGGGCATGCCTCTATGGTATATGAATGTGCCTATGTGGTCATAGGGTGTTATCTCAGTGGGTGTAGACATTCAAATCACCAACAAAATATTAAATTCCCATTCTGGGGAGTCCTTCTACATTCTCTAATAGAGTGGCAAGAATCTCTAGAGTATATAGGCAGTGCCTAATAAAAGAAACCAGACCAATTTGCAAAGCCCTCAATATTAATTCTTGTAATTATGAACATTTTTCCTGTAAAATAGAAACTTAGTCTAGTAATATTTATTGCCTAAGAGTTACCTCCTGAAAACCTCGTTGTTCCTCATATATGACCTTTCTCTAAGCCAACTCAGCAAAAAAACTCACTACCCTCCCCCTGGCATGGGACATGACTCCTGGGGATGAGCCTCCCTGGCACCTGGGGATATTACCAAGCACCAAATAGCAATGCATTTGGAAAAAGGCTTTGGCCAAAAGGGAGAAAAGTTAAATACAAAAGAGATTTTATGGCTAAGAGATTTCAAATTGAGTTGGGAGGTCATTCCAGAGGTTACACTTATGCACATCTCAGGCAGATCTCACTAACTGTCACAGTAAACAAAGCCTCAAACCGGGGTGCTCTTGAGGGCTCTAGAGACATCTGGACGCTATAGTCAAGGCACACAACCCCATGAAATCAGCAACCCATCAGTGGGACTTACCTTGAAATATATGATAACCTATTTCCCCACTGTAACAGAGTTAGGGTCCTTTATCATTTCCCTACACATACATGATTCTTCTACCCCTTTTATTTGAACCTATAATTAGCACCATACCTGTTAATTATATGTTACAGAAACTTAAAATCTTTGATCTGTTCATATGTCAATTGAGCACTGAATCTCAGAAGAGTTGCAGCCAACACCTATTCTCTAGTTCATCGGACTTGCCCAGGACAACTAACAAAAGGATGATGATGATGGATAACCCCCAATCCCAAAAAGCAAAAAGTATCTACAACTGCAAGCAAAACATTCCTTCCATCTGCCCCATGGTATCTAAGCCCCTCTCAATCTAAAGCAGAGTGGCCATCACCATCCCCAAATCCTCAAGATGGAGGAATGAACAAACATAAGGGGGGAATGCAACCATGCACCAAAGAAGGCACTGGTAACCAAGGTTCTGAGGGTTGGGAGAGGAAAGAATAGGTGGAATATAGGGCATTTTTAGGACATTGGAATTGTTCTGCATGATTTTGCAATGATGGATAAAGGCCATTGTACATTTTGTCAAAATCTATAAAATTGTATAGTGCAAAGTACAAACCGTAATACAATTGACCATGGTTAGTAGCAATCCTTCAATATTTGCTTATCAATTGTAACAAACGTATCATACT
The DNA here is from genome assembly GCA_026826555.1 of Tolypeutes matacus. Classification (NCBI taxonomy): domain Eukaryota; kingdom Metazoa; phylum Chordata; class Mammalia; order Cingulata; family Chlamyphoridae; genus Tolypeutes; species Tolypeutes matacus. Next base: position 606,661 of record JAKSZT010053836.1, read on the forward strand.
TATGTAAGATGCTATTAATAGGGGAAAATATGAGGGGCATAGGGTATATGGGAATCCCTTATATTTTTTATGTAAATTTTCAGTAACCTGAAACTTCTTTAAAAATAATATTAAAAAAAGAAACTTTGCCACAAAATTGTGCTTCCTCTATGGTAATCATGAAACTGATGGTGAGGGTGAGGATAGGGTGGGGGTTTCTCCACAAAAGATAAGTTTCAGTAGAGAACAAAAGTTCCAATACATAAACAGTAATAACACTTTTATTATCCTTATGGTAATAAGTTCATTGGTGTAATTACAATAAAATAATTGACTATTAAGATAATATATTATAAGCTATTATCTTTTGGTCCCTGTAAACTCCTGGATTACATTTTTACCCAACATCAAATTCAATGAACCTCTCCCAAGTCCTTTTTCTATTTTACCTTTCATCATAGAGCAGTGAAAATTCCCTTCCCTGCCATCTAGTCACACACATACACACACACACACACACACACACAGTGGACACACACCAGACACACACGATATGCCCAGGTCACTCCCACCCACTTCCCTATATTCTCCTCTATTTAAGGTCCCCTTTTCATACTCTTCTACCACTGGCTAAGTGTGTTCTTGGACTTTTTGCTAAGAAGTCTTTTTCTGAAGGACTTCAAAATTTCCATAAGTGTAATAGAAGCATCACTTTGACTTGCTAGTCTGCAGAAGACCCCCCAAATTTTCCCACTTGCTTCTTTAATTAAAAACATAAATAAATAATAAAGATTATGTGTAATGCTGAAGAAATGAGTATATTAAATTATAAAGAATTTTTGCATCCATTGTTTTAACTAAACCCATTGTATCTTAGTTCTATACAAAGCTCATTCCATCCTATGAATCTTTGAAATTTGTGTTAACTTCACCTGGAATATTCTCCCTGGAGCTTAGCATAATTCCCTCTCTCATGCCTTTGATGCACTGCTCAAATGTCATCTCCTCAAGAGAGACAGTACATTTTACATTACAGCTTGTCTCTTGGTATTCCCTGACCTGTTATTTTGTCTTTATTGGACTTCCCCAAAAGAATATAGTTTTCATGAGGGCAACGATTTTGTCTGTCTCTTTGCCATTGTTTCCCCAGCACTTAGAACAGTTCCTGAGGCATAGAATTCAAAAATATTTTTGGAAGGAATGTAAAAGTAGATGAATGAGTAAATCTAGGCCTTTCAGAAACAATATAGAATAGAATAGAAAATAGGGATTAAAATACTGATTGTACAGCTGAACCACCTGACATTCAGAGAAGTTTTGCAACAGACTCAATATCCTACTATGAACAAATTGAAGATTCAGGACTGGAAGAGAACAACCAGTGATCATACACTGCTTTTAACACCAGTTCAATGAAGTACCATGGGAACATTATAGTAAGTTGTAGAGGAAATTGGATTGGTATAGGGGCTTTAGAGTCACAAGAAACTGGATTGTTATTCTTACCCACCCACCACCAGGAAAATGACTATGCAATAGTTACCTAAATTCTTTGTGGGCTTTTACTGAAAGGGAAGTAATAATACCTCAAAGACTAGTTGCAAGGCCTAAGTAAATAGATGGTATAAAGTGATTAGTCCAGGAGGTGGTCTTTGACAAGAATTGAAAAAGGTTAATTGTTACTAGGGTACGATATAATAACCAAAATTCTATTTTCTTACATGGAGTTTAATGATGGATCTGTTAGACCCCAGGAAAAAATATGCAAAGTTCTAGTGTCTGGTTACCTCATGAAACCTGCATCCCTGGCCATAAAATGCCACTTATAAAATGGAAGAGGATGTCATTTTATGGCAATTTCAACTTGTCACTTTCAACCTGGCCATGATAGTCAAATAAAATAAAGCACCTGTAGTGCTGCTTCAAAGGCAGGAATTGGTTCTGATCAATGGGCAGCCCAAAATGGCTCCAATTTGGGGTGATTTACAGGTAGCCTAGAGGGGGCCTTTGTGAAAATTAGAAAACAGTTCTAAATTGCTTTAGTAGAGCAATTAGAAAACTTAGTGCCTGTGGTGTAAAGGAAGCTCCAAGGCAGTCCACCAAGGAGAGTAGGAAGCAAAAGTTCATAACTTGAGGAGAAGAGAGCAGACCATCTAGGTTTCAGCCCCTGCTAGCTCTAGGCCCAGAGAGGATTTGTGCAATGCCCTAATCCTCCTGGGCAGCCCAAGAGACTCAGCCTCCATGCCACAGAACCACATTGCAGGGAATCACCCTGCCCAGTTTTCCTGAAAGTTCATTGTATGGCAGGGCAGGATGGAAACAGGAATCGAGAGATTATCCTGCTGCAGACTGCAACTTCACTCTTAGAAGGAGGGTGTGAAGAATTTTTCAGGAAGAGAAGCCAACGGTGCTTTGTTCCAACAGATTAATTACATGGATTTATTTATCTTATTTTATTCATTTTATTTTCTGAAGAAAGAATGGAGACTTTTGTTTGGGTATGGAGTTTGCTCTCTGGATGCTCTTTCTTTTTACCATAAACATCTCCGCCTCTCTAATTTTGCACCTGAAAGTCAAGGAATGATTTGGGAGAACAGAAAACAGAGTTCCATTTTACCTATTCTGCCGGGAAGTCGGGATGAAATTGGAACAAGAAGAGCTACAGCTTCTGCATATATACAACTATTTTATGATATCTTTAGGGGATTTGGCAAAGATCTTGTCTAATTTTCCACACTTTAATTCAAGTTGGCATGATGTGTAATGTTTCTGCTCAAGAGACTTTGAGGCTGTTGTTGCCAGTTTTAACTAGTTCAAGCTCCCCTGGCTGGATGTCTAGGTTCTTCTTTCTGTGGTTATTTTACCCAATCTCCCATCACTTTTCTCTCTTCTTCAGAATACTCTCTTTTCTAGGCAACTTGGTCTTTTCATTGCCAGGCATCTACATCTTTGCTAAAATTATTTAACTTCTCTATTTTAAAAACTAAAATTGGTTACAGAAAATAATACATGAATATTTGCTGTGGAGATATACTATAACAGTAGAGACCCTATGTGGCAGAGACTGCCTGGTTGCTCACCAAATGGATTTCCTCCCTATGGCTCATTGCCTTACATGCAATTTACTCCACATCAAGTGGAAGGAGTGGGTATGCTTTCTCCAACCTCTCTCTCCCTTAAACCATCTACCAGCTGGATGGGGCCAGGAGATTCTCTAAACCATGTGTTGAACCACAATCTGGATAGAGCCTTGATCCCTGAGCCACCGTCTTAAGAAGAGCCACACAGGAATGCTTCATAATCAGGAACATTTGTATTGGACGTTTCATGTAGGATGTAGGAGAAGTAAACCATCATAGAGCTCTCTGGATCTCTCAATTTGGGGATAGTTTGTTGTGGAGATAGCCTATCTTGGTTAATGCAGGCTATTTCAAGGTTGAGAGAGTACATTAATACTATATTACAAACTTTTACTCTCAAATAACAGGGAAAATTTTAACTCCACTCTCCTTAAAGTAATTATTAACAGCAATCAAACTAGAGTAGAGGCATAGATTAATAAGCTTGTGTGTTTATTAGAATATACTGGGTAATTTAAAAAATAATAAATTGAATCCCACCTTCTATTTAAACCTATACTTGGTGCTGGAGTTGGTAGGTGTACATTCAAGAGACTTGAACGTTTGCGCTGTCCATGTGCCAGCTGGGCCCTGAGCCTCAGAGGAGTTGTAACACCTACTCTCCAGTTCATTGGACTCACCAAGAACAACTAACAAGAAGGTAAGGATTGACAACCACCATACCAAGGAAAAGAGAGATTCTACAACTGCAAGCAAAAGAGTCCCATCCATCGGCTGTATGGGATCAAAGCCACCTCTCCATTAGAGGTGGAGTGGACATCACCATCCCAGAATCCTCAGGATTGGGTAATGAACTATGGACTAGAGTAGACTTACTGGTGTTCTTCCATAGACTTATTGTGATTCTAGCAATGGAAGAAATTACAACATGGGTGTGGAGGCAGTGGCCACTGGAGGCTCTGGGGCAGGGAGAGGAAAAAACAGGTGTAATACGGGGGCTTTTCCGGGACTTGGGAATCATCCTGAATAACATTGCAATGACAGATATAGGTCATTTTATATCTTCCCATAATCTGTAGAATTGTGTGGGAGAGAGTGTAAACTACAACGTGAACTAGGATCCATGCTCAGAGGCAATGCCCCAGGATGTGTCTATCAATTGCAATGAATGTGCCACACTAATGAAGGATGTTGTTTGTGTGGGAGGGTGTGGGAGATGTGGGGAGTGGGGCATATGGGAATCCCTATATTTTTGTGTAACATTTATGCAATCTAAGTATCTTTAAAAAAAAAAAAATTTAAAAAAAGACACTGGGATAACATACTGAAGAATTTGTCCATGTGCATAAAAGATAACAGATCTTATGGAAATAAAAGACAATGCAAAATTTTTAAAAAAAATTTATATATATTTATTTTATTTTACTTTTTATTTTTATTTTTTGGCTTTGCTTTTGGGGAGGTTTTGGATTGCAAATGAGTTGAAAATGTGGCAGGGGAAGATCACTGGTATGGGGTGTCTGTGGTGGGGGGCTGTGTGGGAAGGTGTGTCCCTGGGGCATGCCTCTGTGGAATATGAATGTGTTCCAGTGGTCATGGGGTGTTGTCGTCATGGATGGAGACCCACACAATAACTGAAAGAATATTGAATTCCCATCCTGGGGAGTCTTGCTACATTTTCTAATAAAGTGGCACGAATCCCTAGAGTATATGGGCAGTGCGTAGTGAAGGAGCACAGAACAATACACCAGGCCCTTGGTATTTTTTTTTTTTTTTTTTTGATATTAATACCTTTTAATGTTTCACATTGTTTTTCAGAACATTTGTAAGAAAAAAATAAATAGAATTTAGTGTAACTTTCAATACTTGGGCCAATTTTAGAAGCTAAACAGAACAAGTCTAAAAAGTTTAATCCTTCTTTTACCATATGTGGGGGTGAAATATTCCATTCTACTAAGAAGAAAGAGAATCACAACATGATTAGGCACAATCATCTCACACTGCCCCTTGCTCTAATTTCAAGGATTAGCAGCCTTGGAGAAAAAACAAACTAAAAATAAATAAAATTTAACGCAGTCAACTGCCTTAATTCCCTTCTATTTCTGTTCTCTTCCCAGATGAGGATGCAAGACAGAGCCTTGTGGGACAGGGCCAGATGCTCTGCTGACTAAATGCCAAGCAGACACATGAGTTCCTGAGGTGACGCAGAAATGTACTTTGAAACAACCACTCAGCACCATGACTGTGAAATATAGGGAATGGGGGATGGAGTAGGAGAGGATGATGGGTGCCTGATATCCACAGCACATGTTCAAACTCAATGCAAACAGTGAGAAAAGACAGCCTAAAAATAATTCTCAGTGAGGACAATTACACAAATACATAACACTAAGGAGTTATACCACTTTGCAATAATACAAGTCAGAATGCTAACAATGCATAAACTCGTCTACCAAAAATCCCTCCAGGTACAGTTGTTCATTCAACAGAAAAAGTAAAAACTGTTTGATTTTTAAATAAAAATCCTTCACATCCACCTGTGTTCAAAAAAATAACTTATGACATTAACAACTTCCTTTAAAAAAACAATTATGAAAAAAGATTAAATCCTAAATGTATCAAGAATTATTTTCCTATGAATGCAGTTCTTAGGAAGGGATAAATACATAACATGTGAAAAAAAGCTGTGATATTTTGTGCTTTTAGCTTAAAGCGAAAGCTACCCAAAAAAGTTTCTAGACAAGTGTTTTCCACTGCAAAAGATTTCCGTTCACTTAGGCTAAAACAAGATAAACTAAATAAAATAAGACATTTACTGTTTTTCCCATTTAACTGAGCATATACCTCCATGATGAAGAATGCTGGAAATCATACTAGGTTACCAAGTCACATGTTTTAGGCTGTTCTACCTTCGCAATGGAGTATTGATTCAAATAGGCAAATATTTCCCTTCCTAAACAGAACTTAAAGTAATAATAATCAGTGATGTAGCACAGGGGGAAAAATGTGGTAGGGGCCTATCATAAATATACTTGTTTTGGGGCACATAACTCATTAAAAGAGACACTGGTAACCAGGTCAGTAAAGTGAACAGTACATTTGAATCCTTAGAAGCACATAAGAGAATAGACCTCTCTTTCATGGGACAAACCTATATAACCCCAAAATGAGCCAAAGCACCTGTTTCATGCAAGAAGACACCTTATTTGGATGCTCTGGCCAGAACTTGCTTTTGGACGAAAATCAACTGCTAACATTTTTCATTTCTAGTATAATTAACACCATTGAGAAAAAAGAAAAACAATCAACTTTAGAAAGCTTAACAATGAGAATAAAGCAAACCCACAAAGGAAAGATGATGCTAAAACTGATTTGACAGCTATTCCATCACTGCCCACCCACATGGGCTTGGGGCCGGTGATATCATGGATGCATATCAAAGATGCCCTGCCAAACAATCAGTTTCAAGTCCATTAAGGTGACCCCAGTGTGATGCTGATTACCTTCTATTCACCACCTCCTACCCAGGAGATCCAAGCGGGCTTTGGCTGGCGGTAAGGGGCCAAGAGCCCAATAAACTTCCTGTAAACTTCGCCTTGGATTTGGGCAAGGAAACAAACCAGTGGCTTGGATTCTTGGTAACAGCATCCACACCGAGGCATAACCTCAGCAGCCAGACTGGAGGATGCTTCCCCTGGGGCGTTTAGTCACCGACAGGGTTGTGAATATCTCTGCACAGACGGGGTGGATTCCGATTGTGCTGTCCATTTGCTTTTTGGTCATGCCACACTTCAGTGCAGCTCCAAAACCCTGTGTGACTTCTCCAGCATTTGGACCTAGTATATGGAAGCCCACCACACGTTCATTGTCTTTGATATTACAGACTGTTTTTCTATAACATTTGTTGTTATCTCTTGATGGAATTGTCCATTCCAATGGCCAAAAGTAACTCTGATAAACCTCAATATTTTCTTCCCCAAAATTTTTCCACAGCTTTCTCTTCAGAAAGGCCAGAGGAACCATATTCCAAAGGAGTAAATATAGTTGTTGGGACATTTTCATAGTCACACTTGACAGTGGAGCCAGCATAAAGCCTCTGAGCCAGCAGTTGACCTGCCTGGATTACTACTGGGGTGAGCTCCAGTTTACCTTCCAATATATCATCTATGGCATAGATGTAAGGCACATTGGTCTGCTCTTCATCTGTGATAGGTATTTTTCCAGTCTTTTCATTTATCTTTACCCCCACAGTTTCTAAGCCAATTTTTCTTGTGCAAGCATCTCTCCCTATTGCCAGCAATACCAGTATTATACTCTCCTTCAATGGTTTCCTCACCTTTGGTAAACTGAGCTACCACCCTGAGTTGGCCTGGTGTCCCTGCTTCAATTTGTTCAACTTTTATTGCTATGAACTGTTTTATAAACTTCACACCATGTTCTTCCATGTGTTCCCTGATTTTGTTGGCCATGTCCTGATCAAATCCTCTAAGGAGGATGGACCATACCATAACAGTGACATCTAAACCAATACCAGGAAGAAATCCAGCACATTCCAAAGCAACAGAAGCTGCTCCGACCACCAGCAGACCCTTGATATTGATGCTTGTACTTATGAACCTTTTTCTTGTGAAATTGAAACTTACCCTAGTATTATGTATTGCTTAAAAGTTACGTCCTGAAGCCCCTTTGTTGCTCTAACGTGGCCTATCTATAAGCCAAATGGCATATAAACTCACTTACTTTCCTCCAGTGTGAAACATGATCCCCAGGGATGAGCCTCCCTTAAACTGAGGGATTATTACCAAGTGACACCTAGTGAAGCATTTGGAAAATGACCTTGACCAGAAGGGGGAAATATTAAACACAAATGAGTTTTCATGGCTAAGAGATTTCAAAGTGAGTCAGGAGGTAATTCCAGAGGTTACACTTATGCATGTCTTAGGTGGATCTCACTGCCTGCCACTGTAAACAGTGCCTCAAGCTGGGGGGCCTCATGAGGGCTCCAGAGACCTCTGGACACTCTAAACAAGGCAGACAACCCCAGGAATTTGGCACTCTGTCAGTGGGCCTAACCTTGGAATACATGATAACCTATCCCCCTAATGTATGGGAGTTAGACTCATTTATAATTTTCCTACACATGATTTTTATGTCCTTTTTATTTGAACCTATAGTTAGCACTACATCTGTTAAATATATGTCCCAGAGAGTTAAATCTTCCAGCTGTTCATATTCCAGTTGAGCCTGAATCTCAGCAAAGTTGTAGCCCACACCTACCCTCCAATGCATCAGACTCACCCAGGACAACTAACAGAAGGATGATGATGGACAATGGCCATCCCCCAAACAGAGATTATCTACAACTGCAAGCAAAACAGTTCCACCCATCTGCTCCATGAGATCTAAGCCCCCTTTCAATCGGAAGCAGAGTGAGCATCACCATCCCCAAATCCTCAAGATTGAGGAATGAAGAAATATAAGGAGGGAATGCAACTATGGACTAAAGTAGACATTATTATTCCAGTAATGCAAGAACTTGTAACTTTGATATAAAGGCAATGGTCACCAGAGGTTCTGAGGGAAGGGAGAGGGAAGAATAGGTGCAACATGGGGCATTTTTGGGACATTGGAATTGTTCTGCATGACATTGGAATGATGAATACAGACCATTATACTTTTTGTCAAAACCTATAAAATTGTGCAGTGCAAAGTGTAAATTATAATGTAAATTATAGACCATGGTTAGTAGCAATGCTTCAACATGTGTTCATCAATTATAACAAATGTACCACACTAATGAAAGATGTTAATGGGGAAAAGGGTGGGACAGGGAGGGGGTAAGGTATATGAGAACCCTCTATATTTTTGATGTAACATTTATGTAATCTAAAGCTTCATTAAAAATAAAAATAAAAAAGGATTCTTGATATGTATCTGGCCATCACCCTGTATATACTCTTAAATAGTTCTGCGGAAATACCCACATAACCTAAGATAGTCATTTTCTGGGTGATGTGACATGGGGTAATATTTTTACTTATGTATATATTTCTACCTTTGTAACATCTTTATACTAAACATGTATCAGTTTTACAAATAACAAAGCAGAAACAAAATCCAATAATTAACAGTGGTTACTTATCAGTGATAACAATTCTGATACTTTACTATTTTATCCTTTAAAAATTTTCCATATTTTTAATTCTCCCCTCCAACAAAATGCTATATAGCTAACAGTCTTCAATGCCATTCACAATCTTGTTCACACTCCAGAGATACCCACTGTCACCAGTTTGATGTGTCTCTGTCCAGATACTTTTTCTATGCATGACTGAATGTACCTACATGTATGGTCTTATTTATATTTGTGTATATATGTTTTCATACTGCTTAATTTGTTCCATCATTTGGTCTTTTGAATAACTATTAACTTCTGGAGATCTTTACATAGAAACTCAAGATCTGTCTTGATCTTTTAAACACAGTATAATATTTCCTAATACAGACATACTGTACTTTATTTAGTCATTCCCCGTTATTTATCTTTTAGTTTGTTTCTAAATCTTTGCTATTTCAATAAATGCTAAAATGAGCACCACTTTGTATGCCTTCCTGGTTACAAGTGTGTTTCTCTAAGGTAGATACTAAGAAGGGAAATGATGGATCTTTAAGAAAGTACACATTTTTCATCTTTAAAATACTCTCCAAAGTGTCCTTACAAATTTACATTTTCATCAACAGGACTATATCATTCTAAATAAAGTGTTTCCATTCCCTAATGCTAAATCCAAGTGCCTACGCCATAATTCTCCTCACATATTGTAGATCTTACTTATTCAGAGAGAACTGATGATCTGCCAAATGTTTATTGAGAAACTTCTACATCTTAAACTCTCTCTTCTCTCTCTCTGCTATTGCCTTGGATAGAAGAGAAAGATGTTAATAAAAATTAAGTGATGAATGTTCTATAGATGCGCAGAAAAGAAAAAGTAGAAAATGATCAACTCAAGTTTTAGAGTGTCTCAAAGCCTACTCTCATATGAAAGCGTGTTTGAATTGTCTTGAATGGTAAGAAAGTGTTCTCTGAGTAGACTAGGAAGATGGTCTTTCTTGGCAAATATTTTAAAAAAGAAATCTGCAGGACAGGGGTTGTAATCTAAAAAAAGCTTCTAGGAGTTAGGCAGGTAACATAAATAGGTAAAGTTGGCCAAGGATAAAAAATACAGCTTTAGCAAGAAGATAATATCTTGGCCTCATGTCTTAGTTTGCCAGTCTGCTATGACAAACACCATACAATGGGTTGTCTTAAACAGCAGAAATTTATTGACTCACAGTTTAGAACTAGAAGAAGTCCAAACCCAAGATATAGGCAAGGCTTGCTTTCACCTGGAGTCTGTACATTCTGTTGCTGGCTGCTGGCAATCCTTGGGGTTCCTTGGCTTGTATTTATGTCTCCTGTTACATGGGGTTACCCTCTCCTTTCATATGCTTTTCCAGTTTCCACTGACTTCTGGCTTCCTCCTGATTTCTTTCTATATGAGGTCTCCAGTAGTATAGATTAAGACCTACCCTAATTTGGTTGACCTTAACTAAAAATAACACCTTCAAAAGGTCCTATTTACAAATGCTTTTACACCCACAGGAATATGGATTAAAATTAAGAACATGTTTTTCCTGGGGTACTTAATTCAATCTACCACACCACATTACTGAGAGACAATAGGGAGGGATGGGGATAGTGACAAACCGGAGAACTTCAGGTCCCATCAGTCAAATGCTCACTGTCATTAGGAATTAAGAACCAATGATGCCAGTTCTGATTTTGCAAAATAAGCAAAACATTTGAATGTTTATAATGAAAATTTCTAGGTTTTGATATATGGGATACCGATGCACAATTATTTATTACTGTGTAGCTCAAAGTCTATAGTGACCAACTCATTCTGGTTTGCCTGGGACTGTTCCAGTTTTAAAAATGAAACTCCTTCATTCTAGGCAAACCAAGATGGTTGGTTATGCTTATTACAAAGCCCATCTTTGTCCCATATCTGGCCCAAAGTTTGCCATTCTCTGAAATCAGAGGAGTAAAACCTTTCATTTAAGAAGTGTAGCAGTTTGGCATTATTTATGAATTCCAAAAATAGATATTGGATTATGTTTGTAAACTGGTATGTACATGGGTATGATTAAATTGTGATTAGGGCTTCAATTGGGCCAAGTCAGTAGGGTGTTGAGTCCTCGCCCCTTGGTGGGTGGGGATTCACAGATAAAAGACATGGCAAAGGACAGAGTTTGGAGTTCTGATGCTGAGTTTTTGAGCTGGAGCCCGAGGAAGTAAGGACACAGAAGGGCTTGGGTTGTGAGGAAGGAGAGAAGGCTCCAGGAAAAGAGATGAGCCTTTCACCTGACAGTTCACAGCTGGCCTTGTGGAGAGAAGCAAAGCCTAGAGAGCCTCATAGTCTACAGCTGACCTCGTGGACAAAACAGAGGTGAGCCTGGAGAGAAATGGAGCATCTGGAAGAGAGGAACCCAAGAAGCCTGAACCCTGGCTTTGGCTGACTAATACAAGGAGTATAAGAAATTCCGGTGTAAAGTGTGAGTGAACAGTAATGCAGACTGAGATTAGAGAGATTCATGTGTACCTACAATTTGGCCATTTAAAGAGACAAGAATTATGCTTTTGAAGTAACTAAGCTGAAATCTCATTGGAGCTTTCAAACATCTGTTTCCTCCAGAAACCAAACTCCACCTCCTGGTTAAATGGTTCATTGATAAAATTTGGTCAAAAGGGGAGTTTCCCTTGAGTCACAGAGAATCACTAATTTTCAGGTACAACCTTATTTTCCAATTGTCAATCTATGCTGCTATCTTGGACTTTTTTCCATGCCTCTGCTTCTTCTCCTGCATAGTATCTCAGCATGTGTTCAGATTCTCAGGAATCACCAGACATAAACTCTCTGGTTTCACTGCTCCCTACAAGAGGCAGTGAGAATAATAATTATTATTTTTGATGAGAACAAAATTCAGCACTCCTATCTAAGGATTTGAGTTGCATTGATTGCCATAGTAACTGGACAAAAATATAATTTGTATAATACATTTGAAAATGATGTGGTTCAGGGGCCACATCTGGGAGGAATATATAGAAGAAGGGAGCAGAAGAAGCATAAAATTTGAGTCCTTTAGGGAATATTGGAAAGACTTGAATTATAGAATACCAGTGTTGTATCGCTGAATAAGAGTTCATTCCATAGTGGAAGAAAAGGAGGTCCAGAGAGGTTAAGTGACTTTTCCAAGGTTGCTCAGTAACTAAGGGGAATAGCAGGGACTTTAGTCCCTATCTCCTAAATTTGATGACTTAAAATTTTTTTTTTTTACTAAACCATTTTCCCCAAAGGCAAGAGAAATTCTTCAGTGACATATTTGCCCTTCTTGTTCTCAAAAATATATTGAAAAATCTGTTGCATATAGCACTCTGTGTAGTGTTCCTTCAGAAGCCAGGTTATAATTTCAGCTGCTGCAGTTGTCAATAAAGCTTCCATTGATGTTCCAAACCACCATCCTCTACCAACCATTCTAAAATCCCCATCAAATTTGTCTAGCACTTTGGCTAGTCTAGTTCAATTATTCTGTGGCACAAACCAGACTTGTATATCTATGGAGTCTGGTCTATTTGTTACAACCTTGTCAAGCTGTGGTTATTACAATTGGTTATTACAATTACTGGAGGTGAAAGTATCAAAATATCCCAGTGATTACACTGAATTACAGAATATATTCCTTCCTTTTATATATGTAGCAGCAACCAGATCTCATGACAATCAGAATTGATTACCAATACCAGAATAGTAACTCCTTTCTTTACATGTTTATATAACTGCAGGAAGAGGCCAAATGGCTAACTGCATCTATAATCTTAGGTTTAATAGAACCTTTTTTTGTATCCCTTAGCAGAAACATCTTCATCTTGGAAAACAGGACTGCTAATACAGCAGAGAACAAAGTCCCCACATATGTCACTAGGAGTGATGGTGTATGAATCCATTCCACCTCCTGTTTCCTGATCCATGTTTTGCTTTTTAGGGAAATTACTCCCTATAATGGCTGTTGTTTCAAAGTATGAAACAATTTTAAATGGCAGTACAACAATCGCTGAGAAGATCATCGCTCTCTGGTGCCTGAGATGTGCTTTTAAGAGGTCCTTTTCATATTCTGTTGATTGGCAGTGCCTAAGTGATGCAGTGTATGTTAGGACGGTCGGATTCCAGGGTCCTTTGTACCATGTTGTACCTCCTTAACAGTAAAATGAACATCATGATACTCAAAACATGGTGCATAGCTCCAATTGTGTATTCACTTATGATGTGGTCAGGTCTTGGTATATTCAAGACTAGCATAGCAGACTATTCATGCATTCATTCATTCACTTCCTCACTCAAAGAGTCCTACTTTTTTTTGTTTATTGATTTGAGTGTAATACAAAGCAAAAATAAACTCTTCTTTACAAATGTACCACACTAATGTAAGATGCTATTAATAGGGGAAAATGTGAGGAGGAGAGGGAGTGGGGTATATGGGAATCCTCTATATTTTCAATGTAACTTTTCTGTAATCTAAAACTTTTTAAAAATAAAGTAAAAAAATAACCTAATCTTATGTGTACAGCTCAATGACTTTTTAATATATACACACCTGAATATACACCAACATGATCAAGATATAGATTATTTCCAGAAGCCCAGAAGGGCCCCTGGTGTCCATGTCAAGTCAGTTTAGAGTTCTGACCCCATACATTATTTTAACCTGTTCTTGAGTATCATTATAAATAAAATCATAAGGCAAGTATTACTTTTATGTCTGGCTTCTTTTACTGAAAATGAAGTTTGAGAATTTCATCCATGTTGTTATGGGTCTCAGTAATTTGTTCTTTTTATGAATATATATAGCAAGTTATCTATTCTACTGTTGACAGATATTTGTAATATTTCTATTTTTAACCATTGCAAATAAAGTGATAAACGTATTTTTATGCATTTATGAAATCATTCTCTTAGGTATGTTCCTGGGAGTGGAAATGCTGGTCTAAAGTATAGGCATATGAAAACTTCCAAATGGTTTTCCCAAGTGGTTGAACTACATTACACTTCAACTGGCAATTCACGAAGGTTCTTGTTACTTCCATTCCTGCCAGCATTGATATTACCAGTCTTTTAATTTATTTACCTGGTGAGTTTGTAGTGGTATCACAATATGATAATATCTAGCATTTCTATGATGATTAATGATGTTGACCAACTTTTGATATACTTATTAGCCATTTGGTAATTCTCTTTTGTGAAGAGCCTGTTCAAAGTTTTGCCTATGTTATAATTGCGTTTTTCAGTTTTTCCTACTGAATTATGAAAACTGTATATTCTGGCTATAGGAAGCTTTCAGATATGTTTTGTGGTCAAATACATTCTCTAAGTCCATGACTTGGCTTTTCTTTTTTATTAATGATGTCCCTTGATAAACAGATATTTTTAATAATGCCTGCTTCACTTCATATCTTTTGATCTATGTTTCTAGCTCTCATCAGCTATCTATTTTTGTTAATGTATTTACATCCTGTTTAAAAATTGACTGCCTACTCTAAGGTTGTGAAGATATCATCCTACATTTTCTTCATGAACATTTACCATTTTCACTTTCATATTTAGGTCTATGATTCATCTCTAATTGTTATGTATGTTGTGAGTGTAGGAGTTAAGGTTCTTGTCCACATGCATATAATTGCTTAGGAACCATTTAGTGTAAAGGCTATCCTTCCCCTGCTGAGCTGCAGCCACATCCTTGCCATAAATTAGGTGACCATTACATGTCATTATTTTGGGACTCTATTTTCATCTATCATTCTATTTGTCCCTGTTTCTGCCAATAAAACACTAAGTTGATAACTGTATTGTATAGCAAGTCTTGAACTCTGGTAGTGTGTGTACTCTCATTTTCTTGACCTTCAGGATTATTGTGGGTCCTTTAGGCCCTTTGTATTTCCACATAAATTTTAGACACAGCATGTTAATCTCCACACATTTGCAAATAACTGTTATAGTTTTGACAGGAAATTCTTTTAATCTATAGATAAATTTGAGGAAAATTAACCTCCTAACATTATTTACATTTTAATCAACGGACATGGACTATCTCTTCAATTATCTAGCTCTTTATCACAGCAATATTTCATAGTTTTAAGATTAGTTGTATTTTCCTAGTATTATTTTTAAATATTAATTTTTTTTATGTGGTAAACTGTACTTTTAAAATTACATTTTTACTTGAATATAGAGATACTTTTTATTTGGGGATTTGAATTTGTATTCTGAGACTTTGCTAAATTTGTTTATGATTTTCATAGTTTGTTGTTAGATTCCTTTTTCATTTTCCTATGCAGAATCTTAACATGGGAATCCCAGTGGGTTCCGTGTAATATTTTGGGTAATCTAAGCACCTCTTAAAATATATGTATATATATATATATATATATATATATATATATATATATATATATATATAAATAACATTTTTGTAAGCAAATACACATATATGCATATATATTTATATATCATATTGCAAATGTTTGTATGTATTGTGAGAATTTTGATTTTTACCCATAAAAAAAGAAAAAAAAATTGAATACTCAAGAAAGTTTCCTTCTTCTTTTCTGATATTTACAGATTTTATTTGTCTCTGTCTCTGTCTCTCTCTCGTATCATCATCATCATCATCATTTATCTACTTATCATCTAACACGTTATTGCACTGCTAGGATATCTAACACACTATTGAAGAGAAGACAAGACAGTGCACATTCTTGTCTTATTCCCACTGTCAGAGGAAAGGCATTCAAAATACTTTGTTTTTTTATTTCCAGTTTTAATTTTCTGATTTAACTATTCTCTATCTTATTAAAGATTTTGTTTTAATGTTAACTTGATGACAGTTTTTACCATGAATGCATGTTTAGAATACCATGCATGAAATGTTTTTGCCCATCTGTTAAAATGTTATATGATTTTTTCCTCTTATTCTTCTAATGTGCAATATATTGAACCATTTTCAAGTGCTTAACTATATTTTATTAATGGAACAAATCCCATTTGATTATGGTGTATTGATATTTTCCATATTTATTTGGAGTCAAATCATACATAATTGTATTCATTTTGTTAATAATTCATTTAGTATTTTTGCATCTATGTTCATGAAGAATATAATCTTATGATTTCTCTTTACTGTGATGGCCTTGTCAAATTTTGGTATCAAGGTTATGCAAGACTCAAAAAAAAAAAAAATGAGCGAGAAGTGTTCTCTGTTTCTTTTCTCCAAATGTTTCTGTAAGATTGGTATTATTCATTCTTTAATTATTTGGAAGAATTTGGCAATAAAGCCAGCAGGACAAATTTTTGGGGTAAGAAGATATTTAAATAGAGATTTGATTGATTTAATAGATATTGTACTATTCAGATTTTTCCATTTCTTTTGTTTCATTTAATGTGTTTTTCAAAATAAATGTGTTCTTTTAATCTAGGTTTCTAAATTTATATTTACATAATTTCAAAATAAATTTTCATTTTCCTCATAATATCTACAGGACCTGTATCTTCTGATATTGGTAATTCTCCTTGTCCCCTCTCCGTTTCTCTCCTCTCATTGACCTCTGTTAAAAAGCTGTAAGAAATGGGAAATTCACATAATGTTTTCCTCCTTCAAAGTGCTTCATCCCCTCTAGGATATGCCAGCTTTTTTCTCACTCTTCAGTTCCTTCATGTATTTGCTTCTTGGTGTCTTGTTCAGAATTTATAGTAATTAGATAGGCGTTAGGAGCTTATTTAGCCATATCCAACGCAGAACTCCACACTACAATTTTATGTTGGAGATTTATTAGAATAGTTGAACTGTGGGTTTTTTCTTTCATTGACATATTGTTACATTTTGGTATGATCAGAAAACCCACAATGCTTTCAATTCTTTGAAATTTATTTTCATGGCCCAGAATAAGTTTTATTTTGTTAAATGTCTCAAGCATACTTGAAAAAAAAAAATATTGAGTAGTTTTTGAATTGAATTCTTTTATGAAAGACAATTAGGTCTTTATTTGTTAATGACTATTCAAATCCTCCCTATATTTATATATTTGGTTATCTGTACTAATTTTTGAAGAGAAAGGCTTTGTGTTCATTTCTTCTTATGTTTTGGTCAGTTTTTTTTGATGTATACATTTTGAACAGTGTTATTATGTGCATTCAGATTTATAATTATAATACCTTCTTGTTAGTTTACCCTTTTTCCTCATGAATCTCCATCTTTGTGGATCTTAATACATCTTTTCTAATATTGTCTTTGTCTGATCTTAAATTAATTAATATTTATTATTGTTGGTGCTTGAATAATATGGGGTTTTTCCATCATTTTAACTTCAATCTTTTATGTTTTAAGTATTTAATTCATACAAAAATATAGATTCTTTTCCATCTGACTATCTGCCTCTTTAACTGACATTCTTATTTGATCTACATTTAAAGTAAATACTGACATGCTTGGTATTATTTATATTATCTTGCTATTTTTAAAATCTTTTCTTTGTCTTGCTGTTCTTCCTTTCACACCTTCTTTTGCATCAATCATCTATTTTGCATAAATTATTCTGCTTTATTTCATTTATTAGCTCTTTTTATTTATTTTCGTATTATTATTCTTTTATTGGGCTCCCTGGAAAAAATTTTAAAAGCATCTTTCATTATCATGGTCTACCTTTATCAGTAATTTTATCACAACCCAATTTGAGAAACTTACATTATAAATATATTTTAGCACCCTTACACTTACAACAGTTACATATTCTATTTCTGCCTATGTTATTATTACCTCAATATATTTTTATTTTTGTAGCATTAGATATTCAACCTACTTTAATATTTTTTCTAATATGTTAGTTCTTTATTGCACTTTTATTCTTCAAGGCTGACTTGAAGCACCACTACAAATCTTATAGACATGAAAAAGAAAATACAAACCTTTATGTTATGAGCAAAATCATGCCATTATAGTTAATATTTTGATTGAAACAAACAAAATTCTCAAAAATAAAACTGAACAAATCTGACAGAAGAAATAGTACACTGAAGATCTGTATATCTGTTAAAGAAATTAATAGTGTTATTAAAAATGCACACTTCTCCCAAAGAAAATCCCAAACCCATATGATTTCATGGAAAATATTTTCCAAATATTTAAGTAAATAATATCATTATTCTTTAACAAATGTTTCTAGAGAATAGAGGAAGCAGGGACCATTTCTAACTCTTTTCTCCCCTGGGATCAACATAACCATGACTCCAAAATCTATCAAGGACATTTCAGGAAAGGAAATTGTAGATTGTATTGGAAATCCTCACCAAAGTTGTAATACAATCGAATGAGAGAGAGGCACAAGGATTGCGAGAGAGGGAATAAAACTGTCAGTGTTCTCAAATGATTCATTTATTGTACCCAGAAAATCCAAAAGCAAATCGAAAACAAAGACTAAATCTAATAAGTGATTTCAATGAAGTGACTGGATCCAAGGTCATTATAGAAATCTATTATGTATTTTATATCACAGCAAATAAAAAACAACACACAAAAAACCCAGAAAAATAAAACATGAAAAAAGTACTCAACTTCAGTTTTTTAAATAAACTTTCTTTTTAGAACACTTTGAATTTACAGAAAAATTACAAAGATAGCACAGGGAGTTCTCATATACTGGACACCCAGTTTCTCCTATCATTAACAAGTTACATAAGTATGGTGCATTTATTATAGTTAATGAACCAATATTGATAGATTTTAGTAACTTATTTTATACTTTTTTCAGATTTCTTTATTGCTTTTTAACCTGATGTCCTTTTTCTGTTTGGGGATTCCATCCAGGATAGAACATTACATTTAGTTATCATGTCTCTTTATGCTCCTCTTGGCTCTGCCAGTTTCTTGGAGTTTTCCTGGTTTTGATGCTTTTGACAATTTGCAGGAATATTGGTCAATTATATTGTAGAATGTCTTTCAGCGGGGATTTGTACAGTGTTTTCCTTATAATTAAACTGGGATTATGGGTTTTGGGGAAGAAGCAGAGCACAGAGATAAAGTGCAGCTTTTGTCACATCACATCAAGGATACATACTATGAACACGATTTATCCCTGTTGATGCTGACCTTGATCACCTGGACGAGGTAGTGTTTGTCAAGTTTCTCCACTGTTAAGTTACTCCCCTCTGCCCTTTGCCTACTGTACTCACAGGAAGAAAATCACTATGTGCAGCCCACACTTAAGGAGTTGGGGGTTATGCCTTGCCTCCTTGAGGGCAGAGTATGTACATAACTTATTCAGGATTCTTCTGTATGGGAAATTTGTCTCTACTCCATATATTTACTTATTCAATCATTTACTTATATCACAACGGAATCATGGCTATTTATTTTATACTTTAGGTTATAATTCAATTCTTTCTTTCTCTCTCCCCTTCCTCTTTCTCTCTTTCTCTTTCCCTCTCTTTTCCTTCCTTTTCCTTCCTTTCCCTTCTCTTCTCTTCCCTTCCCTTCCTTCCTAACTTTCTATTTTTTTTCACTCAAATCGTTCCAGCTTTGCTCTTTGGCCACTTTTCCAGTTGGCTCCTCTGTCCTTTTGCTAAATTACCATTATTGTGTTTTTCTTTTTAGCACCTTTTCTTTTTTTTAATTTCTGGCATTACAAGATGCTCCAGGTTTATCTTTATATATCCTGTCCCAGTCCTATAATAGGTCATTTCTCCAAGGATCCATGATACCTTTTATGGGAGACGGTATTAGAAACCAAGTTCTGGCTAGTGGAGCATCATTGATTCTAGACCCTCTCAGTTGACAGAGCAAGAAAATAAATGTGTGTATACTAACTCAGGTATATATACACATCTATAAATATTTCTAGACACAACCATCTTAATCTGTATTAATCTAAACATGAGTTCACAGTGATGTTTCCAACTCCTTCACCACATAGATCATTCTAGCCTCCTCCCTTTGCTTATCTGTAAGTGTCCACTCCAACAGTGAGAAACCTGGTTCCCATCATCTGCAATTCATTTACTTTATTGTTCAATTCCAGAAACATGTATAGAAATATGAGAACTATTAACCCATATCCCTGTTGGAAACAGCTTCAGCAAGTAGAGTACTGTGTTCATGTATAATTTCTTTTAATTTTAATATTATAGACATCATTCATTTCCAAAGTTACTGAGATCAGCACCTCTCCTTTGCCATACCTTCTGTGAAGTTATTTAATACATTTGCAATACAGTTAGATTTTTTTTAATCACAGTCTTCATTCCATCTTGCAATCTTCAATCTCTTAAATGATTTTTAAAAATCTTTTAAAAAATGGAGTCACTCTTTGGCTTTAAAATTCTATGGGTTTTGACAAATGTGCAGTGTCCTGGGTACACCATTACAGAATGAAAAAGAAAAGTTTTAATGCACTAAAAAGTTTTCTTTGCTTTACCTATTTAACTCCCACCCCCAATCATCCCCTGCAAACCTCTGATAATCACAACTCTTTTGTTTCACTACAGTTTTGCCTTTTCCAGAAGTCATATAATTGGGATAATACAGTATGTAGACCTTTCAGAATGGTTGCTTTCACTTAGCAATATTCATTTACAATCCATCCATGTCTTTTTGTGGTTTGATAGCTCATTTTTTTTATCATTGAATAATTCCATTTTATGGATGTATGTGTCAATTTGTTTATCCATTCACATACTGAAGGAAACCTTGGTTGCTTCTAGTTTCAACCTCATTTTTCATACTAAAAATTTAATCACCTAGGAATAACTCTACTAATAGATGCATAAGATCTCTACCCTGAAAACTATAAAACAATATTGAGATATATTAAAGAAGACCTAAATGAGAGATATGTCATGTTTATAG
Organism: Tolypeutes matacus; assembly: GCA_026826555.1. Classification (NCBI taxonomy): domain Eukaryota; kingdom Metazoa; phylum Chordata; class Mammalia; order Cingulata; family Chlamyphoridae; genus Tolypeutes; species Tolypeutes matacus. The sequence continues at coordinate 627,708 of JAKSZT010053836.1, forward strand.
TTTGCAAGACTAGGTACTGTAAAACTGTCAATTCTTCCAAAATTAATTTATAAACACAATATAATCCTAATCAAAACACCAGTAATTATCCCAGAAATTGATCAACTCTTTTTAAAATTCATATAGAAATGCAAAGCCAAGTATTGCTAAGACAATCTTGAAGAAGAAGGACAAAGCTAATAGACTTACACTACAGATATCAATACTTTTTAAAAGCATAGTAAATAACACAGCATAGGCTTGGTGCAAGAATAGATAAACTAAACTATGAAATGGAGTAGAGATTCCAGAAACTAACCAACATTTACTTGGTAACTTGATTTATGAGAAATTCCACCTTCGTGGGAAAGGATGGTCTTTTCAATAATGAGGCTGTCTATATGAATTAGAAATCCATATAGAAGAAAATAAATCTGGATTCCTTCCTCATGAAATACACAAAACAATTACCAGTTGTTTACAAAGCAAAATAAGGAAGGAAAAGGAAAGCTTTAAAGGATACTATAGGAGAAAATCTTTTATGTCCTTAGAGTTGCCTAAAATTTCTCAAATGGGACAAAGCTCTAAGCCCACAATAATGAAGTGATAAATTGTGCTATATTAGAACGAAGGACTTTGGTTAATTACAAGACCTCATTAAAAAAGGGAAAATGTAACCTGCAGAGAGTAAGAAGATATTTGTATCATACTGGACATAGGATTCATGTTCACCGTAAACTCCTAAAACTCAATAAGAAAATCATAGGGATAGCTTAACATAAAAATGAGCAGAAGAGATGATTAGACATTTCCTAAGACAGGATATCCAAAGCCCAATAAAACTTTGAAAAAGTGCTCAACTTCATTCATCAGAGTAATACAAATTAAATCTATAATAAAATACCACCACAAATCCATCAAAAGCGCTATAATGTTAAGGATGGAAAACTCCAAGTTTTGGTTAGAATAGTGAATGAAATCCTCATACACTGATGGTAGGAGGGTAAATTGGTATAACTGCTTTGAAAAGTGGAAGTATCTACTAAATCTGGACATATTTATAACCTCTGAACCCACAATACCACTCTTATATTAGATACCTAAGAGGCATGTATGCAAATGTTTACAAAAGGACATGAAATAGATTTATAGTGGCACATTTATAATAGGTAAAACTAGAACCTATATAAATTCCAATCAGCAGTGGAATGGATAAAAACATTATCTTCTAGTCATACAATGGAATACAGTACAGTGATTATATTAATATTATTCATATAGAAATATGAATAATAAATTATTTCAAAATTATGCAACAATAGGGTCATTGAACTAAAGAAGACAGACACAAAATAAAACATTTCCATAATTCCTTTTATTTCATATTGATCTATCTAGAAGTCAGGGTCATTGTTACCTATTGAGGGAAAATGACTGGATGTCAGCTTCAGCAGGGCTTCCAAGTACTAGTAATGTTTTAAATCTTGATCTGGATGGGTTTAATTTGTGAAAATTCAATGAGCTGTACACTAATGATATATGTACACTCCAATTATATTATATGTCAGAGTAAAAAAAGAAAAAATAACAAGAAAAACAACAAAAACCCTCCAATGCTTTGTTGAGCAGAGTTCAGGGTTGTACACTCCTCCTCCAAAGTCACTTCCTATTCACACTACATTAAGTACATTGGCTGCCACCTGTCCATTCCCACCATCTGTCCTGTGAGGAACTAGTCCCTCTTTTTCCATAGCATTGGACTTCTGAGTTTCCTTTCCTGCCACTCATATGCCTCCTCTCTTTCTGAGCTCTGCAAATCTTAAAATAAAATACATTATTTAGGTCCTGTTCCATGTTGTTCCATTTTCATCTACTCAGTGTTGTTCCCATTGCTATGAGGCTTTTGCACACAGCAGATATCCACTTATAACCTAAATGAAGCCACTGTGCTTATAAGGAAACCAATAGGCATAAGGATTGTCCTGGGGACAAAGAAATATTTCACCCACCTCTGGATATTTGTGACCATGACTCCTTCTAAAGAGTAGGAGGGAAGTAGAGGTTGGCAACACTTGGTTTTACCTTCCTACTTAGTCTGCAGTCTGGCAAAGTCCACTTAAATTAGTTGGTTGATTTGGTTCCTGGTCCCCAACTCCACAGATCTGATACTTTCTGAATTCCTCTCTCTTAAGTTCCTCTGAGTTCATGTGGTGACAGATGATGGGTGCCCCACACCTTTCCCTAGGCAGTCATTTCTTAACCCTATGAAATATATATCTAACTTGTCGTTTCTGCTACCAAAATTCATCTTACCCCAACCCATTTATTAATAATGCATTATATAATCCCCAAATGTCTTGGATGACAGTGCTGACTGAATGTTATTTAAAAGCATTCTTCAGAAAAAATGCCATACATTATGCCTCCCTAGTTATTTTAATTTTCTCTTATTGTGTCTTGGCAAGGCACAATAAGCATACATTGACTAAAATGAGACACTGTACCCCACATGGATTAATTGGTACAATATAAAGAGATCCTGTTATAGCCTTTATAGATGAACAATGGCAAACTGGGCCAAAATATGGGAAAAAAAATCCTCGCTATATTTCTCCCAACTAGAACAGGAGTCACGAAAAATACATGTTGCAAAGATTGGTTTGCTCTTGCTTTTTCTTTTTTACACATTTTCTTAAATTTTTCTGAAGAGAGCAAGTCTTGTTCTAGCTGAGAGAAAAGATAGGAACTCAAGATCTTCTGGTGGTAGATTAGATGATTCTAAGACAAAGGAGCTATTCAAAGGGCTCCTACACCAAGTGTCACTTACAAATCTGATTTATTTCTTGGCTGATATTCTTTTATTTTTTTTTGGCAGGAAAAGAGAAGCATACTGAGTAGCTTTTTCAATTCACCCTTGACACTGTTTTTGGCCTGCATTGTCCTTTTTCCAATGCTATCTCTGCTAGTCATGCATTCTCTCTTCTTAAAGTGTGGGAGCCTCCATCTAGCCAGATGTATTTACAGATGAAATGGAGTATGGTAATTAGTTGTGTACACTTTGGAATCAAACTTCATTGTTTTAAATACAAAATCTGCTGTTTACTAGCTGTGTCACCACGGGCAAGTTACTTTGTCTCTCAACTTCAATTGCCAATTCTGTGAAATTGGTAGAGTCATAGTAATTATCTGAAAAGGTAATTTTGGGTATTAAGTTATATATAATAAAAAATGTTTGGCTATTATTATATTACTACAAATTATGCCCCAGCAAAGTTGAGCTTCCTCTATTCAGAGAAAGTTTCCACTAACTCCACATACATTTGCACACAGTTCTTTAAGCATCATACTACTGATGATGGGACATTCTCCAGCCAATTTTTAAGTTAGTGTGTAATGGTTTCTTCTATAGGATGATGCACCTTTCTTGCTTATTGTTGTAATGCAGATGTCACCTGAGGGCCTCCCCATCCATAAATATCCAGGCGAAACTAATTCAATCCTCTACCAATTGGAGTCTGAGTCTTTCTCCAAGATTTCTACAATAAAATCTCTAGATTTCTGCCTTTCTATGTGTATCCTCTCTCCCTAACAACTTAACTCAGCATAAACTCAGGCCCTTCTTATGACAATGGTAGACGTGTATCAGGATTTTAGAATGCCAGAGGTGAGGTGAAAGGAAGGTGGCATTATATATGCACAACTTTCTACCAACTTGCTGGCTATTCTCTATCTATCAATTCTATCTTCCTTTCCACTTTATCCTAGATTAATCCCAATAATTCAAAATTCTTCTTACACTATGGTGCAGAGAAATTTCTCATCTACCTGATATCTTGACACTTTGGCACCCACCATTCCCTTCTTTCCTAAGCAATCTCGGGGGTATCTTTTTCTAAATAAAAGATTTCTTGCTCCAAGAGAATTTAAAGTTTCAACTATTATGACAATAGAATTCTTCTTCTTCAAAACTTGAAATCAAGAAAACAATAAAATATGTCTCCAACAGACAAAAAGTGAACTTGAACAATTGGAAATTCATTTTTTCTTACTAAGTACATCTCAAAATGATCACAATATTAGTTTTACCTAAGTAATTTTTAAATTGTATGTGATTCCAAAAGAAATGCCAGAAAACGTTTTTATGGAGCTAGAAAGTTGATTCTAAAATCCATATGGAAGAATGAACATGCAAGAAAAATTATAAAAAATGAAAGGGAAGAGGTATGAAAAATAATTACCTCTATCCAATATTAAAACATCATACAAAGCCTCTTTGTTAAAAGGTCTGTGGTATTGGCAAATAAATAGAAAGGCCCACTGGAATTGAAGGGATTAGGAAAAAAAAAAAAAAGAAATAGACCAAATGACATATTTAAATCTAGTATGTGATAAGGGTGGTATCTCAAGTTACTGAGTTAAAGATGGAATTTAAAATAAATAGTTTTGGGACAATGGGGAAGCCATTTTGAAATGCACAAAACTAGATCTATTCCTCATACCATACACAAATAAAAACATAGAACTATAGGATGCTAGTAGAAAAGAAAAATGGTATAACTTTGGGGGGTGGGAAATTTGGCAATATTTCACAAAATTATTAATGCATTTGTAAGTTGTCCCAGCAATGACTCTTCCAGGAATTCACCCTGAAGATACACCTGCAACAATACAAAAATTCACATGCAAAAGATTATTCATTTCAGCATTATTTATAATTGCCAAATACCGGATGCCTAAATGTCCAGACAGAGAAGACGGTTGAATGAACTATGGTGCATTTACAAAATGAGGTACTATGAGCTGTAAACCAATAGAGAAAACTATGAATTAATGTGGTGTGATTTCCAGTATATATTGTAGGTGAAGAAAGTCAAATACAAAAGAGAAATAAATAAGCGGAAATAAGAAAACATGCATATATCTGTTTATCTCTCAAAAACAAAACAAAACAATAACAACATAAAAATATACCAGAAAACCCTTAAGCTAATATGTACAGTAGGTTAGGAGATGGGTAGATGGATGGAATAGCAAAATGAGTGATACTATGTAATGCAAAGGGATATGCTTATACAAAGAGATGCCATAAAAGTATCTTTAATGCATAGTTTTGACTTTTGGAAGTATCTTGATATTCTACATATATTAAAAAAAAATAAACTAAATCACTAAAGGGGAGCGAGCGAAAA